>CM068744.1:96178898-96591239 GCA_035084275.1 Hydrolagus colliei | reverse complement strand
TATATTACAAAAGTACATTTTATTCCGAAGAGAATCTCATGACTAACAGAGGCCTCATATTTGTACTTTTAGTCTTGAGATTTGATAAATAAAACATGATTCACCTGTGAAGAGAAGCGATTACTTTATTCCAGGGGGATTTGTGCTCTGTTATTATCTGCCGCGGGTTAATCAATAAGCTTCACCTGTGGTACTGTGCATCTTGAGTAAAAATCCAATTCTTCAACTGACCAATTAACAGCGCTAGGTCTCCTTGTAGTTTTGAGGAAGCAGTTCAAATCATGAGTTCTATCAAATAAACATTCGGAAGAAGTATTTTTTCATCACTTCGCTCTCCTCCTAAATCTCGCTGCGACCGTAGCCTGTAATAGAATAGCGACTCGGGTAGCCAGTCTGATTCTCGATCCGGCTTCATTTTCACAAGTGCATTGTGTTTCACTCGTACTATGTATCATTGTGTGGGGAAGGGAGGGATGAGGGAAATAGTCAC
The DNA here is from genome assembly GCA_035084275.1 of Hydrolagus colliei. Lineage (NCBI taxonomy): Eukaryota > Metazoa > Chordata > Chondrichthyes > Chimaeriformes > Chimaeridae > Hydrolagus > Hydrolagus colliei. Next base: position 96,590,749 of record CM068744.1, on the reverse strand, counting down.
ACCACTTGAAACCACTTCCCTTTGCTGTAAGAGTGGGTTGCAAGCATTGCTTTCTTGACTATCAAATTTAAAATTGCTGTGCTTCTCATCGAGGTTGCTGTGAAATTTAAAGTTGACAACGTGAGACGTTAGAGGGTGGGAATATATCACTGTGAATACCGGAGACTTTGTTTTTATCTAAAGAATTGGATATTGAAATATCCCAAATATCCCTTGACAGTGGCAGTGTCTGACACCGAGCCTGGAGGCGAGGGAGGTCGTGGTGGTGTGGGGGGGGAGGTGGGTGGGTGTGTGGCTGGGTGCGACCAGGGAGACTAGTGACTGTTAAAAGGATCAAAAAGGAAGGCCTTTAGGCAGGATTTAGGAATGGGGCAAGGCGGGGCGATTGAGGGAGAGAGTTCCACAGTTTTGTGGCGTGTAGGCTGAAGACGTGGTCCTCGTCGTAATACAAGTCTCATTTCCCTTGAAAAAACAACAACAAAAAATAATAATTTAGTGACTCAATCCAGGACTTTTTGTGGGATGCCGCTGCATGCAATTGACTGCCGTGTTTCCCCCCACAAAATATACACACAATTTATTTTACAGTATATTCTGTGAAAGGTTTTGAGACGTCTCGAATATGTGATAAGGCGCTACGTCAAATGCAAGGATTATTATTACTACTTTCTCGAAGATGGCTCGGGTTAATTAGTACGGTAATGTATCGGGGCCAAAGGTCACGTTTTCAGCCCCTGTGCCCCATCCTCTCCCCTCCCCATCCTGTCGTTTATAGCTGGGGATTTTTCTGCTCACATAATACAGTTACAACACCTAACAGTTAGTCCTGTGACAAAAATACAAAATACTGCACAGTAGCATGTGGGTTTGAGTCACTAACGTGTTTTGTAATATTTCCGCTTCTTAAAAGACCGTATATACTAGTCCTTCTCACAGGAGGATTATTTTGCTTTGCATTCTGCAAATGAATACTTTATTTAAAGAAAGAGATACGTGAGTGTATTTTTACACACTTGTATTAACACACTTGTATTAGCAATTATTATCAGCCCCTAAGATAATTTGAGAAAGGAGAGTGAGCGGTACAGACGCAGATTAAAATCCAGCACCACTTTGCTTCAAACCCAAACCATATGCAGTGTGGTCACAATCAGGGGAAGGGAATATTAGAGCAGAGAGTCCCACCTGGTTACTCTCCCCACCTCTTTCAGCCGTCTGGCGAGGGCAGGCCACTCATCCACTTTCCCAGGTGAAGGCGAGAAGAATGAAGAAAGGGGGGATGCAAAATATGTTAGAGCGATGAACAAGTTCCTAAAGATTCTGCTACAAGAACTGGGAAAAATAGGGTGGAGGGAGGGGACGTCATGGATATTGGCAACCAAGCTTCAGCTATGTATGGAATGCACTTCTCAGATTGAAGAAAGTGTGAAAAAAGTCAATGTCTTGATATAATACAAATTGTATTCTAAAAATTATTTTATTTTTTAATCCCACAGAGGGACCGAAATCGAGCAGAGCTCCTTCACTTCCTGAACTCTGCAATGTAGAGGTGATGAATAGGGGGATTCGTAAACCATGAAATACAGCATCGTCGTCAGCCTGGACTTTTGTCGCTGAAGACTTGGTTTGTCTGTCTTCAATTGGAGAAACTCAGGGAAAAACCTTACAGATCCACCAACCACCACCTACAGATCAGGTGGATGTTTTGCTAATCGTCAGCAAGTTTATCTTATTGATTCGCTGTTGAACTCTGACATTGAGACCATCTGGATTATTTGAGAAACATATAAATCCTATAACAGGAAGCAGACTGGGAAACTGTCCATAACATATCCTGACTGCTTTTATCGAAAGACTTCTTTGGGAAGAAAGCTCTTACAATCAGTCACTTGAACAATCAGAGTAACGATTGTGGTTAGAGCACTCGCCTTACAAGCGTGAGAATTGGGTTTCATTCCCAGGCCAGGATGAAAACTTGGGCAAGTTTCTTACTCCACATGCCTAATAAATAATCTATATAAAGAAAACGCAATAATAAATTCGTCATTTCAATCCACGACTGTTTCCGGGACACTGCTGTGCGCAATTCCGCTGCCACGTTTCGCCCACAAATAAACAGTCAATTCACTTTACAGTATATTCTGTGAAGCGCTTTGAGACGTCTTGGAAGACATGGAAAACGCCATATGAAATGCAAGGATTGTTATTATTTTAATTTTAACAATTACTGTTTAACAATCACTGACAATCACAGTAATAAAAACAGTAACCATCAAACATGCATGTAACAATCACACTTAACAATCACGGTAACACTCACGCAACAACCACACTGACAATCACAGTAACAATCATACCTACAATCACAAATCACCATATCAAAAACACACTGAAAGTCACAACAAAAATCATGTGACAATTACAGTGACATGGTAACAATCACAGTGACAATTGCAGTAACAATCACACTCACAATCACCTAACACACTGACAATCACAGTAGAAATCACACTCAGTCACAACAACAATCACACTGACAATCAGAGTGGTGGGGTCGTGTGAAATGGAAGGATTATATTATCATGGCATCTCCTGTGCCTGACAGATACCTAATATTCTCCTTTATCAGGTTGAGCCTCTGCCCACACACGTGTTCCTCAGGGATTTGTCAGCGAGAGTCCTGGATCAGCACATCAGAAAGCGGCGTGTGTGTCTGCCACTGTCACGCGGAGGATGACGAATTTAATTTAAACTTAAGTACAGTGACAGATTTCCGCATGTGTCAAGACCAAAACAAACTAATGGGAAAATGGTAGAGTGTGTGTTCTGGAAAGGTAAGATCAAATGGCCTGAAGGAACTTTACTTGTTCCTTTCTGGTAATCTTGCAAGTAAACTTTTACGTTTTAACATCTATGACTTGAATAGTACTGCCATTCTACTGGCACTCTGTTGGTCAGTCATTTTAACAAAAAATATTAAGCCAGCAGATGTCACCCTTACTCTTAATATATGGCAGTGTTTGATCAGATGTCTCGAGAGCAAATCTCACAAATAGCCAGGAGACGATTAAACGATTCAACTAGAATAGTGCTAATGGCTTCTTTGAAATTAACCTGAACAGATGGAAGGGACCCCAGTTTAGTATCTCATTCAAAGGATTCCACTGTCCAAGAATCAGCTTAAAGCCCACTTACAACACTTTAACCCAACAACAATACATCAAATTTCCTATATATAACATCTTTGATGTCGGGAGGACATCCAAAAGCACAATTTTTTTTAAAAATCGACAACCATTTGACTCACTGGTGAAAGTTATTAAATGAGCCATGGCCATAAAACTATATACTGATTCTTGCATTTGTTCTTATCAAGTTATTGAGAAGTCTCAAAGTGCTTCACAGGAACACTGTAAATTGGTGTGACTATGCATTTTATGGGCAAACACGACGACCAATTAGGTTTAAAGCTCCATGCTGACTGTGACTTTGCGCTCAGTTTAGGCTGAAATCCAATACAGTGAAGAGGAAAAGCTCTGCATTTCTTGTGCTATCGTTCTTCAGACGGGATGTTAAACTGAGGTCTGTCTGTCTGCTCAGTGGATGTTAAAAATCCTAAAGTGCTATCAAAACGACAATTGCATTGATATAATGCAGCTAACGTTGGGAGGACATCCCATTAGGCTTGAGCCTATTTGGAAAGAGAAGGGATTTTCTGATCATGCCCTGGCCAAGTTTTGTCTGATGAGCCATCGTTTACTTTGGATGAGATACTAACCAAGCTATCCAATGAGCCTGTTCAGGTGGTGTCCTGGCTAACAATCCCCCAGATAAAATTGGTCATTCACTTCCTGACGTGAATTTCCTTCAGCTAAATGTTGACAAGACAGAAGCCATATTCTTTGGCTCTCTTCAACGTCTTCAATCCCATGGCTCTCGCCCCCTCCACCTACCCGATCTGCCCCTGAAACTCTCCAAAACCGTACGCATCAGGTTCGACCCCCAATTATTCTTCCTCCTCCACATCCGGTCCCGCACCAGCATCGCTTTCTTCCATCTCCGACACATCACTCGTCTCCGCCAATATCTCACCCCAAAAGCTGCCGAAACCCTGGTCCATGCCTCTGTCACCTCTCGACTTGACTATTCCAATGCTCTCCTCGCCATTCTCCCCTCCGCTACCATTCATAAAATCCAGGTTATCCAAAACTCCGCTGCCCGCATTCTCACCTGTACCAAACTGATTACCCCAGTCCTTGCCAGACTTCACTGGCTCCCTGTCTCAGAGCGGATCGATTTCAAGATCCTCACTCTTGTATTCAAATCCCTCCACTCCTCTGCATCCCCTACATCTCTGACCTCTCTCTTCACAACAGCACCCGTTGCCTTCACTTCACCGGGTCTGGCCTTCTTGTCTCCCGAATCCTCCGTTCCACCGTCGGTGGCCATGCCTTCAGCCACTACGCCCCAAGGATCTGGAACATCCTTACTCACTCCCTTCGCCTCGCCTCTCCCCTCTTTTCCTATCTTCAGTTTGCGCCGAAAGACCTTTCTTTTCGACTGTGCTTCTGGTCACCTATTTCCCCCTCCACCCCCCCCCACCCCCCCCCCCCCCCCCCCACCCCCCGGCTCGGCCTCGGGATCCGTTGCTGTGAAGTGGTCTGAGATGCCGTCAAGACCTTTGAGACCTTCTCCCGACATGAAAGGCACTATTGTCAAAAGCAAGGATGATTATCATAATGATGGAAAAAATCAAAGTACAGACCTTTTCTTTCTTTGGTGTTATTTTACAACAAAGCATTCTTTAAAATATGAAAGGAGGAAAGAAAGGTCAGGAAAATCCCTTCGAGCCCGAAGGAATTCCCCCACTCGTAATTTCAACATTTCCCATCAGTGAATTGCCATTCCATAATAACAACAGTAATAACAATAGCAATAATAAAGGTAATGACAATTTCATTGGTAGTCCCCAAGCGGTCATGGCAGCTGCTACAGAGTTTTAGGCAAATTTTACAGACTATTATTTGATCATTAAAGACATTATATGATTACTTCTCATTAGATTCCTGATATCCTGGTTGTGCAGGAGGGAGGGAGGGCGGATGGTTGGTCAGGAGGGAGGGATGGATGGTGGATGGTTGGGCAAGAGGGAGGGCGGATGGTTGGTCAGGAGGGAGGGATGGATGGTGGATGGTTGGGCAAGAGGGAGGGAGGAAGGAGGGTAGTTGGACGAGAGAGGTGGGGGACTGGAGTAGGGTGGTTGGGTGGACGGAGGGAGGGCGGAGGGAGGGAGGGCGGGGTGGTTGGGTGAGAGGGAGGGAAGGAGGGAGGGAGGGCGGGTGGTTGGGTGAGAGGGAGGGAAGGAGGGCGGGAGGAGGGTGGTTGGGTGAGACGGAGGGCAGTTGGTGTAGGAGGGAGGGCAGGTGGGCAGGACAAGGGAAGGTGGGTGATTGAGCGGGATGTTAGGCAGTTGGGCGGGTAGATTGGGCGGGAGGGAGGACTGATGGTGGAGTGGGTTGGGCACGAGTGAGTGAGTGAGGGCGGGTTGGTTAGGCAGGAGTGAGGGTGGGTGGGTTGGGTGGGCGGGAGTGAGTGAATGAGTGGGGGCGGGTTGGTTGGGCGGGAGTGAGTGAGTGAGGGCGGGGTTTGGGCGGGAGTGAGGGCGGGTTGGTTGGGTGGGCGGGAGTGAGTGAATGAGTGGGGGCGGGCTGGTTGGGCGGGAGTGAGTGAGTGAGGGAGGGTTGGGCGGGAGTGAGGGCGGGTTGGTTGGGCGGGAGTGAGGGCGGGTTGGGCGGGAGTGCGCGCGGGTCGGCAGTTGGTTGGCTGGCAGCGCGCGAGTTGGCGGTTGGCTGGCTGGCTGCAGCTGGAGTGCGCAGGCGTGGGTGTGCGCGGGGCGGGCGCTAAAGGGAGGGAGGAGGAGGAGGAGGAGGCGACGATGATGATGATGATGGCATTAGGAGCGGCGGAGCTGTGAGAACTGGAGCATATCTCTACACACACAGAGAGAGACCCAGATCCCAGGTACGGTAACAGCCATCGCACACATCACTACTGCATCCCCAGGCTGCTCCTCACTCGTTCACCTCTACCTTCAGCCAACCAGCAGTACGGAAAATTCCTCTTTGGAGAGGATTAGGGAGGAGCGGGGGTGAGGGGGGTGCTGACTGAGGGAGGATGAGAGGAGATGAGGGTGGGGTGGAAGGAGGAGAAAGCAAGCCCGTGTGTGTCTGTTTCCTTGTGTGTGTCTATTATTATTATTATTATGTTAAAAAATGTATATCGATATGTTTTTCCTCCTTATTTTGGGGGTCAGGGACGTAGCAACTAATTGGAAAAGACTTCGGTGTTAAAGCGCCCGGCTAATTTAGGTTTGGTTTTATTCACTCCTCTCCTTCCCTCCCTCCCTCCCTCCCTCCCTCCTCCATCACCCCCTCCCTTCCCCTCCTTAACCCCTCCCTTCCCCCATCCCTACCCCCTTTCTTATCCCCTCCCTTCCCCCTCATCCTTACTCCCATCCTTCATCTCCCTCCTTACACCCTTTCCCTCCTCCTTTACCCCTCCCTCCCTACCCTCCTTCTTCACCCCCTCCCTCCCTACCGTCCTCCTTCACCCCCTCCCTCCCCCTCCTCCTTCACCCTCCCTCCTTACTCCCTCCTCCTTCATCCCCCTTCACCCCCTCCCTCCCCTCTCCTTCACCCTCCTCTCCTCCGTCACCCCCCTCCCTACCCTCCTCCTTCACCCCCTCTCTCCCTCATTTCCTCCTCCTTCACCGGGGCGTCCTTACTCCCTTCCCCATCTCCTTCATCCCCTCCCTCCCTCTTCTCCTCCTTGACCCTCCTCCCTCCCTCCCTCCCTCCCTTACTCCTTTCCCCACCTCCTTCACCCCCTCCTTCACCCCCTCCCCTCCCTAACCTCCTCCTTCAACCCCTCTCTTCCTCACTCCCCCGCTCCTTCCCCCTCCTCCTTCATTCCCCCCTCCCCCTCCTCCTTCACTCCCCCTCCTTACTCCCCCACCTCCTCCACCCCCCTCCCTCCCTCCTCTCCTCCTTCACCCTCCCCTTCACCTCCTCACTCCCTCACCCTCCTCCTTCATCCCCTCCCCCCTCACCCTCCCTCCTTCATCCCCTCCCCCCCTTCACCCTCCTCCTTCACCCCCTCCCCCCCTCCTCCTTCACCCCCTCTCTCCCTCACCTCCCTCCTCCTCCTCTTTCACCCTCCTCCTCTCCCCCCCCCCCCCCCCCATCCCTTCCCCATCCCCTCCCCTCCTCCTTTACCCCCCCCCCCCGCCCTTTCCACCCCCACCCGCCCCAAAAAGAAAAGAGAAAGCTTCCTGAGGTGGCAGTGTGCACTCTGCCCAGCTGTGTGAAGCAGTCAAACCGCCGAGATGTTCAGCTGGCTGGGGAAAGATGATCGGGGCAAGAAGGATCCCGAGGTTTTCCAGACCGTGTCCGACGGGCTGAAGAAACTCTACAAAACCAAACTGCTCCCCCTGGAAGAATACTACAGGTTTCACGAGTTCCACTCGCCGGCCCTGGAGGACGCCGATTTCGACAACAAACCCATGTTGCTGCTGGTCGGCCAATACTCCACCGGCAAGACCACTTTCATCAGGTCCTTAACTTTATTTTCTCTCTCTCTTTTACAGTGTTTGATTTCAAATAAGATGCCCTCCATGTTAGTTTGTTGTTGTTGCCCCCCCCCCCCCCCCCCCCCCCCCCCCCCCCCCCCCCCGGGTCTCTCTCTGCACTGCTATCGCCAAGGCAGAGCTCTAATCTGCCTGCCGCCGCCCCCCCCCCCCCCTCCCCTCCACCATCGAGCAACCATCACCATCATGTCCATTTTAGGCGTTTGCTCTGATATGTGCAGCCAGCTCGCTGCGTGAAATACTGGCTGGGGAAAGATGATCGGGGCAAGAAGGGGCACACTGCCTTCGTAAAATATGCATTGGTGGGGGGGGGGGGGGGGGATATAATAAAATATTGTAGGAATTTCTCCCATCTCTGGTTCTAATAATAAACGAATGCGGCATCCCAACTCACATTGTTACTTGAGATTTTGCTGGTGGTTTAACTATACCGTACCGTGTCATCTTGTATAAACCAGATTGAGATCACTGCTGCTGAGGTAACCCATCTAAACTGTGGTGGTGAAGAATGCTATATGTGAGTGGTGTAAAGGATAGTAGTGTCTGTGCAGATAAAAGGGACAGAAAGCTCAGCGAGGAGGTCGTGTTGGAGAATGTTATCTAATAGCCTCTGGGTTTTTGAGAGGACAGGATTGCTGCCCTCTATGGTTGACTAGTCTGATGCTCCCTGTCTACATTAGAATCATAAATATGTGATTAGTGTGCCTAATTTTTTTTTCTCTCCTTGTGACTATCAAAAATTATGCCCCCCCGGGTTACTGACTACCATAAATGTGGGAATAGCTTCTCTATTTACCTGATCAAACTCCCTCATAATTATGTACACCCATGTCAGGTCCCCTCTATGAAAATTGGCCCAATTTCTCCACTCTCCTCTATAAGTACAACCCCTCATCCCGGGTATTTTTTGTAAATCTTCTCTGCCCCATCTCCAAATGTTAAAATTACCATTGTATCAGTTGAGTCCAAGTTGATCCCATATCATGCCCGAATTGCCTTCCCACAAATAAAGGTAGTGGGTAACATTGGTTCTAGCAGCGTACAGTCCCAATTTGAAGTTTATAGTTGTCTATAACTGTATGCGAAAGCTAGTGTGGTATTTAACTGAAAGGCAAATCACAGCTGAGTTCAAACTCATCGAACCATTGAAATTTCAGCACTGAAGAAGGTTGCTGTTTTTTTTTAAAAAAGAGCAATCCTTTTCAGTTCCATTTCATGTGCACCTTTCTGTTTTTAGCAGGTAACCTTGGCTGATCACTTTTCTCCTCAGCAGGTTGGAGAGAACTCATTTGTAATAACAATTTTATGTATTAATTTTTAAAGGTGTCTTGCCCTAATGGTCATGTTCACGTATACAGGAATTACTGTAGTTGGCAATTGTAATTCTTGAGGTCACAACAGAGCACAACATTTGCTCTGTAAAATCACTTTGTATTTTGCAATGCAAGTAAAAAAATTTTGAAGGCTCACTAACTCATCCACAGTTGCACACTCCACCTCATCAAGCCATTTAGGAATCTGGGTATCTCATATACATACCATGTCCTTTCTCCCCCATATACGTACTATAACGTGCTCTGCCTTCCCCTACCTCCACAACATTGCCCGACTGCCTCACCCCTCAGGCCACCAAACCCTCATAGTTGCATTCGTCACATCAAGGCTTGACTATGGAAACTCCCTCCCTGTCACCCTCCCTTACTCTTCCTTCCACAAGATGCAGATCATCCAGAACTATGCAGCTTGTCCTCTCCCACACCAGGCTGTGTAACCCCATCACACCCACCCGGCTCCACTGGCTCCCCATCCCTCAGAGACTAGAATTCAAAATCATCGACTTCACTTTCGAGGCCCCCCATAGGCTTGTCCCCTCCTACACTAGCTGCCTCCCTATCAACATGTCCTCGCTCTCTGCTCAGCAGGCTCCGGCCTGCCCCAGGTCCTCCATTGGTGGCTGAGCTTTCAGCCACTCTTCCCACAATCCCTTCGCTTTACTCCCTCTCTTGCCTCCTTGAAGGCATGACTCAAGAACCTCCTTTTTTGACAGTGCCTTCAGCCACCCTACCCCTCTGCCATCCCTCATCCCAACCCTGACTGTTCAGCACCTTGGGACATTCTCTGATGTGAACGGCACTTTACAAATGTAATTTTGTTGTCGTTGTAAATCTGCCCGGTCTTCTTTGTTTTCAGGGACTCCATACAACTTGAACGTAGACTATTGCCTCCCCTAGTTTACCCTTGCAAGAGGGTGGGAGTGCAGGAAAACGTAGGTGATGATTCTCACTTAGAACAGGATTTCCAACCTCCCCACACCCCCAGCCAGTGATATTAGTTGCATAAAATGTAGTTGCATAAAACGTTTAGTTTTGTGTAGCCTAAAATCAAACTGATTATCCTAATTTTGTTGGAGCTGTTGCTGATACTATAGCACAAACCTTTTATTTTCTACTGATTTAACTTGATTCTGATTCAGGTACCTTTTGGAGCAAGAGTTTCCAGGAATGAGGATTGGACCTGAACCAACAACTGATTGCTTCATTGCTGTAATGCATGGAGATACAGAGGGTGTGATTCCAGGCAATGCTCTCGTGGTGGATCCAAATAAGCCTTTCAGAAAACTTAATGCCTTTGGTAATGCATTTCTGAACAGGTTCGTACATCTCTCTCTATCACTATGTAAGCAAGACAAATGTTTAGTTAAATAAGGATTAGCTACTAAGAATCCACTGTTAAGTACAGGTAATGGGACAAAATGTAATCTTGGATTCACGTTTTGGGGGCTGTGGTTTCTTTTGAAACGTTTTTGCTTTGAAATTGTTGAACAGAAGAAAATGATTTATTTGATCAAATGAATAAATGAAGCAGTGCAGTTTGTCTGAATCTCTTCTACCAGTTTGAAGGTAGCAATATAAATGATTTCTAGTCCTTTTAAAAATAAAATCCCAGTCAAGTCAGTTTTGTTACTGACTCATTTAATAGCTAAATGCAACAAATTAAATATAAGATCATATTATAGTAAGAAAAAGCGATGGTTGTGCTAATAATAATAGTCCTGGCATTTGATATAGCGCTTTTCACGTCTTTTATATAAAGCGCTTCACAGAACATGCCGCAATGGCATACCATAAGTGATGTCAATGGACTGATTTGGTACAGCAGTTTCAATGAATGTTCCAGGATGTTCATCTTTGCTGACTGAATTTATGCAAATCTATTGAGTGCCTCAGTTCAATGGCAGATGCTGTTTTCATAACAGTACTGGGACTCCTCAATTAACGTTGGGGACAGCGATTTTAAGTGAAACAATGTACTGTATAGCAAAACCTAAATTACCATAGGCCCTAATGATATCAATATGGGTTATGTTCCTTCAGTACATTTCTGGTGTAATTTTCTTACATTAATATTAAATAAAGACCAAAAACGATGCTACTAGTATTGAAAATTAAAATAAAAGTTTAATAAATATATAAATAAGGTAAAAATACAATCAAGAGAACACTTACTGGAGATAGTTTATGCGGTATGGGAGGGGACGGAATCATTCAGATGAAAGGGCGGGATTGCCTGCCTCTTGTACGGATCCCCAGAGGGGCCTGCCTCACGCGCAGCCCCAAACAGCTGATCGCTGGCATGTGTTTGCACTAGGGTCCGGTGATATATCGATATATCGCTAAAACCCGATATAATTTTCATATCGATATGCTGATATAGGCATTTCAAAAATATCGATATATCGAAAAGTCGGTATATCGAGGTAAAAAATCGGAATGCGCGCATACTGAACTACAAGACCCAGAATGCTCATCTCTATACATAATGCACAGACCGAGGTGCAAAGCCGCCATATTGTATTCATAGTCCTAGAATACAATATACAGGTATGCAAGGGGTGAGGGGAGAGAGACGGCTGGGGTGGGGGGGGGGGTGGGTGGGTGCGAGGGGGAGAGAGACGGCTGGGGGTGGGGAAGGGGGAGAGAGACGGCTGGGCGGGTGGGTGGGGGGGAGAGAGACGGCGGGGTGGGAGGGGGAGAGAGACGGGTGGGGTGGTGGGAGAGATGGCGGGGGGGTGGGAGAGAGGGACGGCGGCGGGGGTGGGGGGAGAGACGGGGTGGATGTGATAATATACAGATAGATAGAGATGGGGGGGATGTGAGAGAGGAGAGAGACACAGACAGAAAAACACAGGGATGGAGAGAGTGAGTGTGAGGGACACAGAGAGAAAAAGATATTTACCTCCTGAGGAGATAGGCCCCGAATGCGTGCGCACCCTGAATGCGCGCGCCACGCGCGCATGCGCAGTACGAAAAAAACAAAAATATCAATATTTCAGTATATCTCGATATGAGCCCATTGATATATCTAAATCGGAAAATTTCCATATCGACGGACCCTAGTTTGCACCTTCGTACATTTTTTCTAAAGTTGTCAATGTACTACCATATCAACCATCTCTAGTAAGTGTTCTCAATTGTATTTATTATCTGATTTATATATTTGCTAAAACAATTAATATAAAATGTAATCAGCTAATATCCCTTCAATTAATTCAATTTTCTAATTTTTTTCTAACTATTATTTCACCAACAATGTATAATTGAAACAAAGTATATTGGGATGATGAATAGAGAGGAGTTCCAGTATTTGCTTTAGATAGAAGCAAGCAGCACTGAATCATGGGCCGAGTAGAGATCTGCACATGTCCACTTCCAAGAATGCACAGTGTTTATTTAATTGGCATTCTAATGTCAGTGATCTTTTTAAATGATAGTTAAGAACCAACTATCATGTCAGCTATTCTCTGATGCACAGCAAAAACTCTTAAACATCCAGTGAACAACCTCTTCCAACCAAAAGTTTGTCAATTGAAATTAGACTGTAGTTCGAATAATGGTGACAGAAAAATACTTTGCATCAACACAAACTCCATTACAATTGGCCTAGAAGTAGAGATTGTTTAATTAGTTTATTGGCCTTAGATTGATTGCGTTGTTATGCATTGAATCAATTTATTACTAATCTATGTATAGTATAACAGTAGTTTGTACAGACTTTGTGATCATCTTAAGCTTGCACCCTCTTGATAACCGACTCAGTAACGGTGAAGAAAATTATCGCCATTTAAATTGAGTCTGTGTTGGGATACCACATTTTCCTTGTATGTAATATAGTACGTAGATTTGCAGATTCAGTCTGAGGTAGTTTAGCTAGATATAACTGTGATGTCCAATGAGACAGACATGTAATAATAAAGTGAACTCAATGATATATTTACCTGGACTGGTCACTGAACAAGATATGCATCTGCTCTGTTTACCTGTAAATTAAATTCAATAAATAAATGCAAGGTAAAATAAATGTTTTAGTTAGTTAATCTCCATCAGATCCTCAATGAAGAATTTAGAATTCCTAACCCCTGGATTTTACCACCTATGCCTCCTAATCTTTAGGATTAAGTAAAAAGAATAGATCCAACTGGAGGAGAGTGTACATTCCATTCCAGACGTTGGCCAATTTCCATGTGTACCTGGCTTACATGTGTGGAATTCTGTTTTTGATGCTACGCATCAATTATCCTACGCATGATAATTTTTTTCCATGGGGAAGTTGAAGAAGAGTTAGACTTTAGTTAACTTGTTGCTCATCAGGTCGAAACAGTGTGTGGCAGGATAAAATAGGCAAATGGGATCCAGTTTTGTCAAATCAATCTAGTTCAAATTCCCAAATTGTACTCTTGATGTAAAGTTGTCTGCTGGGTTAGGGAGTTATCCACGCCCTCAGAGGCAATACAGAGGAAAGATGATCCCTGGTGTTTGTGGAATGACTAGATAACAGAGGACTTTTCAGGATTGAAAAGAGACTCTTCAAGGGAGACATTTTATGAGGTAAAAGATCCCAAATTCTGGTTGTTCAAATTCAAGATTTTCTCATCCTCACTTTCAAGGCCGTTTAATTTACGGCCTTGCCCCCTCCTATCTCTCTGATCTGCTGTCCCCCTATGAACATGCCCGCCCACTCCATTCAACTGGCTCCGGGCTGCTCCATGTCCCCTGCCCAACCCGCCCTACCATGAGCGGACGGGCTTTCATCCTGTCTGCCTCCAACACTCTGGAACTCTGGAACCCACAGTCGCTTCACCTCGCTTCCTCCCCTGCCTCCTTCAAGGCCTGTCTCAAGAGCCTCCTCTTCGATCGTGCCTTCTGCTGCCCTCCCAACTCCCTCCCTCCCCTCCTAACTCTCTCCTGCCCCTCAGCCTTGCTCTGGTTCTGACCTGACTGTTCAGCGCCTTGGGACGTCCTCCCGAAATGAAAGGCGCTGTATAAATGTAATTTAGTTGTTGTTGGTGGTGGTGTTTAACCAACTAAGATACCTGAGGTGATTTGCATTTTATTTATTTGCTCACGTTGGATCCAATTCAAAATTGCAATTTGTGGATTTAATAATTTAACAATTACTGGCAGTCAACCTAAATGTAGAGGTATTTTGTTTTAATTGTCTTAAAAGCGTGAGTTAAACTAGTTTTGAAAACTCCCAATTGCCTTGATTTGCCTATTACAGATGATGAATGAACTACAGTCAGTGTCTGAACAAAGGTGTTTTATTTAGCCAATTTCCAAATTTTCATCCTAGTTTGGACTCTTACTATGTTAATTATAATGTAGTGAATATGTTTACAACCTGTGTTTTGTATATTCATTGTAAGGTTATCGCCTTATGAGGTGAATGCTTAATTCTTACATTTAAATTTTTTTAAAAAAGTAAGATGAAATTGCTTGATGTTGTTCTTGGTATGAGGTTGTACTTGGGTTTGAATTCCGAGGAGTTTCTGTGGTGATACTTTGTTTTTAAACTACGTGTGTGTGTCCATTTTCTATGCAACATTCATAAATTGCAAGGTGGTTGAAGTAGATAAAATTTTACTTTTTTTTTCAGTGTAGAACGTCATTCAGTCCATTGACTATTTCTGAAATGTCTCTTTAAGTGTCTTGTTGGAGTATATTTAACGATAATGCTTTGTCTCAAAATGTCTCAAAAGCACTTCATGTGGTTTATTTTGGTGTAGTCATTTATGTAGCCGAAAATGGCAGCTAATCTGTATCAGCAATTTTTCACAAATTTCTAAGAATGGCAACTGTAATGTTCTTGAGTGAAGCAGACTGAGCTTGGCCCAGCAAGTCTCAGCCATGTTTTGTATTTTTTTGGCTTGTGTGTCACCAAAGGCATTTGTGACCCTTGAAGAAAGCAATGGAATGACAAAATAAATACATTGGAGGGAGGGCAAGGGTGTTTTTTTTTTGTGTGGTAATCAAAGTGAGAAACATCCATGCAGGACAACATCGACATTGAAACATGTCCACGAGTGTATCGGGAGGGGAAATGGAGGGGACGAGGCAGAGGGATTCCATGATGGAGTTTCAGAGAGTGAGAGAAGGAAAATGAGGGCCTGACCGCTAATGGTGCAGCGGGCAGGGCGTGGGATGTGAAGCTGGTCAGTATCAGCCGAGCGGAGAAAGCAGGCGGGTTGGAATGGTGTTAATGAGATAGAGAGGAGTAAGACCATTAGAGTCCTTTAAACATGAGGGCCAGGATTTTAAACTTGGTCCCCCTGAGGGAAGAGGAGCGGGTATAGCTAGGAGGGATTGGGAGATACGTTCAAGATGCTTGGTAGGTACTTGGAATTCAAGTATTTCTGAACTGTGAGCATTCACTTAAGACTTTTTGGAAAGCAGATAGTCATTGGTAAAATATTTAGAATTGTTTTCACTTCAGTGTAGCGTTATTCCATAGAAGAGAAATCTGTATTTGTAGCTCAGTAAGGCTTGTGTTCTCCCCCTTATGGCTTTAAAATCAGAAAGGCAGGACATTACAGGACACCCTCCCATTTATTGGGCTGCATTGTTTATAGTACTATCTTCAAACCAATTGAACTAGCCAATCCCCTGCGCTGACAGTGGCTGTGCTTAAAATGCTCAGCCACTAATGTATGTTCTATAATAAAAAATAATAATCCTTGCGTGTGATATAGCACTTTTCACGTCTTCTAGACATCTCAAAGCGCTTCACAGAATATACTGTAAAGTGCAGCGAAATGTACACTCTCGTCTGATACCATGACAATCTCAAACTGAAAATGTAAGAATAATTTGAGCTGGTTACAGTGAAAAATCCGGGTGATTCATCCTTCATTTTCTAATAATAATCCTTGCATTTGATATTGCACCTTATCACGTCTTTGAGATGTCTGGAAGAATTAACCGCAATACAGTTTTCCTTCCCGATGCACTCGTGGACATGTTTCAGTATTGATGTTGTCCTGCATGGAAGGTTCTCACTTTGATTACCACAAAAAAAACACCCTTGCCCTCCCTCCAGTGTATTTATTTTGTGCAGTAATTCACTGCTAAATATGTACAAAGGGAATTTTTTTGCAGTTGATCTGTGACTCGAATTGTTGGCTGGTAGTTTTTGTACCACAAACTGTCACCCTAACGTACAAACCATTTCAAAGCCGCTGACAAACTGGTTAGTTGAAGATGTAGTGCAGAACATTCTGATATTCAAATGAGGGAAATCCCATCCTCTTTGTTCAAGGCTGTTCTCTGCAATCGAATTATTAATGAGTAACATGAGAAGTGAAACAAAAAAAATTAGACTGAAATATTCATCAGACAGGCGTCTGTTGTGGAGGGCTTTATATGTGAAAAGGTTCTGGCGTGTTCTGGTCCTGTAATTGATTGCATTTCCACGCAGTTGCTCAGTGTTTCTGGGAAAGAATCCAAGAATCAAATCTGGATTGGTAAGGCATCAGTCATGTGAAATTGAACCGTTCATCACTGCTCACAAAAATTCCTTTATTGAGGCTGACATTTGAATGGATCCAGCATCCACAGTGTTTTGGAGAGTTCCAGATTTCAAATGCCTCCTGATTTCAGGAAATAGTTTCTCTGGATCTACTCTATTGAATCCCTTTATTGTTTTAAAAAAAATAGATCACTGCTCAACCTTCTAAATTCAGGAGAGTACAGATCTAACTTTTATCTTTGGGGGACAAAGGGGGGTGAAGGCCATGTTCTTTCCTCATTTTTAGCTTCCATTGGTTGTCTGCTTTAATTGATTTTTACTTTTGTCTTCCTACTGTCCTTCCTCCAAGTTACATTACAGTATTCTGTATCATTAATTACAGCCTTTCTCCCGCAGAGTTAGTTGAGGAAATTTAATGATGAGGATAGAAGTTGACTGGAAGAGGATGACTTGAATATAGTGTGAAGGATAAGCATTTTGCCAGGGTGTTGATTAGAAAGGAAAGGGGAAGATGAGAAGTCAGTAGGATAGAAAAATCTGACACAGTGGAGAAAGAACACGTATTCTAAAAGCCGCAAAATTTTAATGCGATTTCTGCAGTTTAAGATTTCTACATCAATTGTGATTATTGGCATTCTGCTTCAAAATATAACTTTGCCAAAAGCAGTTTTTGTTGCATATTTTCATCAGAAGACATTTCTGACTTATTTAAATATCTAAGTTGAAATTCATGACTTTTTTGATTAAAAAAGTTTCTTACAAATTCAATGTTTATTAAATTTAAAATAAAATCTTTATGTATTCAGTTGACACATTGAACCAGAAGTAAATTAAATGTAAATATTGTACATTTATTTCCTGCTACACCATTCAAGGATTGGTCCTATTTAGCTCACTGGTTAGAGCAGTCATTTCACAAGTGAGTTACCTGGAGTTGATTTCTGGCAGGACAAAATGTTGAGCTAGCTTCCTTACTCCACACACCTCTGCTTACCTAGAGTAAGTAGGAACCCAGTTATTAGTCGATTAGTAGATCACTTTTCTGGGGGTAATAATTCCCTCAAAACAATAATAAATTGGTCCCTTAAACCCACGACTGTTTGTGGACACTGCTGTATGCAATTGGTTTCCACGTTTGGCCCACAAAATATCCAGTTACTTTACAGTAAATTCTGTGAGGCACTTGGAGACATCTCAAAGATATGATAAAGCACTACATCAGATGTGAGGATTATTATTATTTATATTGGCTCCATGAAGGTTCACCCTATCTGTTTATGGTGGTAACTTTGTGTAGTTACTACCGAACCGGTGTAACTACACAAAGAGTGATAATTTTAATTTATTATCTGTTATCTTAAGCCTCCAAAACATTGCACCATATGACTTATATCATGTTGTTACTTGCTCTATGATTGCAGAAATTGGTAGCTGTGACCAAAAGCTGAACTTAAATTTTCCAAAATCAAAATACAACTTCTCACAATTCTAAATCAATGTACACCACAGAACAATTGAGTTTATTAGTGACTGGGGTCTGTTGAATTGATCATCCATCTATTATATCCAGTGTTAACCTTTTTAGAGCTTTAGAATTTCAAATTGCTAAATGTGTTGGTCCCAGGTGACTGTGAAACAGTGGTGGAGCCTTTGCTCCAAATGTGAGATGTACACTTCCCATACTGGAAGGATCCTCAAGGGTAGGATATTTCCAGGCTGCCATTATTTGAGGCTAAGGTACTAACTGAAATCTACCAAATTTTTATAGAAAGCTAACAAGAGTCCAAATTATTGGATAGTCATCCATTGGAATGAGTCGATAAGTGGCTAGATTCCAAGGGCAACACAAATAAATAATTAAATTGGTTTAAAACAAATTGGTAAATTGTATTTTTTATGGCTGGGAGTATTTGACTGGCAAATATTATTACTTAAAAAGCGCAATTCATTTATTGCCTTCATGATATATTCCCAGTCTTTATGCTGGAGTTTACTACAGTTAGATTTCTCCAGGAAATTGCTCTGCATTGTTTTATTCAAATTGAGAAGATTTCTGAGAATCCTATATACTGTACTATAAAACTGCCATTTTCTCTTAGGTTTATGTGTGCGCAGGTGCCAAACCCGGTGCTGGAGAGCATCAGTGTCATCGACACACCTGGGATCTTGTCTGGAGAGAAACAACGCATCAGCCGAGGTAAGATTTTGTGTGTGCTCTATGAAATATCTTTCAAATTACAGTAGTTACAGTATTTATAGTACTCTACTATACAAGGTGAAAACAGCAAAAAGACCAGCAAAAACCGTATTAGGGGTTTCATGCATTCTTACTAATGAATATGTACAGTTGTTTTTGTGCAACAATGCAGTCATTATAATCATGAAGTGTCAACTTTGAATTTGTTTTTAAATCTCCATACAGAAATCTGTAAAGTATATGTGCAAGTAATAGCAAAAGCAAAGCATGGTTTCTGCAGGCCATCCTCTGTAGAACTACACATAACATGCACGTATAGAGATATTTTTAAGGATAATTAAAACGCCTTCAGCCTCTCTGCCTTCACCCTTTGGAACTCTATCCCACTGGCCCTTCACCTCACTCCCCACTATGCCTCCTTTAAGGTATGTCTCAAGTCCTTCCTTTTTGACTGTGTCTTCGGACACCCTCCTGCCTCTATGTCTCCCTGCCCTCTGCTCCCTCCTGATCCCAATACTCTGCTCGGGACCAAACCATTCACATGCTCCTGGATGTGAAACGTGAACTGCAAATGTAATTTGTTGTTGTTTCTGTGCTACTGATTTTAATATCACTAAAATATCTGTGAAGGACAGTTGGTAAATTATTAACATTTTAATTTCATTTGTAAATATTAATTTGCTAAAACTTTATTTTTTTAAAAAAACCTTGGGTCTTGATTGTACAGTACATACACATCACCAAAACTTGGCTAGCTGTACTGCTGATTCCAGCAACAATGCATCATGTTGTGCACTATGTATTAAACACCAGGCTTTACTTACCTGGACATTTCTTGTTAAGTTTCTCTCCGTTTTTTTGATAAACTGATCTGGAAAACTGATCTTAATTATTTTTCACACAGGCTTATTATGATAAAATTTCTTATACAAACTGAAGCTTTATATTTGCATTGATACAATTTGTGATATTTATACTGGCGCAATATCAGCTTTCCTTCAGAAGTGGGCACAAACTATCTGTTACAAAAACAAGTTGCTGGGTAAACTCAACAGGTCAGGCAGCATCCATGGAGAAAGGAAAAAGAGTCAATGTTTCGGGTCTACAACCGTTCATCAGAACTTTGTCAAACTATCTGTGTATTGTATTGCATTTGGTTAGAGTTCAGTGTTGCAAGGTGTGGCCAATAGGACAACTTTGGTCCTCATTTTAAATTGCTTGTGCTGCTATTATTCTTTACATTAAGGTTATTATAGAGTACACAAAAGCAGAAATCAATGGGAACAGCAGGCCAGGCAGCATCTATGCAGAAAGGAAAGCGAGTCATTTTATTGCATCTTATTACAGTAAATTGTTGAGAACTTAAAGCAATTATTGCCAAATGTAGTTTCACTATCTGTATATATGTTGCAGTAGTTGTAACATTCTCATAACTAGAAATCTCCCTGGAAATGTTAGGTTTTAAGCGCTCCTAAACATGGCTGTTGCACTTGCCCTTCAAAATAATCTGCCTTATTTCAAACCAAATATCCTTTGTTTTCTGGGATGGAGGAACTAATAAGTGCCTCATTCTATATATATATATTGAGCACAGATTTTGTGATTAATCTTTAATTGGTGCAACAGTATAAAGCTTCAATGGTTCGGTCCATTTTTATATGCATCTGTTGTACCCTTATTGCATTTGAGTAAACATGTCTCCTTTTCAGATTTCATCAATACAGCTCAGCTATTAGTTTCTTTCTGATTGCAGAATATTGATTACAGCTGAACGTCTTTTATATACGTTGACTCATTACTTCTAAATGTCAATCAATGTTATGTGAAATAGTATGTAAAGTGATCAATGTATTGAGTGGACTTTCATTACCATGCTGGAGTACAGTGCTAATGCCTGTTCCCAATAGACATGGGGATTATTGAATTTAAATTAATACGGGGAAAGTTTCCATAGATTCTTGACTCACCTAACGCAAAGATTTTTCCTCTTTTGCCCCAGTATGTTTGTCTACACAATACGGTATCTTGGATTACAGTATGTATACAAAATAAATTCCAAACCTGAATTGGTTGCATAAATAATTTCACATAGTTTAGACTAGGGAATTTAAGTATAACTGGTATTGCATTTTAAATGCAAGTTTGTGTATTAGTACATCGACCAGTCATAAGACCATATGAAATGTGTTCCATATTACTGTACAGTACTTGGAAGAAGAAGTTGTCTGATATCAGCAACCACCCCATCCCCCCATCAAGGCGTCAAGAGAGTCTTTTACAAAATCTCTTTCTGGGCTCACCCAGCTAGTATTTGTTCTGAAACTGACACCGCACCAATGTTATCTGTTCTGATGTTAATAGTGAAATGAACTCATGTGACTATGTAACCTGAAACAAAAAGGCCAGTGAGTCCTGTTGCACCGCATTAGATTTTAAACTTTCTGTGGATTGCTTGAGAGTGTAGCTGATTGCTTTATCTATATGCTTACCGTATCAATAGTATATTGAAATGGCTTTCTCATTTTCCAAGAATCTTTTTTCTAGAAGTCTAAACATCACAAGTGTTTCATTCAACATGGCTTAATTCCGGAATCAGTTCTGACATTTTTTTAAGTAGTGTTTTCCAAGTATGCTGATTACATTTCTCAAATTATGTGATAGATTTGACATAATGACTTAAATACCTGGAACTTGTAGACCATTAAGTATTAACCAAAATCATCAGTTTCAGCACCGTCTCCTTCTGGAGTTTTAGATGTTGTAGTAACCAGCTTTTGTTCAGCCAACTGCTGGTTTGGTTCGCTGGGTATCTGACATGAAGAAACCCATCACCATATTTGAGAGTATCTAAACTAGAGTTCTATGCATCCCACCTACATGTGGAAATACCAGAGATATTTATTGGAATGGAATGCGCACTCTCCCTGGAGGAACACACCCTGCTTACTTAATTCCAGAGAGTATTTAGTGTAGGTTGGCAAGAGGCAATACTTGTGGCCTCCATAACTGAGTTGAGGTAACTGCTGGAGTTGCAAAGCTAAAACCACCTATGTTACCATTGAAAGGAAGCTTTCTTCCTGCTTCTATGTCTAGTGACTTATCTACCTTTCCAAATCCTGCTGATGAGCCAAGCTGCCTTTGTTGTTATCAACAGTACCCTGGAGCACTGCAAACCCACCTTGCTCAGGAGCTGAATTACTGAGACTGCCACAAAGATTTACCTTGAATCTGACATTATGTTCCAACATAGGAGCCTATTCAACTCCAAGGAAACCCCTGTTTTATCTGCTGGAGGATGGTTACTAATTGGTCATCTGACATCCATCAAGTGTGGGTTTGAGGCCTTACTAGGTAAATGGTAGGTACCAGGAACTTTCTGATGGACAGCTCAGCATAAAATCTGTGAGACCATTGCCACCACCTTCTACCCACAACTTGGACATGCGTACCTTCCCATTGATTGATATCACCAGTTGGAGTATGGAGCTTGAGCAGCAGCAGCTGCTTGCCTTTCTGCAAACTACAAATCCACTGGGTGCACAAATGGGTGTTCACAAACTGGGAATCCAGTTAATGCCATCGATCAGCTGTCTCCCCAATCTCAAGAGTTTCCTTATCTGCTGGATAATGGATATCTGGTTTTGAGACGTTGATACTTTTGTGTTCTCGAGGTATAAACGCAATGTCGCACACCAAGCATACTTAGCACTAAATACTTAAACATTGCCAGGTTTTGGCAAATAGACACACCTGCAAGTTTGGCAAATAGGCACACGCACCGATGGTGGGACAGAGGGCACGAAGGATATGCAGAAGGCCAGAGCCTCAAAATAAATTATCTTGTAAAAGACAAGAACAACAAAACTACATTTATATAGTGCCTTTCGCATCGGGAAGACGTTCCACATCGCTGGGTAGTCAGTATTTCAGACCCAAGCTGGTAGTCGAAATCGGGTGAGAGTGGGGGTAGAAAAGTAATGCACGGTCGAAGAGGAAGGTCTTGAGATGGGTCTTGAAGAAGGTGAGGTGGAGATACTAGAATCTAATGCCTCCTTATTAGTGTATTTATTAGTGTATTTTAAATAGCTTAAACTGCAGAACATGGTGAAGCCTGAGCAGTCTCTGTCCCCAATTCATTTTTAAAAAATCAGAAGTGTGAATAATGTCATATCCATTTCCTTTCCCCTGCCTTCATTTTTGCTATCTATTGATTGAAGACAACTGTTTGTCTGCTCAAAAGTTAGACTGTCTAGCATACGGCTTGATTAGCAAGGAATCTGAAACAGTTGTGTTAATGTATAACAGCTGACTGTTTAATGGTTTAGTCCTGCTAACTTCTTCCAAATTAAATTTGTTTGCAAGCAGGTGCAAAAAGATTAAAATATGCAAAATTGAGTTTGAGGAAGGCAGCGAAGTATTTAGAATTGTTAACGTACTTCAGGGAGAATTTCTTTTTAGCATTCCTATCTCTATTGTTTTTTGACACTTCAATGTGATGTCTTGGCACAGATTTTTAGTGCTGCTAGTCCAGAGTGGAAACTTGCTAAGGAAATAATGTTGAGTTATAATCCATGTTCAAATTTGGAAGGTTGCTCAGTGCACTTGAAACCTTGCTACTTGATGGCCTGATGTTGTATAACATCAAATCCTACAGAATTCAGTTGGCTTGATATCCTCCTTGTTTTTATGCAATGTGAACTACAATATTGTTAAAACATTGCTGTTAGGATCTATAGTCCGTTCTCCCGACGTGAAAGGTGCTATACAAATGTAATTTTGTTGTTTTTGTATTTCACTGGAATATTCTAATGTTTAAAATGGTAACCCTAGCTACATTTTGACAGTCATCTGAAGTTCATATACATTGCAGGATGGAGGGAAAATGTTTCAGATCCCTTTGGCTTCAAAGGAATTATGTGAAATTATTTTGGGTAATCCGAACTCTGTTTCTAGTAGTTATGGATCTACAGCACATCTTAAAACACCCTTTTTTTCTTTTGTGAATTACCCTTTCTAGGGTGGTGGTTAAAAGTTTACATTATACAGGTGACGAAAAAGTTGTGATATCTACCCTGTTATCTAAAAAAAATCATTATTTCTTTAAGACTTATTAGATATTGTAATGGTACTCAACCTTTTGGTCAACATGTACTTTTAGAGTGGAGTGTACTCACTTTGAGGGAGGTCAAGATTTAAAAAATTGTATTGCAGCACATTGAGATCTTTATTCTGTAACAATTCAATGTGGTACCCGACCAGAGTGCTTAATCCTGACACTGTAAAATGGAGGGGTATCACACTGTTAACCTCCTCGCCTGACCATAAATAAATAAAAAGTGGCAAGCAATCTCTCTGAGCAACAGCTGAAATTTTCATGACATTCCACTGGATCGAATGTAAAACACACTATAAAACCCAGTCCAATAACCTGCCATTTTGCCTTGATTTTTAATGGTGCTGAAAGCTCTAGTCTATTGTGAATGAGATATGAATGGAATGGTGAGGTACTGCTAGTTAAACAGACTGGAAAACTGAAATCTGAATTTAAGCAAGTGCCAAAAATATACCAAAGGTATACTGCAAAATGTTCCAGAGGTAAGTTAAGATGTTCTTCCTCTTGTTCATACTTTTTGTATCTGGTCTACTGTTAATTACCAATGAATTAACACCTGTTTATTGTAATTCATTTATTTCAAGTGGCTTCATAGCTTAATAAAAGTGGGATTACATCTTAAAGTTGACTTCAATCATAAGCAGTAATTGTTAAACTATTAATGCAATTTTTTTTATTTCATTGTGCCAGATCTTTTGAGGTTAGTAAAATTGTGGACCTAATCTTTTTTAATGAAAAATTTTAAAGGGCATTTTGTTGGTAATCTTGTCATCCATCTCTAATAGTGAACCAGAATATGATGTGTTATAAATTACAGAATGTTGACATTGCCATTGAATTTTGCTGAATGTTTTCTCCAGGACATAAATTGTTAGCATGCTCACTTTTAATGTCACAAGCACTCAGTAAGAAAAAGTCAATTCTGTTGTCTGCCTCTTACTTTTTTTTTCCCCCCCCTTTTCCTTGTACATCTTCACTCAACTAGAACAAGAGGAAGAGTACAGCTGGTTTCAGAGATGTCCCTATGGAGGTATTTCAAATAAAAGCAGCACAGCTAAAGAATCTCACTGCTTTAGCTTTAACTTGGAGCTGCTGCTCATCGGCTTGTGCTGCACCTGAAAGGTTATATATAATACCACTATTGCTGTTTACCACTGTACAAAGCTAAACTCAAGCTTGCAGTTGACTGCTTCACAATTTTTTTAATTTCTAAATTTGTATTGCTACTCAACATAGATTAAAGTTCAAGACTGACCATTCTCACTTAGTTCTCACTCTTGCTTGATTTGATGCTTTTTGTGTATCAGCCTGGCACAGTGGTGGCATTTTCAAGGTTGTGGGTTCAAACCCCACATCTGGACTTGGAATACCAATACAGTTGGATGTTACAGATCCCTCGGCACTAATTGAAAAGAGAAGGGAGTTTCTCCCGGTGTCCTGTCCAACAATCCCCCAAATAAAATTGGTCATTTGCTTCAAGCCTATTTGCGGGATGTTGCTGTGCACAAATTGGAGTTCGCCCACACAATTGTCAATCCACTTTACAATATATACTGTGAAGTGTTTTGAGATGTTTCGACAGTGTGATGCAATGATTATTGTATAGGTATGTTTCAACATAGCTCTGGGTCAATTTGTGAATAAGAAACATCATTGACATACTGGTGAAATATTTTATAAATTTATGGTGCGTGTGTAGTTTCCCACCAGTGATTGTAACCAGTCCGCAGGGGTGAGTACTGCCCTGGTTGAGGAAGTAGGTGAGTATTGACCGTGCTCTGGTAGAGCAGGCAGAAGAACTGGACACTTGCAGGAAATATTTTGGATTGGGTTGTAGGTTGCTATATTTTTAAATAGTTGATAGAAATTGGTGGAACACCTTGTGTTTGCATTTGTAGCATGTGGTTTATGTCTGCTCGCTCCTCTGATTGGAGACAATTTGCTTTGCCACAAGGAGAGAACATGACACCTGTCACTCTAAATGCAAAGATAAGTGTAATTGGCAAATACCCAGGAACCAGGGTATTATATACCATCCATTATATACCATCCATTGTGCTTTTGTGTTAGTCGTACCAGAGTATCTTCATATATATTGACAC
The DNA here is from genome assembly GCA_035084275.1 of Hydrolagus colliei. Classification (NCBI taxonomy): domain Eukaryota; kingdom Metazoa; phylum Chordata; class Chondrichthyes; order Chimaeriformes; family Chimaeridae; genus Hydrolagus; species Hydrolagus colliei. The sequence continues at coordinate 96,564,890 of CM068744.1, read as the reverse complement.
CTTCCGATTGACTTCATTGATTCCATTACCAACCTAAATTGCAACTATTTTGCCTGGTGAAGAGGACACTAAACTCATTCAAGAAATGACTTGGTGCTGTAATGGGACGGTGATTGAGTGGTGTTCCAAAAGCATGAGTTCAATTTGTCAAAAGGACTTCCATCATTGCAACCTCTTTTGAAAGCAGTTTGTATCAATACGCTATGATTGTAAGTTCCGCTAAGGGATTGCTTGTTCCACGCCACGTTTGGGGCACACGGGGAACTAATTCATTTTATTTGCTGAGACATCTCAGTGGGTCAAAGTCGGCAGCTGATTCTGTTTATCATGTTGTAAACTGTAAAATGTTCTTGGAAAACTAGATGCCTACCCATATTCTGTTTTGTGAGAAGGTTGAAAACAAATACACATCGCAAATCCTGAATCTCATGGACCTCAATGTTCTGTTGCATGGAATTAAACTAGTTGATCACTACAAAGAGAATATCGATTGATCAGCTCTGGACTAGTAATTAGGTGAATGTGTGATTTATACACGCTGAATTTGTGCTGGAAATTTTACCTGGCAATTTTACCCCACCTGCCAGTTGTTTGGATTGTTGGCTTGATCAGTTGGTTCATGATCATATGCAATTGATCTAGATTTTTGTGATTTTGTGTGGAGGATTGAGATCTATTATAGGATTTCTAAAAATGGTGTTCCTGTTTGTTTACAATGGAAAAATACCGTAACCAACTTTGGAGGTTGAGTCAGAAAATGGTTATTACTGAATCTTATATGCTGTGGGATGCATTAGCTTTTTGGATAGAATATCTATATGTATTTATATTGACTTATTGAAATTTGTAAGATTGTTTTCAATTAATCCAATACGTTTAGGACAAGCCTTTTGTGTTTACGGTAAGTTACGTTAATGAGTTGTGACTTTAAACTTAGCAACAACCAAACATTTTTGTGTGCATTTAATATATTTGAATTCCATTGGGCTATTTTCCCCCCATGCAAAATAGAGTTCAGCTTTATTCAAATTCCTGAATTCAAAGTGGATTAAGGTGCAGTATTTATATTGCATTTAATGAGGATTTGTCTTTGATTTTTAACGTCTGCTGTCGACATCTCCAATGAAAATGATTCTGTGTGTTTCTCATTTTTAACGAAAGTTTAAAGGAATTTTTTTTATTTTCAGGTTATGACTTTGCAGCAGTGTTGGAGTGGTTTGCAGAGAGAGTTGATCGTATCATTCTGCTGTTCGATGCTCATAAACTGGATATTTCAGATGAATTTTCTGATGTTATCAAGGCGTTGAAGAATCATGAAGACAAGATTCGTGTGGTATTGAACAAAGCTGATCAGATTGAGACCCAGCAGCTGATGCGAGTTTATGGTGCATTGATGTGGTCTTTGGGCAAAATTGTCAACACGCCTGAAGTGATTCGGGTGTATATTGGATCGTTCTGGTCTCACCCACTGTTGATTCCAGACAATCGCAAGCTATTTGAGGCAGAAGAACAAGATTTATTTAAAGATATCCAGAGCCTCCCTCGAAATGCTGCTTTACGAAAGCTCAATGACCTAATCAAGAGGGCACGACTTGCAAAGGTTTGTTTTGAACAATATTCTTTATGCCTTGGCTGAAGTTTCTCACTTTTGCTGGGGTATTTTACCTTGGTTCCTGGCAACCCTCTGGTACCAGCCGAATGGTACAGGCTGCAGAATAAGGCTGGAAGAGATTGCAGAAGTGAGGTAAAACTGTCTTCTAAGACGCACATTTTTAGATTGCTCAGATTCTCATGTAAATGCCAGAGCCCGATACCTAGGCAACCTAGCTAACAGCCAACTAAACTTGTGCAAATACGGATTATGTAAAGTTACATAACCAGTTCTTGCCCTGTGAATCCCATGCAAATAATCTGCCGACCTTTTCCCCCATAATAATTCTCTATTATTGAGCACTTATTCACAAATTCTACTTCCTTGTATTGAAAAAATAGTTAATTGTGCTTTTTTTTTCTTGAATTGAGTGCACTTGTGTGAAGTTGACACCTCAGGAGTACAGTTGTGATTTTATTTTCTGTTGACTAATATTTAGGGACACATTTCAAATTCTGTTTCATGGTTTAATGCCCAAATCTTCAATCATGCAGACTTTCAATCCTCTCAATATTACACAGCTGGTTTGCTAATTTAGTTCATAAAATTCCATATCCTTGATGTAATTGTTCCCAAATACCCAAAGGAATGCCATTTCCTTTGAGATAAATATTGTTCCTGGTACATTGTGAATTTACAAAGTCCATTTATAATCTTAGTTACAGCAACGGAAGTAATATAATAATAATTGTTAAAAGTCTCAATTTTAAAGTAATTTGGCATTTAATACTTGAAGACATTTCAACTTACGTATTTAAAAAAAACACAATTTAGCAACAAAGTTTTGCAATTCAGGGGATTATTGCCAAATTTGGCAAAAAATCCCTCAAATTGCAAAATGTTTTGGTGCTAAATTGTGTTCTGTTTAAAATGGTAACCTCTTTATAGACTTGCAGTAAATTCCTGATAATTCGACCGTGGCTTAATTTGTCACTATCACTTAAGTCGCCATGATGTCAATATCCTGGCCACTTGCCTGCAAACTGTTAAGAGATTCTACTTTATTTGTCACTCCACTTAATACGTAACTAGTTAGGAACATAGGAATTAGGAGCAGGAGTAGGCCATCTGGCTCATCGAACATGATTCAATAAGATCATGACTGATCTTCTAATCTAACTCCATCTGCCCCCCTTATCCCCATACCCCTTAATACCTCTATCTATTAGAAATCAATCAATCTCAGTCTGGACTATGTTCAAGAACTGAGCATCTACAGTCTTCTGGGGGTAGAGAATTCAATAAATTCACTATCCTCTGAGTGAAGAAGTTGTAATTCTAGAAATTCTTGTCAGTACTTACTTGAATAGCTTGTTCTATAAGGTGGCATCTTTCATCGCAGAGGCATCCCACCCCACCCTAACCTGTGACTGTTGTGGTTCTTGGCAGAGGTTGAGCACACATTCTCAGATGAATTGCAGAGGCCTCTGGTCTATTGGAGGTCTGCGCTGTGGTTTTCTGTCCCACTGTACCCTGTGACACAGTGCCTGCCTGCACCTACTCCCCTATTCCCAGAAGGTCCCATGCCAATCTCCCTCCCTCTCCTACTCTCCTTTCACCTACCCCGATCCCTCATCCCCTCCTATGGTCCCGACCTAACTGTTCAGCGCCTTGGGACGTCCTCCCGACATGAAAGGCGCTCTACAAATGTAATTGTGTTGTTGTAATCTCAATTGGAACTTTTGTGTGTTTTTAAAAATATATATATATATATGAATTTGCCATCATGATTGGCTCCCAACTCAAATGATTTGAGAAAGCATGTGTTACTTTTCTCAACTATTAGTTATCTTGTGAACGGCATAAGCCCAAGTGGATTCCAGAGGCCTAAAATGTCTCATGGTGTGAAGAAGGGAATGATTTGGAAAGCGTTCCTAAGCATGGAAGAAAGTCGCTGTAATCTCGCCTATGCATGACGGAGAGGCAATGGGGCATGAAGCATGGCACAAGGGAATCCCTCTTGCTGCTAAGTGTAATGTTCCAACATTATGGGCACTGTGTCAAATGTTAGGATTACCGTTCTACTCACTGTAACCTAAGCAGCTTCCCTGATCAAAGTGACTGTTCAGAGAAGAGTAACTAAGCTCTCCTCTCACCTCAACTTTCAAGCTTCTGTCCTTGACTAGTTCAGGTCTTACCTTTCACACCATCTCCAATTTGTCTCCTCTACCAGTTTTTCTTCCAGCCCCCGCACAGTCTCATGTGGTGTTCCTCTGGGCTCTGTCCTTGGTCCTCTCTTTAACCTGTACATGGTACCCCTTGATGACATCATCCGCAGACATGGGGTCAACTTGTATGCAGATAGCACTCTCTGCCTCCACCCTCGATTCCAGGACAACTGATGTTCTGATCAGCTATCTGTCTGACATCAAGTTCTGAATGAGAGACAAAGTTCTACGGCCCAAGCAATGTCAGCAAGACTGAGGCCCCTCCACCCCTGATTGGCTCGCTCCTGCACCTCCGCACCTCAGGCGCTGGCAGCATCACCATTCACAGATGCACATTCCACCTCACCAAGCCAGTCAGGAACCTGGGCATCCTGTTCGACCCTCAGCTGTTCTTTCTCCCCTATATCCGTACCATGACCCGCTCTGCCTTCCTCCACAACAGTGCCCAACTCTGCAACTGCCTCAACCCTCAGGCAGCTGAAACACTTATCCATGCATTCATCACCCTCAAGGCACGACTAAGGAAATTCCCTCCCAGTTGGCCTTCCCAACTCTTCCTTCCAGAAGCTGCAGATCATCCAGAACTCTGCATCTAGTGTCCTGTCCCGCACCAGGCTCCATGACCCTCTCACTGCTACCATCACCCGGCTCCACTGGCTACCCAGCCCTCAGAGGATAGAATTCAAAATCCTTGTCCTCACTTTCAAGGCCCTCCATGGTCCTTGCCACCCACCCATCCCCCCCTACCCCTGTCTGACCTGCTGACCGCCTATCAACCGGTCCGCTCCCTCCATTCAAAAGGCTCCATCTTGCTTCATGTCTTTCGCCTGACCCGCCCTACGTTGGCAACCGGGCTTTCAGCCTCTCTGCCCCACCCTTTGGAACTCCATCCCCAAATCCCTTAGCCTTGCTCCCTCTCTTACCTTCTTCACTGCGGTACTCAAGACCGTCCTTTTTGACCGTGCCTTCAGCTGCCCTCCTACTTCTCCTCTCTCCATTATCCTAACCCTACCCCCACCACCCACCAGCCCATGCTTGCTCCTTGGCTGTTCACTGTTGTGGGACGTCTTCCCGACATGAAAGACCCTTTACAAATGTAATTTTGTCATTGGATAAGATGCTAAATGGACTATAGAAAGTAAATGCATATACTGTATATTCAAACAAGACAGTGAAGTAAAGGAAACAATTTATTGTGTTGAGCAAGCGTCAGGCAATGCTCTTTACAAAGAACATCATGGGAAGATATTAAGATTGGTTTCTGAAAGGATGAAGTCAAGTGGTCTTTATCATCTGAACCTCTTGACGTCCTAACAAAGATGCAAAGTAATTATTAATGCAAATGCATTAATAATGCATTGTGCATTACCTTCCCTGTTGTGCACATGTTGCCAGAGTTAATGTTGCTGATATCTCAAGTGAAAAATACCTCTTGCTGCTAAGTGTAATGCTTTTGACTGTATAAGCACATAATTTGGAAGTCCCATTATGAATATTGTCAAATCACCACACTACATGAGGAATTTCACCCTGAGGTTTAAAGTCTTATTTGGAAGATGGCCAGCTTAAAATGTTTACAGGAATTTGTAGTGAATCACTGGGCATCAAGCCATTTCCAATACTTCTAGTTCTGTTGCCAGCGCATGTTGTGACTTGTTGTTAAATTGCCCTTGAAATAATCCGTTGAAGCTTTCAAGTGGCAGGTTGCAGAAACTTGTTTTCTTTAAATTTAGTAAAAATGGAACAATGGGAGTATTTAAAATCCTGATTTTCAACAGATGGCTGCTGTTTCCAAATCCCTCAAGTAAAGATGAGGAATTTTATTCATGTATCTGACCTGCCACTCAATAACTTGTATCAGTGACCGTTAGTTTCTTTTCCTAGCTCATCCCTCTTGTTGTGTGGCTCAAGTTGGGTCCTCTCCTCTGTATTGACTCTCAGGCCTGCGGAGGTGACCAGAGTTGCACACAATATGCTTGGTGTAGCCTGACTATATCAGGGCACTCTTCAAGCATCACTTACTGGAACCTGAATTCAACTGATTTGGGAATGTAGTGCAGTGCCTATTTATTGTTGTCATCATTTATCGTCACTCCACAGTGACACACGTGAACAAATACCTAAATCAATGAATTTATCACAATTCCTATTTTATCCATACATGTGACATGTGACAATTTATATCTTGTACTGTATCAGGTACCATATTTTCTAAAAAAAAATTCAATTTCATTTGTTTAAAGAACAAAATGCAAATTCGATTTCAATAAAACTTATTTGCTCAAGATATCTTCTTGAGTCTCTGGAATAACAGTTGTGAAATGAGTTGGCACAACAGCAGATGGTTTGGGATCTTCAAAATACTAAAATTACTCCTTTCAGTTTTTCTTTTAAGTAGTCTTACAAAATAGTCATTACCCTTTACAGTGTATCATTTGAACAACTTTGAAGCTTTTAGTGGGTAAACTGAGAATGTGAAATGTTTTCATGACCAACAATTTGGATTCCTGTTTCAGTTATTATATTAACTTTTTTTTTCTGCAGGTCCATGCCTATATTATCAGTGCATTACGAAAAGAGATGCCAGCTGTATTTGGTAAAGACAATAAAAAGAAAGAATTGATCAATAGCCTTGGGGAGATTTATGTCAGGATTGAACGGGAGCATCAAATCTCCCCTGGAGACTTTCCTAACATTAAAAGAATGCAGGCAAGTTGAACTGATTTCATGTTCTTGAATCTGTAAGTTGTTTAAAAGTATTATTGCTGAAGCTGTGGTATCCAGATGTATTTCTCTGCTCTTGTGATATACTTGTCAAACTAAGCCTGAAATAATTGTGGAGCTTAGTGTTTGGAACACTTCCCTTGCAAGCGAGAGGACCTGGGTTTGATTCCCAGGTGGGGCAAAACGTTAGATAAGTTTCCTTTCTCCATCCGTCTCTGTTTGTCCAGCAGTAGGTAGAAAACCATTAGTTTATTAGAGCATTGCTTTTCCATGGGATACTACAGTAAAATCTTGATAATCCGACAATCTGAAAGCCCCCTAAAACCGGCAAGATTTCAAAATACAAATAGCATAAAAAAATTTCCGATGTCCAGCAAATCTGCCAAAATTCAGAACAGCTGCTTGCAGTTCCCAGTGTGACATCTCTTGTTATGCGGTACTGTGGGTGGAGCTCAGACACAGTTTGACTTTAGTGCTGTGTTTACAGCTCACGTGGTGAATGAGGTGGGCCTTCCCCAGACATTTCTAGGGTAGGTTCCAAATACGGACCAACTCTGAAATCCGTGAGGTGAGTGGCCCCATCTGTGCCGGAGTATCGAGATTTTATTGTAATCCCTTTTTAACAGAAATAATGTGGCCACTCAATCCATGACTGTTTGTGGGACGCTGCCGTACACAGTGTGTTTTGGCCACAAAATATAGTCAATTAATTTGACACTATATACTGTGAAGCGCTTTGAGTTGTCTCGACGACATGATCAGGTACTTCATCAAATGCTATTATTAATGAGGTGTACTTTATATTGTTACAGGAACAATTGCAAGTTCAAGATTTTGCCAAATTTCAGCCCCTTAAGGGTAAACTTCTGGATTCTGTAGACGACATGTTAGCTCACGACATCGCTCATCTTATGGTCCTCGTACGTCAGGAAGAAATTTCAAGGCCTAACCAGATTGTAAAGGGAGGAGCCTTTGAAGGCACAATGAATGGCCCATTTGGACATGGTTACGGCGAAGGAGCTGGTGAGGGTATCGATGATGTAGAGTGGGTTGTAATCCGAGATAAACCAAGTTACGATGAGATATTTTATACCCTTTCGCCTGTCAATGGCAAAGTCACCGGTGCAAATGCGAAGAGGGAGATGGTGAAGTCAAAGCTGCCAAACACTGTTCTAGGAAAGATTTGGAAGCTGGCAGACATTGACAAGGATGGGATGTTGGATGATGAAGAGTTTGCATTGGCTAATCACCTAATTAAAGTCAAACTGGAAGGCCATGAACTGCCAAGCGATCTTCCACAGCATCTGATTCCACCATCAAAGAGGAAACAAGTTCAATAAAATCAAGTGGTGAAATTTCACTTGTCTGAACATACAGTAGAGCATTGGGTTGAAAGTATTTCAGGGTGTGGGGGGGAGACTCAATGAATAGAAGTGGGACAAAGTATTAAAATAAATTAGGGAGACAAAATACAAGTTATAGATTTTTAAGTATATTCATTCTTTCAAAGCTTTAAACTTAAGAGTCATTGCCAGTAATGGATACAGTAATACCAACATTATCTGGTGGCAATAAGTTGAATGTTCACACCGAAGGGTAGAAACCCTCTCTTTTGAGAGGTGGAGAGAATATTGTCTCTATTTAGCTACATTTTACCCAGAATCTAGTCTGTTTCACATATATCACTAAATATATAATTTTCTGTTGTTTGTCAAGTATTGCTACTTTAACATTGTGTTGAACAGAGGTGAACAAAATAGTGTTGAAATGGGTTATTCACCCTCGTAAAATTGTTTTGCATTCTTTCAGCATCGTTCAGATGGATGATTCATGACCTTGTTTGATACCACCAGGAAACATATTTAACCTTGTTCCATAATGTACTAAATATCTAATCTGCTAATGCCCCGCATTGCTATTTGTATTCTGCAGCTTGTATTGACTATTGTTTCAGTGTGCTCTGTTCATGGGACCCTGGGCTTGCAGAAGGTTGAGGTGATTAAATAGTGGCAAGAAAAACAATATTGTGAAAATTTGGAATGAGGGAGGACTGCAGCAACCTGTAAATTTTCCAAACAGTGTATAGACCCTTCACTGTAGCTACTAATCTGCAAAAGATGATTGTGTAATGTGTGAGCAATGGTGAAGTATGTGTAAATTTGACATTACAAAAAAGCTGAACCAAAATCCCTATCTATCCTATGAAGCGTTCAATGACAGATTGTATGTGTTGAACATGGTGCCTATTCAGTTAGGAAAAACACTTGTACAATGTAGTTTTATGCATTCCAGAGGTAAGGTAATTAGTAAATGTTCTTTGATTCGGTCCACTGGTCTATCTTCTATATTCTATCCTGTAAGACACTTGATCATTTCCCACATTTCACTCTTATGCATGTCTCGTCTGTGGTCCTTCCACGAGCAAGGAAAACATTGTAAATAGCCGTATAAAACACAAGGTACACTTTTTCCCTCGCTTGTTGTGCTAATGTGCTTTCAAAGCTGAAAGCAGCCCGGGTGAGTATTCAAATAAGATGCTGTTAGCATCTGCAGAATTGATCTTTATGGACATCAAAACTGTTACAAAGTGGTTTGCTGATGAACAGTGATAAGCTTCCACATGTCCTCTGCCATAAGAATTTCAGCAATAGTACATCCACTGTCTGGCTTCTCCGCATCTTGACCGGGCCCAAATAGACTTAAATTCGCATTTTCTGCAAAACTCATGGTAGACCATGCATTTAGCCATTTGGGCAGGAAGTACAGTTAAGTCAACACTTGATTTGTCCATCTTTTCAGGACCAGGAAGCTTTGTCAGTGAGAATCTGTTGGAAACATTGGGCAACATCTGATTCTTTCTCCTCCCCAAATATTAGATTTTCTCAACACATAGTAGTATAAATTATACATTCTTGTGAATCCTTAGAGTATAACTGCTTCCAGAATGCACACTTCAACTAGTACTAGTAGCACAAATGTTGCATATTCCTGATTATTGTTTTGGTATATTTAGTTATTTGGGTAGCTTTTTGAATTTTCTCCCAGATTTTATCACATTTGTATTTTCAACAAGAGGTTCCAAATGAAGTAGGGCCTAACTCCCACTTAGGTAATAACACCCTGTGGTTTAATAATGAGACTAAATTGGCCTGAATCAGTTACATAGACAGATTTAGAGGTCTTGGTTCATAAAATAATTTTAAAATTGTTGATTCATCAGAATTTAGTAATTTCTGTGCAAGTTTAAATAAGTCTCAAAATCAGGTTACTAACAGTTGAACCTGATTGTATCCTCACTATTACATTGTTGTGTGGGGGGCTGGACTTATGTGGGAAGGAAGAGATCTTCCTGAGATTGATGTAAATAGAATTCTAACTTTTTAAGCAGCTACATGTGAGAATTAATTTAGTATTCACGGAGGATTTTTGCATTACTTTGCCTATTATTAAATATCGAGTGCTTATGCAGCAGTTGTTGCAGTGTACTAACTAAACACAACATTAGGTTAGAGAGAAAGAAATGCCAAGATAAGCTCTTTCCAGGTTAGTGTTCATTGTGACTGGTTAATGCAGGGCTCTCTCCCTGTCAAGGGAGTAAACTTGCATTTTTACTGGTGTAGTTCAGGATTTTATAAACCAACACTTTTAGCTAAATTGAAGCCTAGTAGTAATGAAACTCCCTGAAAATCATTATGGATTCATATCTAAAATTCATATCCCTGATATCAAAGATGGTGCTTTTAACTCTGAAGGTTAAGAGTACAGTATTACTATTCCAATGAGAGTAGGGACCTCCATTTCTCTGGCCAGCAGAACTCTCAATTATTCGCTTAACATGGAGTAAAGGAGACCTCTGGTTTTCCAGCCAAACTTCTCCCACCCCACCCTCCACTGCATTCTTACACAAAGATCCCAGTGGAAATGAGGCTGTCCTAGTTACTTAAATTCTTCTAAATATTGAAGTAATCTAATATTCTAAATATTGCTGCATCGCTGGACTTCAAATGCTAAGTAATAAAGTAACTGAATGCACTGTAAAAAGAACCACTTCTTGATGTGACATGCCTACTACTGTAGTCCGTATGACCTTATTTATCTTTCTGAAACATATAATTCACTGATTTATGTCATTAAATTCTATTAAAAATCGGTGCCATGTCAGCTTTGAACAATTAAATCTACTGAAATATTTTCTGCTAAACTTGAGGAAAAGCAATATGCAATTTTCTGTGGCTTTGAATTGGAAATATCTTGTTCACGTGTGCTATGTTCATTGTCCTTTGCTGTATGGAGTGTTTCGTTTAAACACTCCACATTTATAATTCAATATGGATCTCATAAAACTTTTGAGTGTTGTTATTCTATCCAATAGTAACAAGTGCATGCTTATTTTAAAGAGCTATTGTAACTTTAAAGCTTACCCTGTAGAAGATTTGAGTTAATACAATATTGGACAAACGAGCGATTTTCATGATTTGTCTGTAGCTCTTTAACTCATTCATAGGCCTAATCAGTTGCCACAAGTGCGACAGATATGGCATGTATTTGTAAATTGCATCTTAATTCTTTATATAGAATAAAACAAGCCAGGTCAATTATCTGAGCTGGTAACTGCGTGTTATGATCTCAAATCACTCTGAATGCACATTTCTTCAGTCACTTTTTAGGATTAATGTGGGGTTGAATTCTTGATTTCAATGTATTTGCACTATTAAAGGTTTACTCCTTATTGTAATGTTTTGCAGAACAGTAATGGCCAATGTTACTCCCTGAATATTCAAAATCATACTAGGATGCTGCAGTATAAAATTTGGAAAAATCATTAAAGTAATTCAATGTTTGTTTTGCATTTGTATATGTAAGTTTTGAAGATGCCTTTAATATAGTATTAAGTCATTATGGTTGCATTTGATGGTAAGAAAATTGTTTTGTTTCAGTAGTAATGTCACTATCACTGTTTAACCAAAGTACCTTAAAGTATATAAATACTGTAATTTTGAAATTTATGAACCATCACATGATAGTTATGGTTTCACGTATTAGCAAATTCATTTTAATAATAATAATTGTTGCATTCTCATCACTTACCTGTTATAACACTTGCATATTAGTATTAGATTATATGAACAGCTGTGTATAGAAAGCTCTGTAATTGCTGTGAACTCTAATAAAAAGGCTATATCATTTTTGAGTTTTTTTTAATTCATCCTATTTCATACTTTGCATTAATGAGGCCAACTGTAGAACAGAGCAGTGAATACAAGTGCATTTCAAATTGATGTACAATACTATCATGTATAGATAGCAGCTCTTCACCAGCCCGAGCTGGGAGAGAGAAAGAAAAGGGTGTGAAAATTTGGTCTAAAGCTGGCAAGCTTTTTACCTGGTGTTGAGAGGCTGGGGATAGAATAGTCCGGTGGATTGGCAGAGGGCATGACGCAGGCTGAGTGTGCTGAGTGAACGACTGGCCTAGGATTGCAGAAGTGAGGCCACCAGAGGCAAAAAATCTTAATTCATGTGAATGGGGGGAGCTAGTGCAGTGCCCTTCAAGTTGGAAAGACAATTAGGGGTTTTGGTCCTGAGCTGGGGGTTGAGGTCCAAAGAGGAGGAGGAGGGTGGGAGTGTGGCTGAAGGCATAGTCGAAAAGAAAGATCTTCAGACTTGACGTGAAGGGGGCAAAACAGGGGGTGGGGTTGAGGATTGCAAGATAAGAGTTCCAGGGTGTGTGGGCAGAGATGCTGAATGCTCGATTGGCAATGGTGGGATGGGAAGTGTGGGGGAACCTGATCGAGCTGGTGCCCACAGAGCAGAGAGAGTGGACAGGCTGATATGGAATCATGAGGTTGGAAAGGAGGTGTGGAGGAGCAAGGCCTTGAAGGTAAGAATAAGGGTTTTCCAAGATCGTGGAACCCTGTGAAACCGAGCAAGCATGATTGGTTCGCATAGTTCGTCGTGGGAGAAGACATGAGCTGCAGAGTTCTGAATAACCTGCAGCTTGTACAGGGAAGGGTTGGGACGTGGAATGAGCAGACAATGAGCCAGCAAACACATTGTGGGTCAGGATCTCAGCCTCTGGTGAAAGGTAGTGAAGTAAGAGGCGGACAATGTTGCAGAGCCTGATGTGGGGGTTAGTGGTCGATCCTTTCATCGTGAAAGGCGCTAAACAAATGTCATTTTGTTGGGGTAAAGGATTCATAGTAAAATCTCGATAATCTGGCATGGTTGAGCCCACTTCACCTGGATTTCGGAGTTTGCCGGTATTTTAGAAGCTTACCCTAGAAATGGCTGGGGAAGTCCCCCCACCCCGTACACCAGATCTGCCGTAAACATGCTGGGAACTGCAGGCAGCTGTTCCAAACTTCGGCAGATTGGCCGATATCAGAAAAAATCTGAATACTGTTATATATTTTGAAATCTTGCCAGTCTTAGGGAGTTGTCGAATTTCGTAATGTCGGATTTTCAAGGATTTAATATAGTAAATATTTCAGGGTGAAATCGTCCCATCTTGCACCAGAGGAAACATGTTCCATTACCCAGAACTGTTTACTGACATGCTAAGCCAGTGTGTGTGTGTGTGTATGAATGGATATGTACACACATACAGATGTATATGAGCTGTTGAAATGCTCCATTCCCCATTCTTAATTTGCTGAAAAAACATTGTGTGTGTTGACCAGTGTCTCTTAAAAGAAACTGGACTCTGTGTTCATAACACATGATCGAAGCCAACATTGCAAATGTACAGCTAGGGGTTTGGGGAGGGTTTCAGAAAAGTACATCTTGTACATTCCTTGCTGTTAAATTGTTCAAAGGAAACTGCTTGTAAGTGATTGATGCCCATGAGTAGCCTCACAGCCTGACCATTTAAAGGCTTGCGTGAATGAGTGTTGACAGTTTATTCAGGTGATCGACCTTTGTTGATTTCGTAGCAAAGTCCTGATGTTCCACCAGTTTGGAGGAAGGAAGGAGAAGGTTGACCCAGGCTTGGTTCATTAGCAATGTATAAACAATAATGTAGATTCTCAGTTTTGTCCGGTGCCATTCAATGCAGCAACGTATACATGATGCAAGTGTCACACTGACCAATGTATTGGCTTTAAACACATGAAACACACTCTTATGACAGCAGGAAAATGATTCAATAGTCATTAACTAATAGTTATCCATTTAATTTTGTAAATATTTTGTCCACTCCATGTAGATTTGCATGGAAAATGGCATCAAGTATTGAAACTTCTAGTTTACCCATAACCTTAAAGATATTTATCATGATATTCAAGACTTTTATTCTGAATGTTTAATATTTTTTAAATGTTCCTCAAAAATCTATTGGGAGTCCTGCAGTTCAATGGTTAGAACACTCGCCTTACAAGCGTGAAACCTGTGTTCAAATCCAGGCAGGTCAGGGCAAGTTTCCTTACTCCACACGCCTAATAATAATCTGTCCAAAAAACCCACAATAATAAAATTGGTCATTTCAATCCATGACTGTTTGTGGGACACTGCTGTGCGCAATTGGCTGCCATGTTTCGCCCACAAATATACAGTTAATTCACTTTACGCTATATTCTGTGAAGCGCTTTGAGACGTCAATTAGATATGAAAAGTGACACATCAAATGCGAGGATTATTATTATATCAAATATATCCAAGGATTATTATTACAGCTTATTACATAAGCTTATTATTACATAAACTTTAATAATCTTTATTTCTGAAGTGTCTATCTCCCTTTAAGCCATCTTAAATTTCATCCATATCTGCAGCCTTCTAGGTCAATGCATTCCAAATTCTCACATCACATTAATAACTGCTTTCTAATCCCAGAACCTAGCTTCAAAGCCTATGTCTCTTCTCTTTATCTGCAAAAGCCAGATCATGAGTATTGGCAGGCTGTTTCAGCAGGGAGGGTGGAGCCATTACATCATCCATTTACCAGAGTGAATTGTGGGAGATATCTAAAAAAAAATCTCAAGTCAAAGCCTAAACGATAGGCGATTGGATAAATCCTGTGCAAAGATACGAAATACTCAAATATATAAATGTTATTTTTCCTTGGAAACAAACCATACAAGCCCACGAACATCTCCAGTTACATTGCTTATCCGGAGGCTGAGTAAATTGACGTCACTTGGGTGACATTGCGGTTTGGGAGGAAAATGTAACCTTGTCACAATCGTTATCGACTGACCTCTGGTGAAAAAAAAGTGTGGATTTGGGATGAGGACATGACACCCTTTGACACTGGTTTTATTTTCTCCTAAAAACCATGGCGACAGTCCCCTATGGAGTAAATGAACAGATGATAACCTCACAGCCTAGTGTTTATCCAGATGTGTTTATCCGGATATTATTCCCGTCCTGGAATTTTACACAGCTCACTGGCAGATTCCCAACACTTTTCACATTTGCATTCTATTCAATTAGAGAGCTTGGTTTAATTTCCCGATGCTGATCTATAACTAGTGTTGGGAGGTCATTGTAGGGTTGTCCTGCAGAACTCCCACAGAGGAGCATTAACCACTCACCAGTTCATGTCAATATTGATATAAAACATGTTGTTGGTTTTTTTTGGGTCAGTCTCTGTATGTTTTCACATGTTCAGTTAAAAATATCCCACTATGGAAATAGAACTGTGGAAAAACAGCCTCACATTATGGCTGAGTTTTAACGATGTTCTAAAATGCCGCAAAGTCTTTGGTTTAAAACTGTCTTCAATCTAAGACCGCAAGACGTTTGGGACATCAGACTCTTAATCTCAACAGATTGTAATGATTTATTATGTCAGATGGGAATCTTGGTGTGAGAGGGGAACTGTGAGAGGGGAAAGTTTTTGAACTTTCGATCAAAAACTTTCCTTCCTCCCCCACATCCGTGCCTTGACTGGCACCGCTTATTTCCACCTGCGCAACATTGCTAGGCTCCGCAACTATCTTACCCCCCGCGCTGCCGAAACACTCGTGCACGCATACATCACCTCTAGGCTAGACTACAGTAACTCTCTCCTCGTCGGCCTCCCCAGTTCCTCCATTCACAGGCTGCAGGTCATCCCAAACTCTGCAGCCCGTGTATTATCCCGCACCCGCCTCCGCGACCATATAACCCCCACCCTCGCCCATCTCCATTGGCTCCCCATTCTCCAGAGGATTGAGTTCAAGATCCTCGTCCTCACCTTCAAGGCCTTACACGGCCTTGCCCCTCCCTATTTAACCAATCTACTTTCCCTCTACAAGCCCACCCGGACCCTCCGTTCAACAGGACTTGGTTTGCTCCAAGCCCCCCGCCCGAACCGCCCCACCATCGGAGGCCAGGCCTTCAGTTTCTCCGCTCCCACCTTATGGAATACCATCCCCCAATCACTCTGTCTCGTGTCTTCCCTTTCCTCTTTCAAGGCCGGTTTAAAGACTTTCCTCTTCGACCGTGCCTTTTGTTCCACCCCGAATTTTTCAACCTCCCCTTCGTGTCTCACCCCTTCCCAAACACTCCCCTCCCAGCTCGGGTCACACGCCTCCTGTGCAGCGCCTTGGGGCGTCCTCCAGACGTGAAAGGCGCTCTATAAATGTAATTTGTTGTTGTTGTTGCTAGAGTCTAACCAGTTAAAACCACATTGATATCGCTGTGTTGAAAGTTTCTTCCAATATCCAACTCAGCCACCTTCCAGATAAATAATTCATCCACTTCTTGGGTGTTTGTGGGATAGTTCTGTGCACAGAATGTCTGTCCCATTTGGCCCACAAAAACAATCACTCCTTTGGTAATTCCTGTAAAACATGTAGAAACAGACACTTTGACAAGATATGGTGCTAATGGTACATTTTATGCACCTTTAAATAATTCTAATTTAATTGGAGTGTTTTGAAATAAATAAATGTTTTGAAATAACGACTCTTGTCGGAGTGGGTGGACAGGGAAAGATTATTTCCGGTGGTGAGTGGGAATCTAGAACTAGAGAGCACAGTTTTAGAATCAGACCAAGGGGGTTCAGAATGGAAATTTGTAAAAGGTTTTTCATCCAGAGAGGGATGGGAGTGTGACACTCCCTGTCGCAGGCTATTGTTGACCACATTTACAAAACAACTGGACAGACATACGCTTGAGAGAATAACGTTGAGGGAGTAATGGGTGAAAAGCCGGAATATTTAAATAAGGATGGGATCTAGGATAGACAATTCTATGGAGTGTAAACACCAGCTAGACTGAATGGCCAGTGTCTGAGCTGTATCTTCTGGGAATATCTATGCATGGAACCTCTCAGGGTACAGATCATGGTGATATGTCAAGTGACAACGAGGAACTCAAGCACAATATTCCCACAAGAGCATAAGACAAGTCACCTTCCTTTCGCGGTTGGTTTGCATTTCCACATCCAGGTCTGATTCAGAAGGAAGGATGTGGTGCCAGGGTCTGGGTGGGAGAGGAGGAAATTTTTCTGGGAAGGAAATCTATCCATGGATGACAGTTGAACAATTTTATGTCTTTTTTTCCAAACCTGCCCATTCTATTGTTGAACTGTAACCATGGGTCCAATTTGGGGTCTAAATTTAGATGTTCCTTAAATATCATAATTTTCCCCGATGTGACGAAGACGGGACAAACCCTCCCCCTCCCCCACCCCATCACTGCATTGCCTACAGTTGTGAAGGTGGCTCACATATTGGATTGCCATCTTGCAGATAGAATCATAGAATTTTATGGCACAAAAGGAGGCCATTCGGCCCGTCTACTCTGTGGCCGGCTCTTTGAAAAGAGCAACTCAATCCCCCTGCCCAGCTCTCTCCCCATAACCTAACAGACCTGTTCTCTCTAAATAAAGATCTAATTCTCTTTTAAAAGCTCTTTATCGAATCGGCCAACACCACCTTTTCAGGCAATGCATTCCAGATTCGAACAACCCGCTGAGTGAAAACATTTCTCTTCAGCTCCCCTCTGCTTCGTTTTGAAACTATTTTAAATCTGTGACCATGAGTCACAGATTCGCCCACCAGTGGAAACAGTTTTTCCTTATTCACCCTGTCGAATCCCCTCATGATTTTATAAACCTCTATTAGGTCTCCTCTCAACCTTCTCTGTTCCAAAGAGAATAAACCTAGCCTATCTAACCTTTCCCCGTAAATGAAGTCCCTCAATCCTGGTACCATTCTAGTAAACCTTCTGCCTCCTGCAGATAGCAGGATTGATCCAGCAGTTATGGCATACTTCCCACTGCACAAAAACTCTACTGAGAGATGACACCTCCATCACCCCCCAAAATATTCGAAGCGTTAATGCTTTTTAAACGCCAATGCAATTCGATGTGAAAAACTTGTCTTTTAAGCTCACACCTAGTGTTTGGGCAGCCAATTGCACACTGGAGTCCCCCCAAAACAGTTGTGGATTTAAGTGACCAATTTATATTTCATTACAATTCCCATTACATCTTGCCATTTTCAATTTAGTTGCAATCATTTTCCTTAGCTTGAGGGAAATTACTGTCGATAAGACAAAGTAACAGTGCTAATGTGAATTAAACCAGGTTTACACAGACATTGATTTTACCTCAGAAATCTATGGTACAGATTTCTCCTTTTATGTCTCCCTCCCAAACTTGTGGGGAGGGTAGTGAACGATCGCTGATGGCATTTTTTTTATTTTCAACTTTTCAACAGGAAAACCCTGTTGTAAATGGACAGTAAAAAAAAACACACACACTATATTTAGCAATCAGTATAAGATAGACAGAGGCTCCTTGTCGTTCTAAATTTAACTTTTATATTTAGATGAATGAGATTTTATTTAACTCCATTGAACGCACACTTAGATGAACGACGTTCCTCTTGAGATTTCCCTGTACCTGATCAAATGTTAGAATTCCCAGCATCAGCTTCCACTATTGGTATATATATATGTGAGAGATTACCAAGTTTCCAGAATATGGGGGTGTTTGATTAATAGTGATAATAGTACACATACCATTCAACAAAACAGCTCAGGAATTTTCATGTTAGTGGGATTACATGGAACTCTTAGTTTGGTTTGAATCCTTAAGTATGTGTCAGAGAGACACTTGGCGAACCAAAATGATCAGGTTGAATTCTGTCGTGAAACGTTACTAATTCCATCACATATTTCCTTGTGGATCTAGCGCAACCACAGTATTGTATTACTTCAGTGATATCCAAGTTGAGAATGTAGGTGTAATCTATACTAACAAAGACAGTGACTTTCTGTCTGTGTATCTGTGTTTCCGACACTCACGCAATAACAGATTGAAGGAGAGACGTGATTTATCACTCATCGTAAAGTTCTTGTCTGGCAGTGTCATTTGAGTTGGGGTTTTTTGGGGGTGGGGGGAGTATGGGGATATAATAATAATAATCCTTCAATTTTCTATTGCGCTTTTCACACCTTCTAGACGTCTCAAAGGGCTTCACAGAGTATCCTGTCAAGTGAAACAAAAAATCAGTTTCAGATTTCCAGCATTTGTAGTATTTTAAGTTTTGTCCTGCAAAGTGAATTGAATGTATATTTGTGGGCAGAGTGGGGCAGCCAATCACGTACAGCGGTGTCCCACAAACAGTCGTGGAATGAGTGTCCAAATTATTACTGGGGGGTTTTTGAGGGATTATTATCAGGCATGTGGATTAAGGGAATTTGCCCAAGGTTTCACTCTGCCGGGAATTGAACCCAGGTCTCTCACTTGCAAGGCGAGTGCTCTAACCACTAAGCTGCAGGACTCCTATCATTGATAAACTATAATAAAAATGCTTTAATTAATCCCCCAAATATGAGATATGCATTGTATTATGCAACTATGTAGCAACAGAGGAAAGCACATAACCAAACGTTAGAGGTCTTTTTCCTGGTTGTCATGGAAGCTACAGTCCTCCCATGTGGGACAGAGATTGACTGAGAGAGAGAAAGACTGGACGAGAGAGAGATTGAGAGAGAGGGAGATTGAGAGAGAGAAAGATTATTTCCTTCTGCATAACTACCTAGGCAGTTGTTTTTAAAAGGTTGGGGCAAAACAACAACAACAACAAAATTGCACTTATATCGCGCCTTTCACGTCGGGAGGACGTCCCAAAGCGCCGAACAGTCAGGTCGGGACCCGAGCAGGGTTGGAGAGGGTCAGGATAGAGGGAAGGGGAAAGAGAGTGGGAGAGGGGGAGAGTAAGTGGGGCAGCCGAAGGCGCGGTCGAAGAGGAAGGTCTTCAGACTGGCCTTGAAGGAGGAAAAGGAGGAAGCGAGGCGGAGGGGCTGTGGGATGGAGTTCCACAGTGTGGGAGCAGAGAGGCTGAAAGCCCGGCCGCCGATGGTTGGGGGGTTAGGGCGGTGGACACGGAGCAGGCCTGAGTCTGCTGAACGGAGGGTGCGGGCACAGGCTGATAGGGAGACAGTAGGTCAGAGAGATAGGCGGGGGCAAGGCTGTGAATGGCCTTGAAAGTGAGGACGAGGACCTTGAATTTGATCCTCTGGGTGACGGGGAGTCAGTGTAGACGGGTGAGGGTGGGAGTGATGTGGTCGCGAAGCGGGGAGCAGGGATGTTGAGATTAGATTAGATTGTGGATAGAATCAGTGGGCCAAATGCTATCTTCCTGCATTCTAATCTCCTCGGTACTCTGACCTCATGTTATTGTGCGTGCAAACAAGCTGAAGCCACTTCCGATGGAAATCAGCTGCTTTCTCTTGAGTAACCGGGCGGACACAGCCCAAGAGGAAAAAAACACATTCTGCACAAAATAAAGCAGGTCCTGAGTTTTTAAAAAAAATCCCAAACTAAAAATTTTATCAATTGTTTTATAGCTGAAGATAACGTAAGCATTTGGCTGAGTGTTTTCTTCCTGTTGGTCTCTCCCCTTCCCCCTGGGCCAAGGTCTGTCGCCTATCTTACCACATAAATCACACACAAACAATTTCCTGAACCAAGCTGATGTAACACTTCCAATCAGAAATACAATTTCCTCTTTAAACCGATAAGATCTTTAAATCCTGTTTTTATACAATATACTACCCTGCATACCTTTCAAAGTACCGTTCTGTACTATGCTGAACGTGAGTGATACTTTTAGTAACCTGGAATGTTCCAGGGCCAACAACAATTTGCTAAGCACGTCACAAAGGTACAGCTCAGTGTGTTTCTGCATCTTCTGTGTCTGCAACAATAAACTGTTCCAATAACGTAGATATCCACGTTAATCAATGTGGGTGACATTCAGGTATAGTACTCTCAGTTTGCTTCGTTAACTCTTAAATTGGGGATGAATGCATCACAAAATCTTTGAAAAATCCATCGTCATCGTGAACGGATTATTGGAACTGTCGGCAATTTATATTTTTTCGATTTACCAGAAACGAACCAGGGATGAGGGACTTTTTAGTTTGATGGAGAGACGAGAGAAACTGGGATCGTTCTCCTTTGGAGCAGAGAAGGTTAAGGGGGAGATTTGCGACAACAACAAAATTTACACTTATTTCTGTCACAAGCCTGTGACATCGGGAGGACGTCCCAAGCCTCTATTCAATAGAGGTGTTCAAAAATTATTTTCATAGATAGCAGTTGTAAGCAGATTCGATAAGAGTTTTCAAAATGAAATTGGATAGTTACTTGAAAAGGAACAATTTGCAAGGATATGGGAAAGGGGTGGGGGATTGGGACTGATTGGGTAGGTCTTCCAGGGTGCCAGCACAGGTTTGATGGGGGTGAATGTCCTCCTTCTGTGCTGTAATATTCTATGATTCTACATTTCAGGTGAGATATTAACACCGAGGTCTCAGCTGTCTTATTCTTCGGGTGGAAGTTGAAGATCCAACAATAAGGTTTTAAAAGATATAGGATATTGTGCCCCCTGTGTGGCGTTCCAACAATTCCCCAGATTACTGCCCATTCACTAATCACTGCAATAAGTTAATACAAAATGATTGAGAAGTTTCAGTATCAGAACAATACCTCATTTGAGGTCCTCAATGGTACCATTACCCCCATTCATCCGGAGAAGTAGACAGAAGGGTGTTTGATGTTAGAGTTGGCAGTGGAGATAATAAGATTTGGAGAGGTGTTAAAAAATAAATATGAGAGAGATGGACAGAGAGAGAGATGGAAATAGATGACACTAGCCAACAGGCAAAGTTGGGATGAAAGAGTATGGAGGGCAGAGAATGTACAGGCCAAGAGGGAGGCCAAACAGAATGGACAAATGTGACAAATACAGATTAGAACATCATATTTGGAGATGGCCTCCAGAAGGAAAACAATGCTATCAACGCAACAGATACGGGCATTGTGCCAGATTATGCAGGAATAGACAAGAACATGTAGGGAGATTCAGCAGATATAAAGCACGGGAACCAAGTCAAACAGAAAGAAGAGCGAACAAGGGGTCAAATAACCTGAGGAGAACCAGAACCGGGCAAATTAAATCAGGAGAATATGAAATTAAGGAACGTAAAATTAGATACAAGAGCACAGTTCAGTGTAATGTCGTGGGAACAGTACAAAAAATTGGGAGAACCAAATAAGGAAAAAAATGGAGAAAGAGAAAGGTAAACAAATGTTGTATAACACAGGAAAAAAATGAACAGTGGGCAGAGGAGAGATAGAAGCGATTTACAAAGGGAGACAATAAGGAATAAAATTCTATATTGTAAAAATAAAAGCTGATACTCTATTAGGATTATATTTGGTGATACTCTATTAGGATTGGAAGATGTAATAAAAATGGGAATGTTAAAGAGAAATGGGAAATTAGAGGAAAGTGAAACAAAGGGAGACAGAAGAAATAGTAGGACAATTTAAACAGGTGCTCGGAAAGAAAGGATGAATGAAAGAAAACTTTGAGATCACAGATACAGACACCAAGAAATTGGAAGAAACCAGGGCAAGACCCCACAGAAGAAAAAAAACTTTCAAACAGGAGAAGTTTGGATATGGTTTGGGAGAAAAACCTAAAAACGGTGGACTGGATCAAAGGAGAAAATTGGGGGGAAAGATGATGAGATCCCATTTGGTGAAAGATGAAAGTGAAAGGTACATAGACGCACATCATGGGAGATCAAACAAGGAACGGTAGAGAAACCAACAGGAGGAAAGGGAAAATCAGAAATTGCGATGAACGACCAGATGCAGAAGAGAAATAAAAAGACCATAAAGAATGGTAGTACAAGATTGAAGTAAAGAAAGAGGATGCTACATATTTGCTATAATGACGTAAGTGGCAATTGAAGATGAATGGAACAAGTATAAAATAATTCTGGTGCAGAACGACTGGGAGGATTTGAAAGAGGTTGACTTGAAACAGGTCGACTTCTAATATTTGAATCAATGGACTGAGTGAATCTATGTTGCGTTTCGTGAATTAAGTAACATCGCAAAGGGGAAAAAAAAAACGAAGCTTTAATATATCGCCATTCAGAGAACAGGGGCACGGGACTGAACTAATACTTTGTTCTGAGAGCCAGTGCCGAAATCATGGATTGAACGTCCGACTTCTATGCTGTACATTTGCAAGATTCTGTGAACCTAGTGAGCTGGAGGCTTAGAGCGCTACCAAAGCCGAAGCTGAGAATAAACCAAACACCAACCCTCTGGTGTGTTTGTCAGAATGTCAGACAGTATCATTATCATCGCAAGAACATAGTTCCCACCAGTGCAAAGCAGGGCCTTAAGTGAACTTGTTTGGAACCTTTCCTTCCTGCGCCCTTGAGTCCTTCTCTGCAGAGCTGAACGAAAACAGAGAGTTGAACCTTGACATCATATTGTGTTACGACAATAAAGCAAGGGATCATCAATTTATACAAAAATAAAAAAGCCGCATTAGAAATGAGGAGAATTATGAATACGTGTGTGCTTTGGACATTACGCCTCCGCTTGCCTCACCTCAGACATCACCACAGACATAACAATAGCATTGAGTTGTACAATATTGAGAACCTGTTTATTGAAGGACAGAAAGAAAAACAAAACGCCTTTTGCTCAAATGACAAAACTGGGAACTGAGCAACAGGAAAGATTTGTTTAGTAGTCTATGCTCTCACACTGAGCTGTATGTACAGGGTGCCGGTCCTGTGATGGATGTGACACTTCTCTTACACACGTGCTTTGTGTTGTTTTTATTTTGTGGATGCAATAATAATAATAAAAATAAGTTTTCCATTCAATACATAGGGAGTGAGTTTCAAAATGCTTCACAGCTCTACTGTGAAAAGCAGAGTGGTTCCCAACAGTTTTTTGAGAAACATCCCTGGCATGGCATGCAAGTGGATCAGCTAGAGTGTAGTAACTGTGTATGATTTAGGTAGCCCATATGTGCACACAGAAATCTCCACAAACAGCCATGAAGTTAATGAATTTTATTTTGATCTTGAAATGGTTGGCCAAGACAACTGAGAGAGGAAGACTTCCCTTCTCTTTTCCCGCAGTCCTATTGTGTCTCTCACACCCGCCTTGATCCCTGGCAGACAGGACCTTGAGTTAACATTTCATCCGAAGGATTGGATCTCCAATAACGCAGAGCGGCCCCGCAGCACTGTGTTGGAGTATCAAACGAGCAAAGAAAGTCCCGACGTAGAGCTTATTTCAGTTGGCACAAGATTTTCATTTGGTCAAA
Source organism: Hydrolagus colliei (assembly GCA_035084275.1). Classification (NCBI taxonomy): domain Eukaryota; kingdom Metazoa; phylum Chordata; class Chondrichthyes; order Chimaeriformes; family Chimaeridae; genus Hydrolagus; species Hydrolagus colliei. The sequence continues at coordinate 96,540,765 of CM068744.1, read as the reverse complement.
GTAATTGAGCGAGTATTGGTGTCAGCATGGCTCACTAGATTGCATTCTCACCTCCCTCCAGTTCAGCAACCTGTAGGGGGGGTCAAGGCTTAATTTTAGGATTTAATAAATCATAATAATAATCCTTGCATTTGATATAGAGCTTTCAACATCTTATCAACATCCCAAAGCACTTCACAGAATATACTGTAAAAGTGTAAAGTGAATTGACTGTATATATTTGTGGGCAAATTGCGGCAGCCAATTGCTCTCAGCAGTGTCCCCCACGAACAGTCGTGGATTGAAATTACCAATTTTATTATTGTGTTTTTTTTGGAGGAATTATTATTAGGCATGTGGAGTAAGGAAACTTGCCCAAGGTTTGGCGCTGACCTGCCTGGATTCGAACACAGGTCTCCCCAGCTTGGTCTCCCCAACTTGCAAGACAAGTGCCACTAACCACCGAGCCACAGGAGCTCCACATTTCAGTTTAAAATGTAGCTTGACCCTCCAGTGCAGTGTTGATGGAGACGCCAACTCACACAACCTTAAAATCCACTGCGCCGTTTAAAAAGAAAGGGAGTGTCCTGATCAACAATCCTCAAAATAAATCGGTGGTTCGCTTCACGATTGTTTGTGGCTACTGCTGAAATTGCCCACAAATACAGTCATTACATTGACAGTGGTAGAAGTGAAGTTGTGTTTCAGTGCGTTAGGCGCTGCATCGAACACAACAATTATTATGAAGCACTTTGAGATGCTTCAGTAAGGTGCAGTAACAAATTTAAGTACCTGTACTATTATTTATTATTTTAAGACTCTTGTTGTTCACAAAGTTTTATAAATGAATGTCCGCTTGTGTAAAGGCAACGTTCCATCATCGTTTTTGGAAGCTGTTAGTGTTACTCATAGCTATTCTGGGAATTCTGATTGAAGGCAAGGTGTAAACTTTGTCCACGGAGTATTCACTGTTTGTGACGGAGTCCTGTTAGAGGCACCCGCTTTACAAGCGAGAAACCTGGGTTCGATTCCACGCAGGTCAGGGCGAAACCTTGGGCAAGTTTCCTTCCTCCATGCGCCTAATAATAATCCCTCAAAAACAAAACAATAATAAAATTGGTCATTTCAATCCACGACTGTTTGCGGGACACAGCTGTGCGCGATTGGCTGCCGTGTTTCGCCAAACATATAAAAGGAGCGAATTCACTTCACAGTATATTCTGTGAAGCGCTTTGAGACGCCTGGAAGACGTGAAAAGCACTCTATCAAATCAAAGGATGATTATATTATTATTATTATTATTTCGGAATGCCAGGAAGCCGTTGGAACGCTCCCTGGTGGGAGAGGAACATGTTTGTTTAAGGCTGAAGAAGTAGCAAACAAACGACACGTGTCTCACACTTCACCACACTCAACAGAGTGTATCACACACACTGGTAACATACTCTAGTACAGATGGCTACAGATCTCATTGTATAGTGGAGTCCTGTAACTCAGGGGTTAGAGCATTCTCCTCACAAGCCAGAGTAGCTGGATTCGATTCCCCGGCAGGAACAAACTGTTGGCCAGGTTTCCTTACTCCACACATGCCTCTGTTAACCTGGTTGGCAAATGGCTTTTCCAGGGATTCCTTCCCCAAAAAATGTTTAAAAGAATTTGGTGATGCCCACAAAATATACAGTCAGTTCATTTGACAGTGTATTCTGTAAAATGCTTTGATACGTCTCAAAGATGTGATCTAGCGCTATATCAAATGCAAGGTTTATTATTATAAATAGACACATATGCATGCAAACCACACAGATATATCTATATATATATATTTAGACGCACATGATGCTAGTTCAGAATGATGCATCTCTGACAGCAGTGTCCATGTCAGAGCTGGATGCTTTCTGCCCGCCATCTCTCACACTCTATAAATTACAGTTAGCCGTAAGGAGATGCTGTATTTAAGCGGATGAGTGAGCAGACAGAGTTGAGTCAGCTGTTAAAAAGAATGACGTGCCTGGAATACTAGTCGGATAAAAAAAATTCCCCTTCAAAATTCCACTTAACATTCCCTGTTACTCCCGAGATTTCTCTCTTCCTCCACTCCCACTTCCTACCCACTGTGTTTACTGAATGTTACTGTGAGCAAATGTTGGTTTCGCCTTTAAAATACACAGTCATTGCACTCCACAATACAATAAATACTACGAGACATCCTCCCAATGTAATAGGAGCTACATTAAACGCAAAGATTTATTGTTATCGTAAATGTATAGTGAAACGCCTTCTGCACTGTCCCCCCCTCCACCCCACCCAACCTGAGGGTTTAAATATAAAGTAAAACTAAAATGTACCTGAGTTAAATTCAGAGCTACGGTCCTTCTGTGCCAAGAGTCTCCCACCAGCCGATCACTGCTATGTATCATCTCGTACATACTTAATGAGAACAAGAGACAGGAGCCATATTTACCGCAGTTTAAAGTTTATATTGTTATTTGTGAGATGCAAGAAATACTTTGCGCTTGTGCTTTGGGAGGACGTCCTCCCGATGTGAAAGGCACAATACAGATGTAAATTTGTTGTTTTCAATTGGATTAAATGACTCCATAGTTGTATCCCTCCTTCCTCTTGCCTTGATGAGGCGTCTGAGAGCGCTATATAAACCAAACTTGTTGTTGTTGATGATGAGCAAGTGAGCCGGCTATTGGGAACTGGCCAGTTGAGGACCCCAATGTTCTGCAGTGCTACAGAACATGGTTTAAATACAGACTAAAGCTCTCTATATACTGTTCCCTGGTTTAAACACAGACTAAAGCTCTCTATATACTGTTCCCTGGTTTAAATACAGACTAAAGCTCTCTCTATACTGTTCCCTGGTTTAAACACAGACTAAAACTCCCTCTATATTGTAACAAAAACAAAGGTTGCTGGGGAAACTCAGCAGGTCAGGCAGCATCCATGGAGAAAGGAAAAAGAGCCAACGTTTCGGGTCCACAACCCTTTGTCAGGACAGCCCTTGGTCAGTCCTGACGAAGGGTGACCCAAAACGTTAACTCTTTTTCCTCTCTCCATGGATGCTGCCTGACCTGCTAAGTTTCCCCAGCAACCTTTGTTTTTGTTTCAGATTTCCAGCATCTGTAGTATTTTGTGTTTTCTCCCTCTGTACTGTCTTGGGTTAAGTTCTCGCCACCAAAATGTACCTCAGTTGGAACCCTCAGAACAGCGCCCTCATGTGCTCAAGTGTGTTATTTCAGAGGAATTTAGGAATGTCCAACAACAACAATAAAATTGCACTTATATAGCGCCTTTCACGTCAGGAGGACGTCCCAAAGCCCTGAACAGTCAGGTCGGGACCTGAGCGGGGGGAGGGGGGGGTGGCAGGGTTGGAGTAAGGGATGGGAGAGGGGGGAGAGTTAGTGGGGGAGACGAAGGCGCGGTCGAAGAGGAAGGTCTTGAGATGGGCCTTGAAGGAGGAAAGGGAGGAAGTGAGGTGGAGAGGCTGCGGGATGGAGTTCCACAGTGTGGGAGCAGAAAGGCTGAAAGCCCGACCGCCGATGGTTGGGGGGTTAGGGCGGTGGACGCGGAGCAGGCCTGAGTCTGCTGAACGGAGGGTGAGGGCACAGGCTAATAGGGAGACAGTAGGTCAGAGAGACAGGCGGGGGCAAGGCCGTGAATGGCCTTGAAAATGAGGACAAGGTTCTTGAATTCGATCCTCTGGGTGATGGGGAGCCAGTGGAGACGGGCGAGGGTAGGTGTGATGTGGTCAAGGGCCAGGGCCAATAACAGACCATCTGGCCTGGCTGGTACATTATCCAGTTCCCAAAACACTATCCTGAGTGATCCTCACCACAACAAACTAGACCTGAAATCATTGACATCAAGAGTTGTTTCTACAGTTAAGACCCAATATAGTTTATGCTGAATCAAAAACAGAAACGGTTGGGTCAGGCAGCATCTATGGAGAAAGGAAACGTGAGCCAATGTTTCGGGTCCACGACTCGTTGTCAGTTCTGACGAAGGGTCGTGGACCCAAAACGTTGATTCACACTCACGTTTCCTTTCTCCATGGACGCTGCCTGACCTGCCAAGTGTTCCCAGCCATTTCTGTTATTCATTTCAGGTTTCCAGCATCTGCAGTATTTTGTGTGTTAGTTTACGCTGGGGAGTTCCAAGCTTTACCTACTGATTTACATGGAAAAAAAAATTTCAGGCTCTCAGTAAGGCAAGACACAGATCTGGATCAGTCCATCAAGCCTGACTGTCTCGATAACCTAACTCGTGTTGGGTTTGGACAAGAAGCAACTTGTTCCTTCACAAACACCCAGAGCAGAACTATTGTGTTGAGACATGGACTGAAATAGACTGGGTGTTCAGAGGAACAGCAGAATCTTTCCGTAATTCCATGTAAATCAGCTTGGAACTAACCAACGTGTGGACTAAGAAAACTTGCCCAAGGTTTCGCCCTGATCTGCCTGGATTCGAACACAGGTCCCACGCTTGTAAGGCGAGTGATTAGCCTGCGTAGCGTTTCCAGACGTCTGAATGACCACAGTCACAACCTGCATTTATAAAGCACCCTTCAGGCGTGGTTAGGGTCCCGCAGCAAGGGAGTCCTTTAGCTCAGTGGTTAGAGCACTCGCCTTGCAAGCAAGAGACCTGGGTTCAATTCCAGGCAGGTCAGGGTGAAACCTTACTCCACGCACCTAATAATAATCTCTCCAAAAAAATCCTGATAATTTGGTCACTCAATTCACAACTGTTTGGGGGACACCGCGGTGCGCAAATAGATGCCGCATTTCGCCCACAAATACGCAGTTAATTCACTTTACAGTATATTCTGTGAAGAGCTTTGAGACGTCTAGAAGATGTGAAAAGCACAATACCAAATGCAAGGATTATTATTATTATTATGATTATTATTATGATGATTATGATTATGATTATTGGTGCTTCCTTCACAAAACGACATCATGTCCTCTCGATGTGAAAGGCGCTATATAAATGTAAGTTTCGATTGATTGATTGATTGATCAATAGAGACTTGATAACCTGAAGATTGGCCTTTGTTTGTAACATTACCCAACATTGGACCGTGTTAGACCGTGTTCTATGTAACACGTAGGACATAGAACCACCTCCAAATAATTTCCAGTAATAATTGTCAAGCGTAGTGAACATTTTTGTGAAACCTAAAATCAACTTGGGCAAATCACCAGGGTTATCCCCAACCTCACAGCCTAGAAATACAAAAGGATACAGAATAACTAACACAAGTAACTCAAATTTTCATACACTAATTTGGCAAATGTAACCTAGACATTCCCAACAACATCGAGATAGGCAGATATTCTCCTTTGAAAGATTACAGTAAAGTAGTGTTTGTAAATCTCATAAAAATGTTAATACCGTATAGTCTCTCTGTTGCCTACATTAATTTAGGATAATTAACTACACAATCCATTTTACTGTATGTAAGCCAGGTATGGCTTACATCCTGTACCTTTGAGCTTTATAATCCTCCATCACCTAATGACAAAACTGGCCTGCAGTTGAAAAACCTTGAACTAAAGATTACATTTCAACTCAGCCTTGAGAGTAGCAACAATAAAGATACTCGGATTTGAAGCCTGGTTATTCCCGTTGATCAAGCAACAGAAACACAGGCAGGTAATGAAGAGATTCAAAAACAACAACAACTTTGCTGTATATAGTGCCCTCCACGCCGGACGGCGTCTCAGAGCGCTTCACAATAGCGGATCCTGGGACCGAGCCAGGGGCAGGGGCAGAAAGGTGACCAAAGGCGCAGTCGAAGAGAAAGGTCTTCAGCTGGGACCTGAAACTGGGAAGAGAGGGGGGCGAGGCGAAAGGAGTGAGGAAGGGAGTTCCAGAGCCTTGGGGCGTAGTGGCTGAAGGCACGGCTGCCGAGGGTGGAGCGGAGAATTCGGGGGGAAATGGAGGAGGCCAGACCCGGTGGAGCGAAGGCAGCGGGTGCTGGTTTGGGGAGAGAGGAGATCAGAGAGATAGGGGGGTGCAGAGGAGTGGAGGGATTTGAAGACAAGGGTGAGAATTTTGAAGTCGATCCTCTCTGGGATAAGGAGCCAGTGAAGTCTGGCAAGACCTGGGGTAATGGGGGAGCGAAGTTTGGAGTGGGTGAGTATGCGGGCGGCAGAATTTTGGATAAACTGGATTTTGTGGATTGTGGTGGAGGGGAGACCGAAGAGGAGGGCGTTGCGATAGTCCAGCCGAGACTGGCAATAGTCCATTCCCAACATGTACCTTTCCCCCGTTAACCTTTAGAGTAGAAGAAGGGTATTTATAAAATAACCGGAGTTCCTGTTTTCCTATTGGCGGGTGTATCATCTGTGAAGGAGTTAGTCTGCTATCTAACTACTGTTCTTTGGAGGAAAATAATATTTGTTCCTGAGACAAAGTTAAGTCTGTCTCCAGGCGGCAGGATGTTTGTTTATAGCATAAGTTATCACCGTTCGTCTTTGCTATTAATAATCAGGTGCTGCCCCCCCCACGCTTTCTTTTTCTTTCCCCTGAATAGGAATGTTATTGCCTACGTTTTACGAACGTGGACAAGTCTATTTTTGCTTGTGCCTAATCTGCTTTTCATAACTTCCCCTAAAATCTAGATGGGAAGTGGGTCAGAGGTGATGGATGCCATTCAGTTCAATGACCGCTCCCCTGTGATATTGTTGTTCCCCAGAGAGAGCACTTAATGTAAATGTCTGACAGAGAATATCGGGAAATTAGAAGAAATGTACATTACAACATAATAAAAGTAAGTATTTGCTGGAGAAAGAAGATCCGAGGTCCATCTAATTTGTCTTCCACCATCCTGGCCATCTCCTGACATGTTGTGTCTCAAACTATACACTGTATCCTGAGATATTATTTTCCATCAGAAATCTATGCAATTTGTTCTTGAAACAAACAAGAATATCTGCTTCATCCGTCTCCCAAGGGGAGCCTGTTCCATTGGTTTACTGCTCGCTCACTGAAGCACTGTGTCCACAGATTAGTTCTGAATCTACATTAGAATACATTAGAATATACAGCACAGAAATAGGCTAATCTGCCCAACTGGTCTGTGCCAGCGTTTAGGCTTCACGTGAGCCTCATCCTGCCCCTCCTCAACTAACAACAACAACAAAATTACATCTGTATAGTGTCTTTCACATCAGGTGTATCTCAGCACATATATAATAGTGAATGTTTTTATTCTAATCATAATCCTTGTGTTTGATACAGTGCCTTTCACGTCAGGGTTCATCTGAAAGTGTTGCATGGGATGCACTGTAAAGAACAGTGACTGTATTAATTTGTAAGCATGCATAACAGAGGATGTTACCACTATGTGTAATACGCTTTATTGAATAAATGAATAAAGAAAGCGAGAAAGCGAGAGAGAAAGAAAGAAAGAAAGAGTTAGTTTAACACGCACTTTAATAATAATAATAATAATAATACTTGCATTTGATTTAGTGCTTTTCACATTTTATCGACGTCCCAAAGCGCTTCACAGAATATCCTGTAAAGTGAATTGACTGTATATTTGTGGGCAAAACGCGGCAGCCAATTGCGCACAGCAGCGTCCCCCACAAACAGTCGTGGATTGAAAATGACCAATGTCATTATTGTGGGGGGTTTTTTTGGACAGATTATTATTTAACATCTAGGTCATTTGTAATTTTCCAGTGTGGGCACTTTAACTCAAAATGTTTTTTTTTCACTCTCCGCCAGTCTCTTTCACTTGGGCATCGCTGGGTTGTTCATCTATAAAAGCTGAATTAAATAGGAATCTGCAAAGGGGAACTGAAATCAACACAGCTGTGAGCATCGCTTTCTCCTGATGTTGCGCTGAATCCAGCATTTCAGTTGCCCTTCACAGGGGAGAGCGACGTAATGCTCATTTGCCATACATGTCAACAATGGCAGGAATCAGATATATTTGTGGACGCAATGATTAATATACATGAAATTGACTGCGCATATTTAAGCAAATAGTGTACAAGTAGGATACTGTAGTTGTAAGTGGTTAGACAACAACAACTACAACAACAACAAAATTACACTTGTACTGTATAGTACATCTAACTTCAGGGGGACGTCCCAAGGCGCTGGACAGTCATTGTTTCAGACCCGAGCTGGGGTCGGGACGGGGAGGGTGGAGGGAAACAGGGGGGAGTTGGGGTGACTGATGGGACTGTTGAAGAGGAGGGACTTGGGGCGGGACTTGAAGGAGGCTAGGAGGGGGCGAAGTGAGGTAGTAGTGGGGGTCGGGCAATGTTGCGGAGGTGAGGGAAGGCAGAGTGGGTCATGGCTTGGATGTGAGAGGATGAATGGAGGAGATGGTTTGTGGTGGAGAGGAAGAGACTGGGGTTATCCTTGGCTTTCAAGATTAACCTGGACTAGTATTTATTTACTTATGAAAGTAAGTTTTGTTTGTTTAGGAGGACTTGGCAGAGGCAAGGGTGGAGTGGTAGGTCTTAGTGTGATCCAGCCAAATCTACCGATGGATGGTTACTTTGGATTTGGTCCAGGCGCATTCAGCAGCTCTCACTTGTGCCTTGAGGTATTGGAAATGGCTGGCGTACCAGAGGGAGTAAGAGGCGGTTGAGGGGGCAAGGGAGTCGAGGATGGAGGTGAGGGATTAAGGGAGGTGAGGAGGGAGGAGAACTCACTGGATGTAGAGCAGGACAGGGTGAAGTGGATGTTGAAATCGCCTAAGATGAGGAGGCGTTCAGAGCTAAAGGCAGAGGGAAGACAGGAAGATGGAAATGTCTGAGAGGAAGGTGGGGGAGGGCTTGGGGGGGGGAACAATAGACAAGGAACTCTCGGAGAGGACCTAGGTTCGATTGGCGGGCAGGGCAAAACATTGGGGAAATTTCCTTACTCCATACATCACTGTTTAGTTTAGCCAATCGTTTTTTTCTGATTGCCAACTGCAGACGCTTTTCCAAGGGAGAAATGCCTCCAATAAAAATGATAATAATTTGGTCACTCAATCCACCCCTGTTTGTAGAACAGTACCGTCCACAGCAATACACAGTCAATTCACTTTACAGTATATTCTGTGAAGCGCTTTGAGACGGTTCGGAGGCGTGATCAGTCGTTATATCAAATGCAAGGATTCATATTATTATTATTAATTAAATAATAATTGCTCGCCTAGCAAGCAAGAGACATGGGTTTGATTCCCAGACATGCAAAATGTCTTTAGAAATGACTCCAGAAATCGTTACAGTTTATATGTAGAATAGTTAACTTTTTCAGCTGCAATAGTGTACTGTACTTCCCTTTGCCTCTTCAACTTGCTGCTGTGGTATCTGGTTTTGGCCGCCTGAGGGCGACAATATTGCAATAAATATCAAACCAAACTGTTCAACAAAAATAAATGACACGTGTGCAGCGCTCTTCTTATTGGAAAGACTTCCCTGCCCGCCTGCCCGCCTGCCCGCCTGCCCGCCTGCCCGCCTGCCCGCCTGACTTGTACTGCCTGCTCTCACATTACCTACACGTTCCAATGTCTTCTCGAGACTGAGGATTATTCTCTGGCCAGGCCAGGCCAGGCTCAGTACACAGAAAAAGGGTTAAATAATAATAATAATCCTTGCATTTGATATAGCCCCTTTCACTTGTTATCAATGTCTCAAAGCGCTTCACATAATGTACTGTAAAGTGAATTGACTGTATATTTGTGGGTGAAACATGTCAGCCAATTGTGCACAGCAGCATCCCTACAAGTCTACATGGAGTAGCACCTTATTTGTGCAGTACAGTGACAGTGGAATCATTTTTTTTAAAGAGCCCTTGTATTTGATATCGCGCCTTTTGACTCCTTTGAGACGTCTCAATGTGCGTCACGGAATATACTGCAAAGTGAATGGACTATATATTTTGTGGGCGAAACATTTGGGCACAGTGCTGTCCCTCAAACAGTTGTGGATTGATTGACCAAATTTTTATTCTTTTTTGAAGGGATCATTAACCTCGGAAAAGGGATCTGCCAATCGGCCGAATTTTCAAGGGGAGTGGTGAGCTTGTGTTAAATTCCTCCCACCCCACCCCTTCCCCCCTGCACCCAGACTTTTTTTCCATTTTTTAAATTGACATAATTGAGCCAAAAGAGGTTCACCCCCAGATATACTTATTCATCTTCTTCAGCACATATGAAGTTCCAGAAATTGGACAAATTTCCATTTCTAATTTAGAAATATTTTAAGAAATACTATACAGCATATTATACACCCCATGAGTCTGCAACGGCAGAGAAAAAGAAGTGAAACAAAGAAGTGAAACATTTAAAACCAAGAACCGAACAAGAATATACCGGTAATGAGAAACTAGACATGATCAGATGCAAGGATTATTAAATTCTTGGAAATTTTTAATAATTTGGAGTTGTCAAGATGATGCGATAAGACATGCTGGGAGCATCTTTTGAGATGATGGGAAGCCCCAATGGTCTAACTGCTGCCCAGGTTAATATGGGGTGAAATTTTCACCATTTAATTTTAATAGTTTAATGTCAATGAGTATCATTAGAGCAATTTGTGGTGTTTAAATTCACAATAAATTTACTAAATAAATAGCCATTGGGTGGCAATTTCTCCCTCCTCTCTCCCTATCCCAAGTGTTGGCTCCAATTTTCCAATTAATCAAATTCTAATCCTTCAATTTATTTTAGATCCTTTCATGTCAGGAGAATGTCCCGAAGCACTTCACAGGATACAATGTAAACTGAAGTGACTGTACCTTGTGGCAAACCGTGAAGGACCACATGGCTAAACGTGGCTAAACAGCCTTCTCAAAAAAACAAAGTTCACAGATAACCCGATAGGTTTTTATTTAAATTCTCAGTAGTTTTGATACATTCAATAGGGATAAATTATTTCTAATGTTAATGAATCAGTAACTAGAGGGAAATCCATTAGTAAATGAGAAAATGGGGAGGTTATGAGAACAATGTCAGTCAGAGTAGTTAAGATATGGGAAGTGTGCGGGTAGGGAGAGCCCTGTCCATAGGGAGAGTCTTGCTGAAAGCGGGGATTGGGACAGAATCCATATTGTCTTTCGAGACGAAACTAGTCTAATACCTCAAAAAGGCTCAAGCTATAGAGGTGTGGGACTGAATGGATTGCTGTCGAGACACAAACTCGATGGACAGAATGGCCTTCTTCTGTGCCTTACATTTATTGGGTTCTATGAAATGAGTGATCAAGTTTATTTGGCTAGAACACTTTGGTATCTTTAGCGTCCACCTAAACAAGTAGATGGGAGCTTGGTTTAACTGAACCTCTGCCACTGACAAGCACTCTGAGACGCTACCTACGACTCTATATAAAATCATCATCGTAAATCAGGGCGCTAGTTACCATTGTGCAGATTTTCAACATAATTTTTTTTTTTTAAATACATGTGTTCCCTTTCGATTCCATATCTCTTTGGAAGGACTTGTTCATTTGTGGGAGCCAGGTCAGTCAAAATATTCTTCACGAAGCGTGGCATCTGGTTAGACTTGGACGTCCCATGGAGTAAAGGTTCCTACTTTGGCAGGTGGACACTGAGCAAGAAACACAAACATAAAAACACAAACAGCACATTTCAGTCCAATGTGATTCAGTATTTTAACATCTCAGCAGCAATGTTAGCGTTCTCATCCTTATCCCGACTTTGAGACATCTCAAAGTGACCAAATTATTATCACTATTTTTTGTTTATACAAAAACCCGTATCAGGACTTTCTGTCTCTCCCGTATTCCAACGTCTTCATTCCTCGGGATCCAACTCTGTCCTAGTAAAGGGTTTTGGGTGGTTATTCTGTGCGAAGGGTAGTATAAGAATTCACTTTATTGTTCAGCTCATAGTCAACACTGCCACTCCGTTGCAGCACTGGGACAGTGTTATAATGTTGGAGATGTGGACCTGTTGAGGTCCAACCGTGGGACTTTAACCCATAACCTTCTCACCCAGAGGTTCTACCAACTGAACCAAGATGATGCTTCAATACTTTTATGTTTATTGAGAAGGAAATGTTATTGCTGGCATGGGTTGTTGAGGCTAGGAACTCACACGGACTCATGTGAGAGCAGCTTGATACTGTGGGTTTGCAGAGTGGGTTTATTGGAGAGAGATGGGATTGGTTGGGCCAAAGGGCTTTCTTCTTCATCCTGACCAATCTTGTGATGTTTGGAGCACACATTTATCACTCCCTTAAATGCTTCCATCATTTCTGCATCTATGGTCTTCCAGGAGAGATGGATGGTAGGTTCCATCTTCTCAACCACCCAACCCAACCCACCGGCTCCTATGAAGTCTTCCCTGGACTCGCTCCCTCCCTCCCTTCCTCCCTCCCTCCCTCCCTCCCTCCCTCCCTCCCTCCCTCCCTCCCTCCCTCCCTCCCTCCCTCCCTCCCTCCCTCCCTCCCTCCCTCCCTCACTCACTCACTCACTCACTCACTCACTCACTCACTCACTCACTCACTCACTCACTCACTCACTCACTCACTCACTCACTCACTCACTCACTCACTCACTCACTCACTCACTCACTCACTCACTCACTCACTCACTCACTCACTCACTCACTCACTCACTCACTCACTCACTCACTCACTCACTCACTCACTCACTCACTCACTCACTCACTCACTCACTCACTCACTCACTCACTCACTCACTCACTCACCATCTTTGTGAATTTGTCAACGCAGGCATTACGAATCCTCTCTGAAGATGCTGGACTGTCCAGTCGGAAGGGGCCCGACAAGCACGATTCTACCCTCGCTGCGACAATGGCGTCTTTGATGGCGCAGAAGATGGAACCTGCTAAGAAGAGCGGAGGCTCCCCGACAGCCTGCAGGCACAAGCACGGGAGTGTGTGGTCACACCAGTTCACTTCACGGTAAAGACCCCCACGGGGTCAGCGGGGAGAAAAACAAACTTGAATTGCAATTCTAAGGTCTCAACATTCTTCACGAGGAATGACAGTAAGAATCTTTGCCTCGCATAAATAAAGCAACTTTCAGGTCAAAGTTTCAAAGCGCGTCACAATGAGTTTTTGCACCATCCGGCAATGACACCGACTCATTCTCTTTGGGCGCAATAGATAGTCTTTAGGTCACAGCCAGTGAAATGCAGAAGGCAGTTACCTTGGATGAGTAGATTGCTTTTTTATTCTCAGAATCACGTAGAAGAGAAACGTTCAGCTCCGCTGGGATATCGCCAACTGCTGGGATCTTGTACATCCCAGGCCCACGGCTGTAAAGAACACCGTCGGGAGAGTAACGGAGTTCTTCGATGGTGAAGAGACCAAGACCTTGGGCAAAGGCTCCTTCCACCTGGACAACGACAACAAAAAATGAAATTTACACAGTGCCTTTCAAGCTACAAGTCAGGACCCGAGCAGGGGACATGGGATTAGGAGGGGTGGAGGATGGGGTGGGGTGGGGGGGGTGGGAGGAGTAAAGTGGGTCAAAGAGGAGCATCTTGAAACAAGACTTGAAGAAGGCAAAGGGGGAAGCGAGGCGATGGGATTGTTCAGTGGAATTCCAAAGGGTGGGAGCAGAGAGGCTCAAAGGTCTTACCACCGATGGTGGGGCAGGTTATGTGGGGTATGGGGAGCAGGTCGGAGCCTGCGGAGCAGAGGTAGTGAACAGGTTGATATGCAGAGGGAAATTGAATGATATATCCATGGTAGTAACATGACGAATGTAAAAAAAAACTTCCTGAAGCAGCTGCATGAAATGGGTTACCTGTCCTACGTCCAACGCTGGATTCAGGCTGTTGCCGACGTCCATCACTATATCGGTGCGAAGGTTCTGAAATCAAGACGTGAATTTCAAACCCTCATCTCATTTTTAATACATCGACGTTATGAATTAATCACAACTCTTCTATGTCTCTCATCTTCTGCCCTCCTCTTCTCATTTGGTTTCTCAGTATAAAACAACCATTCTAGATGGCTTTGGTGCTCCCTAGTATTGTTTTCATCAAGACTATCCTACACAGATTGGTTATCCCCGTTTATTTCTTCTATCCAAGGACCAAACACATCGGATATTGCTTACTATCAGGAAACCCCTCAACAAGCAACCAGATGGTTCCAGTATGAAGCATGTTTGCCACTTACCTTGTGATCACCAGTGAGACAGTGAGACAATCGATCTCAACCTCCGATGTGGCTACCCCATAACTGAAGTAGTTGTAAGCCCGTCCCGAATTTGTCTCAAAGCTGTAGTTCAAGTCAGGAGTGCTGTCCAAGATCATCAAATAAATGTGCGTCAGTTCATTCACCGGGGAAATGTTACACAGTTACAAGTTAAGAAATGTTCCTGCAAAAACAAATTGCTAGCTAGGGAGGGTAAGGTTTACGTTTTGGTAACCCATTAGGCAGAAATGATGAGATGAGCTGTCCCACCACAACACCTCCCACTGCTGAGTAAAGCCATCCAGAGTTAGCCCTCAATACTGGGTAAACTCTGGCAAAGTGGACTGGCAAGCCAAGTTGTGGAGTCCTGCAGCTCAGTGGATAGAGCACCCACCACACAGGTGAGAGGACCTGGGTTCAATTTCTGGGCCAGGCAAAATGTTGGGCAAGTTTCCTTATTCCACACGCCTTTGTTTAGCTTGCAGTAAGTAGGAACCCCGTTGTTAGTTGGTTGGTGGATCGCTTTCATGGGGGTAATAATTCCTTAACAAAATATATACTACAGTACCAATAATAAGAAATTGGTCAATCAAATCACAACTATTTGTGGGATACTCCTGTGCTTTACAGTGTATTTTGAGAAGCGCCTCGAAGATGTGATGAGGTGCTACATCTAATGCAAGGATTAGTATTATTATTATTATGCTGATTATTTTAGATACATTTAGAGACGGGTATCTCCTAACCATATTATTTTGCTACCTCATCCCTCCCCAATCCAAGAAAACTTGGAACTCTTCTGGGTAACTATCCCAAATGTGTTATCAGAGGCACCCAAAGTTGGGGCTTTCTCAGTTGGTTTTATGAGCTTGTTTCATCTTCCCCCAACTAGAACCGGGGTTCTTATGGGGTATATTACCAAGGACATCGCTACCTCAGCAGAAAAATCCATTTACCTATGGAAACCCGTTGCTGACAGGCTCACAGTATTCATGTATGCATCGTTTACCTGAGGAGAGGAGTTTCAGCAAGTTACTAATGCACATATTTAAGCAACATCAAACTATCAATTTTTGGGGGATCATCCTGGTTGTCTGACACATGAGGAATCTATGCTTGAGGATATCTAAAGAACGCATGTGAAAATTCCATGGAGATTTCCAATTACCCTTATTCTCTCTCCATAGAGATGATTCATTGGCAGACCCTTAATATGACTGATCAGGATCAACTTTCTGATCTAATGGACAATTAATTCACTTTATAGTGTATTCCGTGAAGCGCTTTGAGACATCTCGAAGATGTGATGAGGCGCAATATCAAATGCAAGGGTTATTAATACTTTGCAAAAGGTGCCAAACTTCTCCTTCCCTTAATCCCAGGCCACAAACTCTCTGCTTTTCTGATTCAGATTTCAGATTGACAACCCAACCCCTTCATTCATTCCACCAACACCAGCTGAGTATTCAGACAGTATGATTTTTATGTTCCTAGAAATTTACTTATATCAGGTGACACTAGCGGACAGTATAGCTAATTTACCACAACTTGCCTAAAAAATAAATTAAGATGTGATTATTTAAAGGCATGGGTTGGCACAATATTCTTTCTCTGTTGGGACCTGATCTCAAATCCAACCCAGGTATATGTGATAAGAGTCTATCAGGGTGGTTGGTTTGTGATATCTCTTTAAGAGTTTAGGTTTAGGGTTCATTGTTCAAGCCGAATATAAGAATATAATACCTAGTTCTGATGATGGGTCGTGGATGCGAAACGTTGTCTCACTCACTTTTCCTCTCTCCATAGATGCTGCCTGACCTGCTGAGTGTTCCCAGCTATTTCTGTTTCAGATTTCCAGCATCTGCAGTATTTTGCATTTTTGTTCAGATTTAATTCACTGCCACTTCTCTTCTAGGAATGCCTACCTTGAAGAAGTTTTGCTCTTCTCTACGATGTGACTTTCGATCTTCACTGTTACCCTGCTCACCTTCTCTACCCTCCCTTTTTACCCTTCTTGTGTTTGATGTTGTGTTCACTAAAACCTGCTTTCACAGCCATATCACTTTCCTCAGTAACTTCCTTCAATAGCAAGTAATCCCACATGGATTTTGTCTCAAATTCCACCCTTCCTCCTTTTGGAGGTCCTGATGTGGAGTCCTGTAGCTCAGTGGTTAGAGCACTCGCCTTATAAGCAAGAGACCTGGATTCAATTCCAGGTCAGAAACTTAGGCCAGTTTCCTTACTCCACACATCTAATAATAATCCCTCAAAAAAACAATAATAATTTGGTCATTTCAACCCACGACTGTTTGTAGGGGACACTGCTGTGAGCAATTGGCTGCTGCATTTTCACCAACATATATACAGTCAATACATTTTACAGTATATTCTGTGAAGCGCTTTGAGACTTCTAGAAGATGTGAAAAAGCGTTAAACCAAATGAAAGGATTATTATTATTATTATTGGTAACTTATGGGTCTTACTTCCTGAGGTGTTTCCCTTTGCTGGCCTTTGTCTTACTTTGTCTTTGTACTTTGTCTTAAAGTACAGTATACCTTTTATGGACTAATCTCTCTGACTGTGCATCTAAGCAGTGTTTCCCTTTCCGTGGCCAAACTGCCCGCTGCTCAACACCCTCGGGTGCGAATCGATGTTATACTGACCCAATTCTCCCAGGTGCCTTTAGGGTTGGCCTCCTTAAATGGCTTCAACCTCTCCAAAAGTGTGTGACAGGCATTCTGAAAAACAAAGGCAAAACATTTTCTTCAGTCATTTCTGCCTGCAATCAGCTTAACTTAGAATAGTAATAACTCTTACATTTGATATAGACACTGTTTGTGTGGGACACTGCTGTGCGCAATTGGCTGACGCGTTTTGCCCACAAACGTCAATTCACTTTACAGAATATTCTGTGAAGCGCTTGAGGCATCTAGAAAACGTGAAAAGTGCTACATCAAATGCAAAGATTATTACTATAATAAATCTTTGCGTTTGATATAGCGCCTTATCACGTCTTCGAGGCAATGAAATATCTCAAATATCATATCACAGGTTCATTCCTGTTTAGTGTTAGGTGTAGCAAAGTAGATTTGTGTATCACCCACAAAATAATCCTTGCATTCGATGTAATACCTTATCACGACTTTGAGATATCTCAAAGCGCTTCATATACTATACTGTAAAGTGAATTGACTGTATATTGTGTGGGTGAAACACTGCAACCCATTGCACACAGTGGCGTAACAGAAACAGTTTTGGATTGAGTGACTACATTATTATTTATTTTTGAAGGGATTGTTACCGCCCTTAAAAGCAATCCACCATTCAACTAGCAACCGGGTTCCTACTTACTGATTAGGTAAACAGAGGCATGTGGAGTAAGAAAACTTGGCCAACGTTTCACCCAAGCCCAGGAATCAAATCAAACCCAGGCCCTCGCGAGTGTGAGGTGAATGCTTTAACCACTGAGCTAACAGGACTCCACAAGGTCCCAAGATCAACAATACCCTCAATGCAGCCACCCCCGCCCCCAGCACTACTCTGCCTAGATTGAGAGCCTAAAACTTGATCTGGGAAACCCACAACTTTATTTCCCCCAGAGATTATTACTGACCAAGCCAAGCAGCCATGTCGATTTGAGAATCTGTTGTTTTTTATTATTTGCAATGTAACTTTACTCACGTAAATTGCCATTCCGTTTAGGTCGGAGCTAACTGAAGCAGCCGTCGGTGAAGAGTTTGGGACCGTATTGGTGCTCGTCTCAGAGATATGAATCTTCGAGGTTGGAATCCCCAGAACTCTGCTGGCCACCTGGATTAAGAAGAACGTTCAAAGTCACTTTTGAAAGAACATCAGAGCGTAACAATTTGCTGCGCTAAACAAAGAACAAGGTTTAGCCTTCCACTATCCAGGCAGTCACTTGGCACGTGCCTGAAACTATACTCTGCTACCCCTATCAACCCTACCCTGGCCCGATTCCACTGGCTTCCCCTCACACTGAGGTACAGTTCAAGACCCTGGTCCTCAATTTCAAAGCCCCCACCAACTAGCCCACTCCTTCTGCTCAGCAGGCTCCAGGCTGCCTCATGCTCCCCAGCCCTTGCCACGCTGCCCTCGCTCTCTGGAACTCCATCGAGCAGTCCCCCTGCCTCGCCCCCACCCTTGCCTACTTCATTTCAAAACCCTCCTCTTTCAACCATGCCTTCAATTACCCTCCTTCCCCCACTGCCCTCCACCCTCGTCGATCCTGACCTCTAGATCAGGTCCGAAACACTCATTGTCCAGCACTTTAAGGCATCCTCCCAAGGTGAAAGCCGCTATACACATGTCATTTTGTTGTTGTTGTTGATATAGGCCTTAAACCACTTCATGCATGGGCAATGAAGCACATCAGTTTCACACCGTGTCTTAACCCACTCACGGCCAGGCGTCTGTTCCGTTCTTACCTGCACCATCTTGGTGTGGAGACCTTGCCCCATCTCGGTGCCAGCGTGAGTCATAAGCACCGATCCATCTACGTAAATCAGAACGAGCGCGCCCGCCTGAAACAAAGAGAAGTGTACAGTGTCTGTGCAGTACTCAGGCGAAAATGGCTCGGAACATTCAAAGTAGACCTCATAATCGATCTCCAGCATGGTTTACCCAACCAATATAATTGACCGCAGCATTAACACGTAGAATCACAATAATAAAACAGTACTTGCATTTGATATAGCGCTTTTCACGTCTTCTAGACGTCTCAAGACGCTTCACAGGATATATACAGTAAAGTGAATTAATTGTGTATGTGTGGCCGAAATGCAGCAGCCAATTGCGCACAGCGCGTCCCCACAAACAGTCGTGGATTGAAATCACCAATTTATTATTGGGGTTTTTTTTGGGGGGGTGGGGGGATTATTATCAGAATCTGTTCTACTATCCGTTCAGGCAGTGCATTCCAAACTGTAACACATCTCCTCACCTCCCCTCGGATTCTTTTGCCAATTATAATAATAATAATAATCCTTGCATTTGATATAGCGCTTTTCACATCTTATCGCTTCAAAGCGCTTCACAGAATATACTGTAAAGTGAATTGGCTGTATATTTGTGGGTGAATCACGGCAGCCAATTACGCACAGCAGCGTCCCCCACAAACAGTCGTGGATTGAAATATCCCATTTTATTATTGTGTGTTTTTTGGGGAGGGATTATTATTAGGTGTGTGGAGTAAGGAAACTTGCCCAAGGTTTCGCACTGACCTGCCTGGATTCGAACACAGGTTTCCCCAGCTTGGTCTCCCGAGCTTGCAAGACAAGTGCTCTAACCACTGAGCCACAGGAGCTTAGGTATAAGCTCAGGTATAGGTATATTAAATCTATCATGATTTATCACGGTTTATACAACTGACAAAATAAACCCTGGCATTAACACGTGCTTTACACAACTCGCAAATTAGACCCTCATCATTTACACATGGTTTACACAATTAGCATAACACCCCCCCCATTATTGACACAATAATGTCACAACCCACAGTGTTTACAGGAGCTGACCCAAGACCCATGTTTTACCTGATTCAGGAATGAAGCAGTGAAGCTTACTCCAAACTTTGTGGGAATAATTGCCAGTCCTCTCTTCGTCCACCGGTGTTGCCTGGGGGGCGGGGGGGGGGGAGGGTGAAATATGCGGAAATAAGCAAATCTCTTCCTTTGCAACATGTCTGATTACATTAAACCGTTCGCAAGCGCAGCTGCGATGGGTACAGTTAGGTAAAGAAAAGAAAGGATTGCAAAAATACCTTCAACCTACAATCGGCAATCAATAACTTACAATTACAGGGCCGTACGCAGGATTTTTTTTGGGGGGGTGCGAATTGCTAGTGATGGGACCAACAATGGCCGGGGGTTTGCGGGCTGCCCCCGAAGCCCCCTCGAGGCTCCGACGTTTTACACAGTTTGAGGTCTTATTTAATCGGTTCAGAAGATCCGATATGAACGGTAAATGTTTCATGCCCTTGGTGTTTAAGAGCATCATTATTTATTCAGTGTTTTTATTTTCCCCGGTAGTCCGTGTCTAATTGGGAAGGTCGAATGTGTTCGCCGATAAAAGCCAACACGATTGTTGACTCGATGATGTAAGGAATGCGAACGATAAAGTAAATTACAATCCAATTAACACAGTACAATGACGAATGCTTGATAAATGTATGCGTATAGAGAAAATGATCATAAACTACAGATTGACGGTAATTAATAAGTTGTTCTGCATTGTTATCCTAAGACTAAATTTCTTTCGGACTGTAATGAACAATAATGTAAGAGTAAAGTATGAATTATGTGCTCAGATATTCCAGCAAAGCAAATTTTATAAAAGACAAGAAAATATACAGAAACTGAAAATCAGTGTCAAACAGTTAATTCACACGTGTTACAAGCCTGTTGTCAGCATTATCCTGAAAATATCGTTGAACTGTGAGCAATAGTGTAGTTAGTTTTTATTTATTTATTTAGAATCAAAATGAAAGGCATCGAGCAATACTGATCTGACGAAAAAATACTTGAAAAAATAAGGGAGGGGAAATTAATTCTTTAATAGCGTTCCGTATTCGAGTCGCCTCGGTCGCTTTGAAGCCAATACGTCAACCGCTCTACCAATATCGATTTCCATATTATAATGAATGTGCATTAACGCGAGGGCTGAAAGTCGCTCCTGTACGGAGCAGAATGCTGGACACTTACGCAAACCTTGACCAGGAGATTAGGTGACTCATGAGGTATATACCAGGCTTCTAAGAGACGCCCTGAACGTTTACTGGCGACAGCATCTGACAAATAGTGAGCTATATGGTACACTACCACACTGCTATCACAGACATTACCGCAGAGGCGTCTTAGGTTTAGCGGACATAGCTGGAGAAGCCGGGAGGAAACTGTCCATAGTGCTACTATCCTATGGGAACCATTGCACGGTCACAGAACACGAGGTAGACCGACCCTAACCTACCTCGCTACATGAAATGCACGGATTATATTATTATTCAAAGAGAGAAAGAGTGACTTTCAGAGGAGTCACGTTGAAGAGATTTGTGTAGGAAGAGCTGTTGCTTTGCAGACTCGACTGCACCTGTCCTTTATATCCCACTGGTGTGAGGCAGCAGTTCTGGGGACCTCAACTCTAACAGGTGCAGGTTAACAATCCTTTAAGTTATAGCCAATTACGTGACACTGCCCACAAACCCTGAAAATAAATCTCAGTTGTCAATCAGTCAGATATGCAACCTCGACCTTGGGAATGTCTTCAGATTCAGAGGCACTGAGTAGGAGGGAAAGAAAGTTTCCCACAGGTGATAGAAGACAGCAGCATCACCTGGCGAGTCGCCTGGCACAGTGAATAGCACTCTGGCCTCTGAGTCAGAAAGTTGTGGGTTCAAACCCCACGTCGGCACTCGGTATCACACAGAGGAAGCTGACACTTCAATGTGGTGCTGGGGGGGGGGGGGTTAGAGGCTGTTCTTTTGGTTGAGATGCTGAACCTAGGTCTGATCCGTCTGTTTAGATGGATGTGAAAAGATCCTCTGACACTACTCGAAAAGCGGAGGGAAGTCTCTCTCCTGTTGTCCTGGCCAACAAACGCCCCCAAATAAAATCGGTGACTCACTCCATCGGTGTTTGTGGGACAATCCTGGGCAAAAACTGGCCACTTTACAGTAGGTTCTGTGAAGCCTCTGAGCTGTCTGACAATGTACTAAGGCACTATTATCAATTGCTAACATTATCAGATTAAAATACGATTTCAGCTTCCACAAAGTGGTGCTACCTTTTTATGTAGTGACTGTATACGGGATGATTTCCGATTGACACACCATGTGGAATAGGCGCTAAAGTCTATGTCCATGCGTATTTTTTTTAAAGATAGGCATTCCCGTCCAGCATATAACTTTTTTGTTGGGTTCTCAAAAGCTTTAATTTCTCAGAAGCTTGTAAATATGTTGTCATTGTTTGCTAGCATTACAGTCACACCTCTCAAAACTTGAGTCATTTTTACTTACGGTGATCAGATGAAAAGATGATTTTAACTCCAGAATTGATGCTGTCCCTTGTGGCTGTTTACGGGATGATTTCCAAACGAGGATTTGAGTCTTGGCGCCTATTGTTTATCCAATCACGAGTCACAGACTCGCCGCGTCATGGACTGGTCTATCGACGCGGTATGTTTTGGGGTAGATGCCGATTCTGGTGCGCGACTCGATAATTTTATATTAATACTAAATCATTCAAAGATGTGTGTTTATAATTTATACATAGTTTTGAAGAACTGATTGTTGCACAAATGTTCAATAAATTTACTTGGTATTTAAATTTGATTAAAAAAATGCAATTCTCTACCCCGGAAAATGTGGACCTTTTATAATTTGGGGGGGTGCGTACGCACCCGTCGCACCCCCCCTGCGTACGGCCTTGAATTACATAACAGCTTTCATGTAGCATAAAAGTCACTGTTTATGAAAGACATGAAAGGCACCACTGTATATAAACATAACTTTGTATTGTGTTGACAGAGTGGATAGAGAGCAATGATGGCCTGAAATTCCAGGCAGTCTTACTTGTAGCACCTTTGGCAACGCGTAAATATAATGAGAAAATCCCATTACAACTGACATTGTTAAAGGCGCTACGTATAACAGTTTTTATTTTTAAATTGTGTTGACCAAAGGCGATGAGATTTTGGAGAGAGCTCCAGAGTATTGGGAGTCTAGTTACTGTAACCATCTATCGTTGGTGGATGATAGACCATTGAGGAAAGAGCAGTAACTCAGAGTTAATTACAATAATCCTGCATTTAATATAGTGCCTTATCACGTCATTGAGAAGTGCTCTAATTGCTTCACAGAATGCATTCTAAAACAAATTGACTACATTTTGTGGGCGAACCGTGGCAGACAATTGTGGGCAACTGTGTCACATAAATAGCCATGGATTCATTGACTGACAATCGAATAACAATCAAATTCCTACTTACTACCTGTACTAGATAAACAGAGGCAGGTGGAGTAAGGAAACTTGTCTTAAGGTTTCGTCCCATCTGGGAATTAAACCCGGGTCTGCTCACTTGAAAGGCAAGTGCTCTAACCACTAAGCTATCGGACTCCACTTGATGACTGAGTGAGAGCACGGGCAGGAAGGAATATAGAGAGGAAATATGAAACTGCTGAAATGTTTACAGAACACAACAGGCTCCAATGTTTACACACCATTTATACAACTCACAAAAGCCCCCAGAGTTATGTGCCTATCTGATCTCAGACTAACAGAACCAGAGAAGCGCTCTGAGACGCTGTCTGGCATGGAGGGCACTATATAAATCCAAGATGATGTTGTTGTTGCTATTGTTGTTGTTGACCAGAGGTTACGTTAACTCACTTATTTGCACAAATGGGCCTCGGAGACCGGGGAAAGAGTGGCCCGTTGATGGCCATCTCAAAACCAATTCAAGAACCAACGACGGCAAAGTCACCTGTTAAACTCATCCACGGCATTCCTTCTGTTGTGGTAGTCTGAGTTCTGCAAACATTCCTCCCAACATTTCCGAATCTTGAGGTCTTCCAATTTCTGGTTAAAGTGGGTGATGTCGCCCTCGTTGTACATGTTTGAGAGACGCACCTTGAAACAGAACAGGATAACAAAATATTGCTCATAGAATCATTCAATTGTACAGCATAGGAGGAAGCCGTTTAGCCTTTCATGTCTGTACAGGCTCTTTGAAAAGTGCTGTCCAAATCAATCCGCTCCCTGGCTCTCTACCCATAGCCCTGCAAGCTTGCCTTCCCCAAATTAATTATCTGTTAAATGATGTTTGCTTGGTGTCACCCTCAGAACAATTTTGTCGCATCTTATTATATCTGAGAGGACTTTTTTTTACGCAGTTTGCCATATCAAAATAGGTAAGTATAGTAAACGAAAACAGAAGTTGCTGCGAAAACTCAGCAGGTCAGGCATCATCCATGGAGAAAGGAGAGTGAAACTGACTGTTTATAGGACACTGCTATGCACAATTAGGTGCAGCATTTTGCCCACACATATACAGTCAATTCAATTTACAATACATATTGTGAAGCTCTTTGAGACGTCTAGAAGATGTGAAAAGCTCTACATCAAATGTAAAGATTATTACTATATATCTAATGCCATACACATTTAGAAAGACATCTCAAAGTTATTAAACCCCATAGCAAAGTTCCTCTGAAGCACTTGGGAGATGTTTGGCAATACGATAAGCATTTTATCAAGGGTAAGAATTATTATTTACTATAATTAATTGAGAAGCACTTTGAAACATGACTTGGCACTGGAAAAAATCCTTGAGGTGCTGACTTGGTTCCAATACAAACTGACGCCCAGAGTTCAGCACTGGCCATACCTGGTCTGCGGGAAGACCACATTTCAGAATGACGTCATTCATCCAGGCCTCCGCTATGATCATTGCCTGCGGTGCTCCAAACCCCCGGAATGCAGTGTTAGAGGGTAAATTAGTCTTGCATAAGTAGCCTATCCCACGCACATTGGGAATCATATAACTGTTGTCCAGGTGGAATAAAGTCCTGTCTAAGACCTGTATGTAAAGATGCAGAGAAAACGATACATGAAAGTTCAACCTGGGCTTTACAAGAAATATGACCTAGTCTGAGCCTGCAAGACCACTCTGTCTCAACGTTTAAGATTATGCAGAATAGTAGAAAATTCTTCAATTCATTCTTAATCTAGATGCCCAATTCTTTTTAAGAATTGCAGAAGTAGCCTCCTTCAACAACCATCTGAAGACCTTCCGGGCCTGGGATGTTGGGACGTCCTCCCGACATGAAAGGCGCTCTATAAATGTAATTTTGTTGCTGTTTGTGGTTGGGTCACCAGTTCGGATGCAGATCCCTGACTGTCCAGCATCTTGGGATTGTCCTCCAGATGTGAAAGGTGCTATACAAATGCAATTTATTGTTGTTGTTGGTTAGAGCACTCACCAGGCAAAGCGAACCGTTAGGCAATTTTCCTTACTCTACATATCTCTGTTTACCTAGCGGTAAATAGGAACTTGCTGGTTAGTCGATTGGTGGATAATTTTTCCAAGAGTAATAATCCCTTCAAAAATAAATGAATAATAATAATTTAGCCTCACTCTTCATAGATGCAGCCTAAGCAGCCTGCAAAAACAACAACAACAACAAAATTATATTTATAGCGTGCCTTTCACGTTGGGAAGACGTCCCAAGGTGCTGAATAATTAGGTCGGGACTCGAGCGGGGTGGGGGGGACGGTCAGGGTAGGGGCGGGAGGAGAGTTAGGAGAGGAGCAGAAGGCACGGTCAAAGAGGAAGGTCTTGAGACCGTCCTTGAAGGAGTAAAGGGAGGAAGCAAGGCGACGGGATTGTGGGATGGTGTTTCAGAGTGTGAGGGGCAGAGAGGCTGAAAGCCCGGCCACCGATGGTGGGGCGGTTCAGGCTGCGGACATGGAGCAGGCCAGAGCCCGCTGAAGCAACATTACAAATGCAAGACGGCCCAAGCCGCTGGACAGTCAGGGATTTGGAATCGAGCTGGGGATGGGATCAGGAGGAGTGGACATAGGGATAGGACATTGGCTGAAGATGTGGTTGAAGAGAATCATAGAATTTTTCAACACAAAAGGAGGCCATTCAGCCCATCGAGTCTGGGCCGGTTCTTTGAAAAGAACTATTCAATCCCACTCCCCGGCTCTCTCCCCATAACCCCACAAACCCGTCCTCCCCAAATAAACATCCGCCCCTCTCTTAAAAGTTGTTATCGAATCGGCAATGGTCTTGAGATATACTTTGAATCAGTTAAGAGAGGGAGTGAGCTGAAGGGACTGTGGGATGGAGTTCCAAAGGGTAAGGGCTGAGCAGGTGAAAGCCCAACTGCTGATGGTGGGGCAGTGCCGAGCGAGGAACATGGAGTCTGTTAAGTGGAGGGAGCGGACAGTTTGATACTGGCATTAACAGATCACAGAGGTAAGAAGGAGCAAGATTGTGGAGAGCTTTGAAGATTTTACCCTTGACTGCGGAGACTTCTTGGGACCAAATCAAATCTAATTACTATTATAATAAAATCAGGTTCATCCATTCCAGTCTCTCCCCCACAACACAGTCAGTTAACAAGATCGAAGAACCATGCATCACGTACAGAGGCAGAGAGGTCAAAGCTATTTCCTGCATTCGAGTAAAATGTGATGTCCAGAGCAATGATTTTCCCATTCTTCTTGAAGCCAACCTTGGAGACAAAGTAAAGCAAAATAAATAGTTTGTTGAAGATTTCAGAAAACCTTTCCTTGTATAGAATTTTACACCACAGAAGGAGGCCATTTGGGCCATCGCGCTTCTTTGAAAGAGCTTCCAACTAGTCCTACCCCCCCGATCTTATCCCATAGCCCTGCATAGTTTTCCTTTTTACACACATATCCAATTCCCTTTTGAAAGGTATTATTAGATGGTATTCCACCATCCTTTCAGCAAGTGCATTTCAGATCTTTACAACTCTCTTACTGCTATATACTTTCTGATATCTCCATCATCTCTCACCTTGTATTGGGCTAGATAGGGGTGTCTTCCCCCGGTGACCAGCATGTCCTCATCACGGTTAAGCATGCAGCGCACTGGACATTTCGTTCTATGAAGAGGGGTTGGAGGGTGGGTGAAGAATGAACAAAATAAACAAAATTAATATGAAATTTAGGAAAAGTCATTTCTTTGACCCATTCTGGCATTTCGCCAACAAATATACAGTCGATCAAATGCAAAGATTATTATTAGATAATGTTCCTTTGGCAATTTTTATTAGCCCCCATTCCTTGTATTGTTGTGTACAAATTGACCTTTGAATTCATGTACAAAACACAGTCACTCCACTTTGCAGAGAATCACGTGAAGCACTTTGAGATGTTCTCTCCCGACATAAAAAGTGCCAGATGAAATGTTAGGATGATTATTATTATTACCAGTTGTGGTTCACACTTACTTATGGGCAGCGACCGCCACAACTGTTGTCAGCAGAGTGTTACGAGACTCCTTTCCCCCAAATCCCCCACCCATCCGCTTAACCCTGCAAACAATCCTACTGGAAGGAACGCCCAGTGCCTGAGCCACAAGGAACTGTGGGGACAAACAAGAGGAAATGTATCAAGCTGAGAATACTTAAAAGTCTTATCGGCCATTGCGATATTTCCAACCGGCCTATCTCTCAATCCCTCAGGTTAAGTTCAACTGTTTGGAACTCTCCAATTCCGAGGACTAGAAATTAGAACGAAAGACAAGTTGGTCTTGACTAAATGGAATTATGTGCCTCAGAGGAGAGGTATCAATGTAACAAGGGGATAATGGAAGTTCTGAAGGAGAGGGACTTTTTTTATTTAAAAAAAAGGACCGTGAAAGGTATTGTTTTTCACAATTTCTAGCCAGGCTCCACTGTATCAAGTTTCTCACACTTGTTTTCAAATCCTTTCATGCCCTGGCACCACCCTACCTCTCCGACCTGCTTGCGCCACCCGTGAACGCCAAGCCCCCCCCAACTCGACTAGCTCAGGTCTCCTGCATGTCCCCCGTGCCCTCTGTTCCACCATTGGCGGCCACTCTCTGTGGCATGCTACCTGAAACACTGCAACACGTTTCCTCAATCCCTCTGCCTTGCCTTTCCTTCCCCATCTTCAGGTTGCACCTGAAGACCTTCCTCTCGGTCACTCTCCTTCCACCCCAACCCAAATTGCGCTCCTCCGCTCTCAAGCGCTCTGCGGCACGAGGGCTGCAAGTTAAATGCAAGTTGTTGTCGTCCCTGATACAGACCCCTGAAAGTGCCCAGATTGAGAGCTTAACTCAAGGTATTTGGTGCTACGTGCCTGTGTCTTCGAAGGCGACTGTGTCGACACAAAGAGTTCCATTTCACCATCCTCTCCTTTAGGCACAGCCACTGCGCAGTGCGCCTCCAGGTAGAAGTGTTCCTGACCACCAACGTGAATTTCCCCTGTCCCAGACCACAACACAGTTAGAATGGTGAGAACCGCGGTGTGAGAAAATGTGCATTATGTGGAGTCCTGTGGCTCCGCAAGCAACAACAAAATTACATTTGTAATAACACCAACAGTCCTTGTATTTGAGGTAGCACTTTTCATGTCTTCCAGACGTCTCAAAGTGCTTCACGGATTATACCAGAAAGTGAATTGACTATCTACTTGTAGGCGTATCACGGCAGCCAATTGCGCAGAGTAGTGTCCCACAAATCGTAGATTGAAGTGATCAATTTATTCATTTTTTTCTTGAGGGATTACTATCAAGTGTGTGGAGTAAGGAAATTTGCCCGAGGTTTGACCTTGCTGGGAATTGAATCCAGATCTCTTGCTTGCATGGCGAGTACTCTAACCTCTGAGCTACAGATATAGAGACACTGGGAGGACATCCCAAAGTGCTAAACAGTCAGAGGTCAGGACCTGAGCATGAGAGGGCAGTGTGGGGGAGGGAGTGTGGGTAGGGGTGGGGGGTAAATGGTTTCTCGCAGACGAAAGGACATGGATGCGATTCCCGGGTAGTGTGAAATGTTGGACAGTGTAAGTGTCCCCTACTCCACACACCTCTGGTTACCAAGCAGTAAGCAGGAACCGGATTGTTAATCAATTGGGGATCATTTCTCCCGTCAAAAAAAATTAAGCTTATTGTTTATTTGGGGAGGATGGGTTTGCGCGATTATGGGGAGAGAGCTGGGGAGTGGGATTGATTAGCTTTTTTCAAAGAGCCGGCACAGACTCGATGGGCCGAATGGCCTCCTTTTGCACTGAAAAATTCTATGGCTCTATGATATTGATCTCGAGGTAAGAGTGCTGATAACCGAGTCAGGCTAACAGTCGTGACAGACCCTCAAAGATGTCATCAGATTCTGCGAAACCCTTTTCAATATTTCCTGTCTCAATCTTCTTCAGATCACCATGGTATGACTTATTGGCAATCGCTTCCTGTGGGCACAAGAAATACCGGGTCAAGTTTAAAATGAAATATAGGCATTTGCTAAATTAGTAAATCTTCGTGGTGCATGAAGCAAAGAAACTTTTGACTTTCCTTTGATATTTGTCAGCCTTTTTTCCTGAAGGTGATGACTTGCATGGGGGGGGTGGTCAGTGGGAGGGGGAAGAAGGAGGGTAGAAGTACTTCCACACATGTCAACACCCTCCAATGTCTCACTCAAGTGATATAAGTTTTTGCAAACGCAATGGAGAAAGTTTCACAACCACTGAAACGCAGCAGCCAATTGCGCCACAGCAGTGTCCCATAAACAGTTGTGGGACACCAATTTCACCAATTTTATTATTGTGTTTTTTTCGACAGATTATTATTAGACGTGTGGAGTAAGGAAACTTGCCCAAGGCTTCAACCTGATCTGCCTGGATTCGAACACAGGTCTCACGAGTAAAGCAATGGCTCTAACCACTGAGCTACAGGAGCTCCTGCAATTGTGAGGCCTCAGGGATTTTGAAATGTATGGTCTTTCTGGGTCTGAATTGTCTGAGGTTCACACGAAAAGCAGTGGCTTCACGAAGCAAGATGTTGATGGCCAGGGTTCAATCAATTCTTGATACAATTGCATTTGTATCCCAAAGGCTTATTGCAATTATCTAAGACGAGCTGACATTGAGAGGTACCATGATTTACCTTAATGGTAATAATTTTCTTCAGCTCCTCGTAGGTGATTTTGATTGCTTTTGCTGCCCTCTGGGCGTGCTGCTGTGTGTCTGCAACAACTGCACCAATGATGTGTCCAACACAAGTGACCTTCATGTGGTATAGGCAAGAAAGGCATCAGTTCACATCATCTCCTTCATTAAACTTCCCTTTGAATTTTTATAATGTTCAGCCCACCGAGATCAGGAGGGCCAGTAGATGCATATGATATATCGTGGATTCAGTCACCCACCCACCCCATCCACCCAATTATTGTTGACGTGATCATTAACCTGGAAAAGCGATCTGCCAATCATCTAACAATTGGGTTCCTACATAATGTTAGGTAATCAGGTATCTGGAGTAACAAAATTTGCTTAATGTTTCTGGTGTCTTGGGACATCCTCTTGACGTGAAAAGTGCCATACAAATTTATTGTTGTTGAATAAACTACCTTTGTACTTGGATGCCCACATTATGTTGGCTTTTAGCACTGTACGCCCAATGTTACACACAAAATAGACATAGAATAAAGCTGCTTCTGCTTTTGACCGAATAACATGTTTTGTCAAACTCTCAAATATTTTTTTCCATTGTGCCAATGTGACACGTCCATGCGTCTGTCTTGTTTTTTCTCACTGGTCCATTGACTGACCTATCCTTGTCATGGCCATTCATTGATGTAAACTGTGGCTCACCTCCCCATCAGCAAACACAGTCTCATCTTGCATGATATGTCCAGTCTGGTTACTCCCAGGGATATCCTGACTGCCCACGTAGCACACCACACCAGCCATCTTCATAGCTTCATCTGTATCAATGGAACTGAAATACACATACACACACAAGAACAAGAGAATTACTCTCATCACTCAGACACTATTTGAATGTGGAACCTTTAGTGTCGCTGCTAAAAATGTTAAAATGCAAATTATCGCAAGCAACAAGCTGTGAAAGTTGAATATTTTACCTCTGGAATATCTCTCGGATTAGGAATGAATCAATTATTGCAGGAATTTACGCAGCCAAGCCTTGAACCTACCCTTGTTTACATTCCACACATCTGTAAATTCCAGTATGCGTTGGTGGAGATCATGATTAGGGGAATCCTAGCTGAAATTCCCTCTTCCTAGCAAAACATAGCACCTGAGATTGGGTAACCAGGGATCGAGCCAGGACTTTCCTAGTCTGTGTAGTGCAAGATGTACTTCATTACCAGCAATAGTGAATGAGGATGCAAATATTGACAACTAATGGAAGAACTTTTAGTTGTTGGGAATCATACACACTGTAAATTTGCGAAACATAGCCACTGGAAGCTTTCACTTTCATAGGCCAGACAGCTGCCTACGTCTACTTTGTTCTTCACTACTGCTACTCGCTGATAGTAATAATAATAATCCTTGTGTTTGATATACATCTTCTAGACATCTCAAACTGCTTCACAATATACGGTAAAGTGAATTGACTGTATATTTTGTGAGCAAAACACAGCAACTAATTACACACAGCAGTGTCAAACAAACAGTTGTGGATTGAATGACTAAATTATTATTTTCCAAATCTTCCTGCTACTCCAAGATAATCTTGGGAGGCCAAAGATAACCCCAAACTCCTCTTCTCCACCACTAACCACCTCCTGCAACCACCTTCCCACTCCTCGCCCACCCTCTCCTCCAATTCCAACTGTGTGGAGATGCTGGACTTCCTTGAATCCAAAATTGAGGGGATCTGTTCGGCTATCTCTACTCAGCCCATCGCTACCCTCTCATCACCTCCACTCATGACCCACCCTCACCCATCCCCCCTATACAACTTTGACCTTATCTCTCCCTCCTCCTTCAACTCCATCATCTTTAAAATGAAGCCCTGCTCCCTCGACCCCATCCCCATCTCTTTCTTCACCTCCCAGCTGCTCCCCCTGGCTCCTCTCCAATATCATCAATCTCTTCTTATCCCATTCCCCTAAAAGTAGCTGTCATCACCCCCCATCCTGAAAAACCTTCCTTGGACCCATCCCTACTTTACAACTACTGGCCCAACTTCCATTAGTTGTCCAATTCCATCAGCCTGGCCAAGTAGGCAACACCTCCATCTCTTTAGTCAGAAGGTTGTAGCCTCTTGTCTGGACTTGAAGCTTTATTTGTTCAATCCTCAGAATGAACATCTCTTCCAACCCACCCAATCCGTCCTCTCCTCCGATGCCACGGCCCCTGAAACACTCCCTCCCCATGCGCTTCTGTGGCAAAAGAAACAAAGCAAAGAGTTGGATGAGTTTACATTATTCGAGCGTGAGCCTTCGTGCTGGTGAGCAGAGCGAGGTATAACTCTTTCTCGAAGTGCGGCATGTCGTCACAGTAAACAGCCTCCCCTGTGGCTTGTTTGGCGGCTGCCAGATGTGCCAGTGGGCGGCCCACCACATCTCCAGGGTCTTGTCCAGAAGGTACCTCCTGCAGTAAAGAACAACAACCAACAAAATTTACATTTGTATAGCGCCTTCCACGTCAGGAGGACGTCCCAAGGTGCTGGACAATTACTGTCTAGTAACTGAGGACAACAACAACAACAGCTGAGGACAACAACAACAACTTCGATGTATATAGCGCCCTCCACGCTGGATGGCATCTCAGAGCGCTTCACAATAGCGGATCCCGGGGGCGAGCCAGGGGCAGGGGTAGAAAGATGACCAAAGGCGCGGTTGAAGAGAAAGGTCTTCAGCTGGGACCTGAAACTGGGAAGAGAGGGGGCGAGGCGAAGGGAGTGAGGAAGGGAATTCCAGAGCCTCGGGGCATGGTGGTTGAAGGCACGGCCGCCGAGGGTGGAGCAGAGGACATGGAGGAGGCCAGACCCAGAGGAGCGAAGGCAGCGGGTGCTGGGTTGAGGAGAGAGATCAGAGAGGTAGTGGGGTGCAGAGGAGTGGAGGGATTTGAAGACAAGGGTGAGGATCTTGAAGTCGATCCTCTCTGGAATCAGGGGTGGGGGAGGAAAGTGGGGGATAAGGAGTTGCTGATGGGTCCATCAAAGAGGAGAGTCTTGAGGCGAGACTTGAAGGAGGCCAGTGAGGGGGTGAGTATATAATTGACTGTATTTTTTGTGGCCGAAAACTCAGCAGCCAATTGCACAGAGTAGCATCCCACAAACAGTCGTGGATTCAGCAAAAAAAAAATTAAAAAAGGATTATTATCCCTGGTAAAGCGATTCGCCAATCAATTAACAACCAGATTCCTACAAAGGTAAACAGAGGTGTGAGGAATAAGGCAATTCGCCTCGTGTTTCTCCCAGTCCGAGAATCTAACCCAGGTCCACGCCCTTGCAAGCCGAAGCTCTAACCACTAAGTTGCAGAACTCTAATAGTAATAATAATAGAAATACAATAATATCCAAATAGCGCAAATGGTTTGACTTGGAATCGAAATCACATAGTTTATTAACATGATTGTTTTATTTCAGGGATAGAAAGCATAACATAATAAGAGGGGAGGACAAAATGTATCAGCTAATTTACCTTCAAATAACACATACTAACTGCTAATTTAAATGAAAGTGAATGAATGGTTTTTATTGAGTCTGACCTTAGTTTGAGGACATTGGAGACTAAGGCTGTTACAAATTCCAGGCCTCTGGTTGCTTTAGACTCAATTGGAGCTAAATCGCAAGTTTGTAAATTGCAGCAGTGTAGGCAGAAAGTTTCACTAACCTGGAAAAGTTGTAGAGCCTGGGGAGAACACCTTTGGAACAAATCCGTGGCGCTCAGATGTTTCGGAGGAATAGACTCGATGTCCTTATTCTGGGAGAAAATGGGAAAAATTCAGAGTGCAGAAGAATTCTCAATCCCCAAATTCAGATCAGAAAACCTTTCCTGAGACAGAGTGTCAAAAAAGCCTTAACGACAGAATAGATTGACGTGTTTAAAAGGGAAATGGGAGGACAGTAATGTTAAGGTAACAATATACTACTAACATCCCACACAAAGCAATGAGATGAAAGGCCTTTTGCACATTGTGAGCCTGAATAGGAATGGAGAATTGGGCAAAATTCCAGGGAAAGCTCTCTGCGTTTCTTCTCAATAGTCGATCTTGAACAGTTATCAAAAGAGAACTTTGGATGTAACATCTCACCCAAAGGTTGACAATGCCCGATGAGGCAATGCTCTTCCCAATTACTGCGGACGAGTGTCAGCCAATGTTGTAAAGCCCACATGCTGATTCAGGCTTACAAACTCACAACTCAGACTTTGGGAGTGCTACTAATTGAGAGACACCAATTTCTGAAAAAGAGCCATGAAGACTAGGTCGCCTTACAATATTTCAGTGATATTGGAATCCAAAAAGGCAACACGCAACAGTTCCTAATGCAAATTCCCAACAAGGGCATCAGAAATTGGCTCCCCAAACTCCCAATGTTCCAATGGAATTAACTCTCGCGAGCAGAACTCCCATAGGTTAGTTTTCAGAGAGGAGCTTCAGTGGGCTGACGCTATTTCAAATGTCTGATGTCGATATCCTCATCTGCCTCAAACTCTGTTCCCCATCACTCAAGTGTTTGCCGGGCTCCACCGTCTTCCTATTACAGAATGGATCAATTTACGGATCCTCACTCTTGTGTACAAATCACTTAATGCTCTGGCACCACTGCCTCTACTCACATCTACCTCACTCTGAGTAGCCAATCCAAATGGAACAACAAATTACATTTGTACAGCGCCTTTCACATCAGGAAGATGTCCCAAGGATGCTGGACAGTCAGGGATTTGAACACGAGCAGGGGAGCCAAAGTTTACCAGTCAGCCTGCTTACTTTGTCCTTGAGGTCTTTTGCCAATTTCTGAAGGACGGTCAAGTAAAACTTGAAGAAGAAGCTGAGAGTCAGGGTCTTTCTGAATTGTATCATTCCACCAGGAGCCGAGGGAGACAAAGGGAGGTCATCCACTAGCAGGGATAGAGCTTCATGGAGAAGCTTCTCATTCCACTTTCTAAGTAAGAAAAATCAAAGTTACAACAAAGAACGGATCATCCTTAGAGCCTACTGTGAAGTCCAGTAGCTTACAACAACAACTTTGATTTATGTAGCACCCTCCACTCCAGACGGCGTCTCAGAGCGTTTCACAATAACGGGTCCCAGGACCGAGCCAGGGGCAGGGGTAGAAAGGTGACCAAAGGCGCGGTCGAAGAGAAAGGTTTTCAGCTGGGACCTGAAGCTGAGAAGAGAGGGAGCGAGGCAAAGGGTGTGAGGAAGGGAGTTCCAGAGCCTTGGGGTGTAGTGGCTGAAGGCACGGCTGCTGAGCATGGAGCGGAGGATTCGGGGGGGACATGGAGGAGGCCAGACCCGGAGGAGCGCAGGCAATGGGTGCTGGTTTGAGGAGAGAGGAGATCAGAGACATAGGGGGGTGCAGAGGAGTGGAGGGATTTGAAGACAAATGTGAGGATCTTGAAGTCGATTCTCTCTGGGACAGGGAGCCAGTGAAGTCTGGCAAGGTCTGGGGTAATGGGGGAGAGAAGTTTGGTGCGGGTGAGAACACGGGTGGCAGAGTTCTGAATGAGCTGGACTCTGTGGATTATGGTGGAGGGGAGACCGGCGAGGAGGGCATTGGAATAGTCCAGCCGAGAGGTGACAAAGGCGTGCACCAGGGTTTCAGCAGCTTTTGGGGTGAGGTATTGCCGGAGACGGGCAATCCGTCGGAGGTGGAAGAAGGCGGTGCTAGTGAGGGACTGGATATGGGGGAGGAAGGAATAGTTGGTGGTTGAACCTGATGCCTTGGTTGCGGACAGGTTTGGAGAGTTTTAGGGGGACCGGGAAGGTGGAGGAGGTGAGAGCCGTGCGAATGGAGCTTAGTGGTTAGAGCATTCACCTTGCAACCGAGAGGACCTGGGTTCAATTCCCGGGCAACAAAATGTTGGTTAACAACAACAACAAAATTACATTTGTATAGTGCCTTTCATGTCAGCAGGACATCCCAAGGCACTGGACAGTCAGTGTTTCAGACCTGAGCTTGGGTTGGGATCAGGGAGGGTGGAGAGAAGGGAGGGGAAGGGGGGTGACCAATGGCATGGTCAAAAAGATGGGTCTTGAGGCGGGACTTGAAGGATGGAGGGATTGCTAGATGGAATTCCACAGGTTATGGGCAGAGTGGCTGAAGGCTCAGCCTACGCTGGTGGGGCGGGTGGGTTGGCGGACATGAAGCAGGCTGGAGCCCGTTAAGTGGAGGAAGTGGACAAGTTGGTAGAGAGTTAAGAGGTTGCAGAGCTAGGGAGGAGCAAGGCCATGGAGGGCTTTAAAGGTGAGGACCGGGATCTTAAATTGACTCCTCTGAATGATGAGGAGCCAATGAAGTCGGGCGAGAATGGGGGAGACATGGTTGTGGAGCTTGGTGCGGGACAGGACACGGGCTGCAGAGTTCTGGATAATATACAGCCTATGGAGGGAGGAGTTGGGAAGAAGGCCATTGGCAGAGTTGAGCCTGGACATGATGAAGGCATTAATGAGAGATTCAGTGGCCTGAGGGGTGAGGTAGTGGCGGATTAGGGCAATGTTGTGGAGGTGAGGGAAGGCAGAGCGGGTTGTGGCATGGATGTGGGGGAGGAAAGACTGTTGAGGATCAAACAAAACGCCTAGGTTCCTCACTCCTCTCTATTCACCAGTTGTGAGTCGATTGGCAGATCATTTTCCCAGACGTGATAATCTCTTGAAAAAATGTTTTGGAAAATAATTTAGTCACTCAAACCCCAATTGTTTGTGGGATGCTGTTGTGTGCAATTTGGTGCCTCAAATCGCCCACAAAATATACAGTTAATTCACTTTCTAATATATTGTGTGAACTGCTTTGAGACACATCAAAGACGCAATAAGGGCGATATATCAAACGCGATAGTTATTATTATCCACTAGCCATCACTGACTATGGTACTTGTCCTGTGGGTCAGAAGGTTGTGGGTGTAAGCCCCATATTAGTACGTACTTGGTTTTCACTGTGTGAGGTAGTGAAGAGTTAATAGGTGAATATCTGGGAGAGGGGAGAGGGGTCATAGGTTACCAGAGCCAGTTAGTCTGTTAAATTTATTAAGATTGAGATATGAATCTCTATATCTTTGTTCAGGGGGTAAAATGTTAGTTGAGTGCTTTTAGTTTATAGTTCTTGTGTTCAATTCTGGGAGTTAACATGTTTTATGGTTCTATCAGAGTCCTCTGATCTGAACCATAGTTGAGTTAACAAGTTTAATTGTCAGGTATTTGATGTAATTTGTGAGATTGCTGTGACCTGGGAAGGTCAAGATAAGGATCGTTCCTTTCAGAGTGCATCAGGAAGGAGCTTGTGATTCTCAACCCAGAGATAAGAATACTGTACCATGATAGCTGACACCCCCAAGGAAAATGCTGTGTTCCCCAGAGAGGCTTGAGCCCAGATCCTTTACCAACTTCAGAGGCAAGATTGCTACTAATTCAGCCAGATGGTATGAATTGCTGAATCAGAACATTTGGAAGAGACAGGTGTGAATACGCTTCATACGTCTGATGAGAACCTGACTTACTTCCCAGCAAGATTTTTCGATGTTTTCTCAGCAGAGATGGTAGTGGCAGCCATGCCCCCGTAGCTCAGTGACAGCGTTTCCACAACATCAGTGCCTTCCTTGAAAGCCACTCGCATCCCACAGTTTACGATTGCAATGTCATCTTCTCGTCTCTGAGCTTGTTTGAAGGATGAAAAGTACTCTCCCTTCAAGGAAAAAACAGGGGAATGTACAATACTCAAGTACCAGCAGCACGAGTCAGTGTCGCTCAATTAACAGTGGCTTTGGTTCAGAAAAATACAGTAGTGAGGTTTGAATCCCATCAGCGGAGACTTGTACATCTGGTCTAAGGTGACATTCCAGTACAGTACTGGGGGGAGCTTTACTGCGTTGTATATCAGTGTGTTGGGACGTCTTCCCGATGTAAAAAGCACTCTATAAGTGTAATTTTATTGTTGTTGTTGTCAGTAGTTTGTCCTTCTAACCAGACATAAATTGGAGATCTAGACCAGCTATTCAACCACTAAAGCAACATGATTGTAGCTGAGTAGTTAAAGCATTCGCCTCGCAAGCGAGGGGACCTTAGTTCGATTCCTAGGCAGGGCAGAACCTTAGGCAAGTTTCTTTATCCCATACACCATTCTTTACCTAGCAGTAAATAGGGTAAGTAGCGACCCACTGTGGTTAGTCGATTGTCAGATCGCTTTTCCAGGGGCAATAATCCCTTCAAAAAAATAATAATTTGGTCACTCAATCCATTACTGTTTGTCTCCACAAAATATACAGTCAATTCACTTTACAGTATATCATGTGAAGTCTTTGAGGATTCTTTGAAGATGTGATAAATCACTATATGAAATCAAAGGATTATTATTACTATTATAATCAGATAAGGTCCAAGAAATGATGTTATGCAAATGCAAGTTGTTGCTGTTGTTAAAGTTCCCTTGACATTATTTGAAAAGAAGAAAATTCCTCCCAGTCGACAATCTTCCAGATAAACTGATGATGTGCAGAGTCCTTTAGCTTAGTAATTAGAGCACTCGCTTTGCAAGTGAGAGACCCATGTTCGATTCCTGGCATGGCAAAATGTTGGTCAAGTTTCCTTTCTCCCCATGCCTCTGTTTATCTCGCAGTACGTAGGAACCCGGCCGTGAGTTGATTGGCAGATTGCTTTTCTGGGGGCAATAATTCCTTCAAAAAAAATCTTTTACAAATAATTTGATCGCTCGATTCCCAATTGTGGGACGTTACTGTATGCAATTGGCTGCCCCATTTTGGCCACTAAATATAGTCAATTCACTTCACAGTATATTCTGTGAAGTGCTTTACGATGTCACAAAGATGTGATAAAGCTCTGTATCAAATGGAAGGATTCTTCTTAATCAAACCCAGGTCCTCTGGCTTGCAAGGCGACTGCTCTAATAGGTAAACAACTGGACTCCACTATGGAGATAAAATCCCACTTCACTTGCTGATTCATTCAAAGCCTGAAACTGAATTGCAAAAGTGGAGTTGTGGTAAACCTCATAATAATAATAAACCTTGCATTTGATATTGTGCTTTTCACATCTTATCGACGTCCCAAAGCGCTTCACAGAATATCCTGTAAAGTGAATTGACTGTATATATTTGTGGGCGAATTGTGGCAGCCAATTGTACACAGCAGCGTTTCCCCCCCCCACACCCACAAACAGTCGTGGATTGAAATGACCAATTTTATTATTGTGTTTTTTTGGGGGGAGGGATTATTATTAGGCGTGTGGAGTAAGGAAACTTGCACAAGGTTTCGCCCTGACCTGCCTGGATTCGAACACAGGTCTCCCCAACTTGCAAGACAAGTGCTCTAACCACTAAGCCACAGGAGCTCTACAGTCATTGCATCCAGTTATTTGGCAGAGTGGTTTCAGCACTGATCAAATAATAATACAGAAACACTTGCTATCTATCTGCACTAAATGAGCAAACACCTCTCATTTATTACAAATTGGCACAAATTGGATTCCCCAATGATAGGACCTGGGTTTCAATCAGATGTTCAACCCGAAGATCACAGTTGAACAATAACATTGCTTTTATCGGCCCAGACGTACGACTCCAAGGACATGTGACAACTCAAAGTAATTTGATTTTGAATGTTAATGGCTTCAAAGCTTCCTGTGTTGTGCTTCATCATTCAATACGGCCCTGGTCCAGATCAGGCCTGAGTTAACTGCTGAAGCTTAAGAGGGTTTAGTAACCATAGAGATAAAACCATTCTCTCTCTGTGACATGTACTTACCCTGTAATCAATGAGTAATCCTTGCATGTGATGTATGTGACTTTATCATGTCTCAAAGTGTGTCACAGAATATACTGTAAAGTAAATTGACTGTATCTTTTGTGGGCAAAACATGGCAGCCAATTGCACACAGCAGTGTCCCACAAATAGTCATAGATTGAGTGACCACATTTGATTAACAACCAGGTTCCTAGGTAAACAGAGGAGTGTGGAGTAAGGAAACTTGCCCAATGTTTCGCCCTTGCTGGAATCGAACGCCGGGAATCAAACTAATTAGTGATTCGAGTGTTCTAACCACTAAACTACAGAACTTATTGGTATATAATAATGCTTAATGTAGTGCGTGGAATGGACCAGGATGCGGCAAGGTCCGTGAATCAGACTCACTTGCAAGATAATGATAATCCTTGCATTTGACATAGTGCTTTTTACGTCTTCTAGACGTCTCAAAGCACTTCACAGTATATACTGTAAAGTGAATTGACTGTATATTTGTGGGCGAAATGCGGCAGCCAATTGTGCACAGCAGTGTCCCCCACAAACAGTCGTGGATTGAAGTGACCAATTTATTTTGAGGGATTATTATCAGGCGTGTGGAGTACAGAAAATTGCCCAAGGTTTCGCCCTGACCTGCCTGGAATTGAACCCAGGTCTCTCGCTTGTAAGGCGAGTGCTCTAATCACTGAGCTACAGGACTCTACACTCCACAAGATGGTGGCTATTGGGAACGGTTGCGATTAGTCCGGGACACTACCCCACATGAAGGGCACGAAATAAACACAAATTGTTGTAGTTGTTGTACTTGTGAAATGCTGGTTTTTAGGTAAAAATACACAATTCTTTCTTATTTCTGAGGAAATATCTGCCCTGCTTAAATCAGGTTGTAATTTTGTTGTTGTCGTTGTTCCTAGAATTGTCCAGCCGATCACTATTGCTTTAAGGGAAGTGTGTGGCATCCAGGTCAATGCGGATTAATCAGAACCCGAATCTCACCTTCCTGGTGAAGGGAATCTCAATGGATAGCAGTATTTCCTGTGGTTTGAGCACTGTTCTTCTATAGCCAGTGAAGAAACTTCCATCCATCTGCACATGTCTTGTGCCATCTGTGAAGAACCAAGGCCAGCGTTACAAACATAAGACATTTTCAGTAGACAGAAGCCATTTAACCGTTCATTGCCTCTACTACTTTGTATTTCTGAATCACCTTCTTAATTTATTCCGCTCTCCAGCTCTTTCCCCCAAATTCCTCAATGTTTTACAACTCAGATATTCCTAATAATAATACTATATAATAATAATTTATCCATAAAACCCTGGAAATCTACCACACGGTAGGAAGCCATTCAGCATATTAGTGTTGTTCTTTTATCGCTGTTTGCTCCTCCGAAGAAGCCATCTATCCCATTCCCAATTCCTAGTTCTTTTTCCATACACTCTAATCCATGCATGTATTTATGTAATTCCCTTTTAAATACTTCAGTCTCCAGTTGCCTTCTGAACAAATCTATCGATTGCAACAGAACAGTCAGACCAGAGAGAGAAAAAGTGTGTCTAGGACGTGGATGATGTGATTATGGGCACAGTAGAGGTGGAGGGTGAAGGTGAGCTGTTATGAATCTGAAATTGTTGAAATCATTTATGTTTATATTTGGGGGATTTACACCCACTCCCAGAGCACTCGCCTTACAAGCATGAGACCTGTGTTCGAATCCAGGTGGATCAGGGCAAAACCTTTGGCAAGTTTCCATACTCCACACGCCTAATAATAATTGGTATTTCAATCCAGGACCTTGACCTTGAATCAAACCCAGGTTGTGAGGCGATTGCAAGGCGAGTGCTCTAACCACTAAGCTGCTGACTTCACTGAACCCAATTCAACCCAATAAGCATAGGAGATAGGATACCTGTGGAAGCCAAAGTCAGAGAGCAGCAGGAGGCCATGAATACTGGGTTCAGGTCTGAGATAGGGCTGGCAGTCATGATGTTGCCCCCAACAGCCTGGAACCATAGAACAAGGAGAGAGAAAAGTGTTACATTCAAGATGAAGGCTTTCAAACACTCGGCTCACCCAGTTATCCATATCTAAAGCTAAGGAGGTTACAATAAGATTACAAAACATTTCTTCACACAGAGGCTTGTGAGAATGTGCAATGTACATTGATGCAAGTTATAAATGCCGAATTATTTGGACTGTTTAATAGAGAGTTGGATGGATACTGGGGCTGAGGGAGATGGGGGGTGGAGGATTTTAAGGCAAGTGGAGAAAAGTTGCGGAAATTAGGTTTAAATACCTTTAAAACCACTATTTCTTTACACAGAGGATAATTAACAAGAACAGGAATAGCGGTTGACGTCAAACACTGACGTGTTCAATTAAGAACCGATTGATACTATAATAATAATAATAAGACATCCAAATCACTCTCATGATCTTTTGAGTTTTTCCTTTTTGCCCTAGTCCCATTCCCGTGACTATTTGTGGGACACTGCTAATTTGGCAGCTGTGTTTCGCCCACAAATATACAGTCAATTTTTCTACTCTCCTTCATCCTGCCCCGACCTCTCCCTCCACTGCTCTTGACCTGACTGTACAGTGCTTTGGGACGTCCTCTCGACATGAAAGGCGCTATATGTAAATGTAAGTTTTGATTGATTGATTGATTGATTGATTGATTGATTGATTGAGTTGGAGGAGTGGATTTAAATAGTGTAGGGTCAGAAATATTAAAATGAGCTCACAGCCACGTTTCTGATCTGCTGCCCCGCAAACCATTGCAGCTGCTCCAGCACAGCCTTGAAAACCTCTGTCTTCCAGGCAGGGAGTTCAGCTATGGCAGTTGTCACCACCCTCTCCATGTACGCCAGAGTGCATGCTGCCCCAAACAGAATCCCTTCAATGGAAGAAGTAACAGAGCCTGAATTACAAAACCTCAAACTTTGTTTATCATGGTTAGTTTGTGAAGGGGGGTCAGAAACACTGAATATCCAGCGTCTTGGGACATCCTCCCGATGTGAAAGGCACAAATGTCATCTGTTGTTGTTGTTGTTTTTGTCGTCGTCTCCTCGCAGTAAACCTGGCTTTGAGGAGAAAGTTCCTCATTAAATCTAAGGCTCTACTGATTACCAGCCTTGTTGACAATATTCAGAGGCAAAGTCACTTCCTCAAGGCCGTATGGTCGAGCTCTGGTGAGTCTGGCAGTCCTGGTGGACAGGTACCATGGTACACCAATTACAACGGTAGGGAGAGCAAGTGCCTGCAGTGTCTGGCTCACTGAGACTAGGCTCAGGCGGAGGGATCAGTGTTCCTGGGTGAATGGCGTGTGGCGACTGTGCATAGAATAAAAACAAAGGCAGAGTTTATTGCAAAACAATAATAGCTGATGAACAGAATAACCTACCGGTGTCCGTGCGTTGGGAGAACCTCAGTTCTGGGATGCGTGTTGGAGCCAGAATAACCGGGTAAACCTGGTTCTTTAACCTCATTTCAATACCTGGCAAAGCAAACGTCGGTCAGTTTCTCTTCCTTCCCAACTCCTCCCCCCGCTTTTGCATTTCATGAGACAGTGAGGTGCTGCGAGCTGTAGTTGCATTCAGCCGTGA
This sequence comes from Hydrolagus colliei, assembly GCA_035084275.1. Lineage (NCBI taxonomy): Eukaryota > Metazoa > Chordata > Chondrichthyes > Chimaeriformes > Chimaeridae > Hydrolagus > Hydrolagus colliei. Next base: position 96,497,571 of record CM068744.1, on the reverse strand, counting down.
GCACCTTCCAACACCGTGAACCTGTAATATGGGTCACCGTTCACGGCAGCCACCTGATGAAGCTTCAACATTCAACGGTTCAGATTGTTCTTCAACACTCTAACAATAATCCTTACTTTCATATAGCGTCTTAGCACGTCTTTGAGATGTCCCAAAGCAATTCACAGAATATACTGTATATTTTGTGGACGAAAGGCTGCAGCTAATTGCAGTGTCCCACAAACAGTCATGGATTGAAGTGAACAAATTATCATTGTACGATTGTGCATACACTCACTTTCCTTCGGGGCAATGAGATGCCGGAGGAGCCCTGCCTAGGGTGTTCCTCTCCTACCTCACTGAAGACATTGTAGCCCCAATATCTGTCCCTAGCTGAGATTCACTAACTAAATCCAGATCAGGAGTTGAACCTGACACATTGAGTATCTGTGTGGTTCGGTTTTCTTCAAAGAATTAGCTTCAAGAAGTTAGCTGTGGAAGAAGCTGTGTATTCAGCCTAGTACTGTAGGTATAATTCTGATTCAACAGCAAAGTGGTTTGAGGCCAAGTTGACACCGTAAGTATCAATGTTATAATAGATAATAATAATACTTGGATTTGTTATACCGTGTTTCATGTCTTCTAGACGTCTCAAAACGCTTCGCAGAATATATGCTGAACTGAACTGAACTCCCGACGTGAAAGGCGCCCTCCAAATTCCGCACAGGCAGTATCCCCACAAACAGTCGTGGATTGAAGTGACCAATTTATCGTTGTTTTGATTTGTTTTGAGGGATTATTATCAGTTGTGTGGAGTCAGGAAATCTGCCCCAGGTTTCACACTGCCAGGAATCGAACCCGGACCTCTTGCTTGCAACGCGAGTGTTCTAACCACTGAGCTGCAGCTCTCCTGTCGGGTTTGAATCACAACCTACTCCCCCAGAAGTGGGATTGCTACCAACTAAACCTTGCAGACACTCGTATAGCAACTTAAAAAGACTTCTCCTAGCTCTCAGTACTTCGATTTTGGTATGATTTGTGAAATCCTGTAGCTTAGTACAGTAGTTAGACTACTCGCCTCACAAGCCGGAGGACATGGGATCGATTCCCAGCAGGGCAAAACATTGGTCAAGTTTCCTTTCTCCCACACACCTGTGCTTAACCAACAATAAGTAGGAACCTGGTTGATTGGCAGATTGCATTTCCGGTGGTAATAATCCCTTTATAATTTTTTTTTTTTTTTTTTAAATTGGGTCACTCAATCCACGACCGTTTGTGGGACACTGGTGTGTACAACAGGCTGCCTTGTTTTGCCCACAAAATATTCAGTCAATTCACTTTACAGTATAATACAGTGAAATCCTTTGAGGCTTCTCGAAGACGCGATAAGGCGCAGTATCAAAATACGAGGATTATTATTATTATTGTTTCTGCGTTGCTTTGTTGCAAGTTTCTTACCCACTTCGGTGTTGCCCACCACCAGTCGAGCCTCGGGGTACTTGGCTTTCAAGGACAACAGCTCGTCCAAGCCGTGAGGCTGGATCCAGGTAACCCGGTCTCCTTTAAACAGCAGAGTTTTCTGTGGCAATTTAGCATATGACTGCAAAACACATTAAAAAAAACACATCGGTTTGAATCAAAGAATCATAGACGGCGGGAAAGGACGTCGTTCATCTGTGCCGAGTCCATTTAGTCTCATAACATTGTGCCGTACACGTATCCTTTCATCTTGTGCTTGTCCAAAAAAACATTTGTCTAATTCTACACACGCACACTCACAATCATTCATAGTATTTTAAAAGTGACTGTGCATTCTGCACAACCAATTCATGTCCTACAACTGTATTACCCAAACTGTTCTCTCCATCTCCCTGAAGGATATTGTAGCAGAATAGCTTAGACATGTCCCTGTCTGGTATAACTACCATCCCGTGAGGCTTGTCTTTGTGTCAGTGTCTGTCTTTGTGTTAAGTGTTCAGCAAGGGCACCAGCGTTTACCAGGAGATCCGGGGGGAACACTGGATCCTGAGTGGGATCGAGAGGCTTGAACGTTGATGCTTCAAAGAGTTGGGTGGATTTCTGTTAATAATAAATGGCAAGAGATTGTACATCATTAAGGATATAAAGAGAATTAGGAGTAGCACTGATACACACGAGGGTGACCTTTCTCTCACACTGTCACCAGGGGCTGAATCAGGTGCTGAGCAAATATAGCTCAACCTCTTCAACACAGTACAATCAATGTAAGGTACAATCAATTCATCAGCATCATACGTACCTCTGAGGACCTGACTTTAACATCGAACACATAGAAACACGAGGAGGCCATTCAGCCCCTCGAGACTGTTCTGCCATTCTATACGCCATGGCTGATCTGTACCTCAACTCTAATCTCCCGCCCTTGCTCTGTATGTAGTATACCACATATACGTATATCTCAATATTCATGAGCCTACTCTATATAATCTTTTATACTTTTATTATAATCCTGTATATTCTGTCTGTTTATATTATCCATTATATTCTACTTTAATTATAATCATTAAACACAGTATACCTTTATTAAGGATTGTTGGGTCGTCATTTGAACTCTCGGCATCGGTAATCCCAACACTCACATATACATACTCATACAGGTGCACACTCACACACACACACACACTCACACACTCACAATCATTCATAGAGGTAAACAGACCTGCTATAATGCTGATCACTTACTTGGCTGCAACCATTCAGACACTTGTGGCAGTCTCTTCCTTTCTCATCTGATGACTGTTGACAAAATACAACATTTTTGAACGCGAGTTATAATTTTCCTTACATGCAATCCCAACAGCTGGTATTTGCAGTAAATTCCTGTGAAACACTTTGAGACATCCTCCTGACTTGAGGAGGACCATCCCAAATGCCAAAGAGTATTATTATTACTAGCCCACAAAATGGGTTTGTCAATTCAGTTTACAGTATATTTTGTGAAATGCTTTGATGGCTCTATGTCAAATACAAGGATTATTCTTATTCTTATTTCCAAACAGCCTTTGCAAAATGGCAGAGGAAATGTTTGAGCCTCGTCACCAACTTTGTGATGCCTCCTCACTCTGTGTATCACGTTTATTGATGTGGGGGAAGCACTGGTCTGCTCTGTGTGGGAGACATTGAGTTTTGTATTCCCTGCGCATCTGTAAATTTATAAATTATGATGTATTTTAAAATCATAAAAGCGCGCAAGAAGATTTAAAATGGATTTAGAAATTACTGCAAGCAGCACGGCAAGAGATCACTGCATTCGTCATCATGAAAGTCATGATGCAGAACATCGACAGTGGGGAATGGATGTGGGTTGCGCATGACGGAAGTCTGCTAACACACACTGTCAAATGAAGGAATGAGCCAACGTCTTTAGAAGAGGAAAATTGGTTAAAAAAAATTAAAAATCACAATTTAGATCAGCTGCAAGAACTCACTTTAGCGAACGTCCTGAAGCCTTCAAGAATAGGTCGGTATCCCGTGCACCGACACAAGTTTCCTGAACAGAGAAGAACATTCATGTTAGACTTCGAATAAAAGTTAAAAGTTAAGCTCAGTGAATGACTGTCGAATAATAATAATAATAACCCTTGCATTTGATATAGTGCTTTTCACATCTTATCGACGTCTCAAAGCGCTTCACAGAATATTCTGTAAAGTTAATTGGCTGTATATTTGTGGGCATAACGTGGCAGCACAGGAGCTCCTGTAGCTCAGTGGTTAGAGCACTCGCCTTATAAGCGTGAGACCTGTGTTCGAATCCAGGCAGGTCAGGGCGAAACCTTGGACAAGTTTCCTTACTCCACACGCCTAATAATAATCCCGCCCCAAAAAGACACAATAATAAAATTGGTCATTTCAATCCACGACTCTTTGTGTGGGACGCTGCTGTGAGCAATTGGGACGACTGGGACTCCCATCACAGGTGCAATTTATTTTCCACAAGGGGTAGCATTTGTATTGTTTTAACTGTTCAATTAATGTCTATGGAATCCTGTAGCGTACTGGAGAGAGCACCCGTCTCGCAAGCACAAAGACCCAGGTTCGATTCCCGAGCATGGTGAAACCTTAGGCAGGTTTCCTGACTAAACTCTATTTACCCAGCAGTAAGAAGGAACCCGGTTGTCAGTCGATTGATGGATCTCTTTTAATAATCCCTTCAAAAATAAATAAATTTATTTGGTCACTCGATCCACAACTGGAACCGGCAAAGACACAGGGATATGACTTTATTTACCCAGCAGTAAGTAGGAACCCGGTTGTTAGTCGATATTGACATTGCTTTTCCAAGGGGTACCATTCCCCTCAAAAACAAAACATGGTCACTCTATCTACAACTGTTTGTGGGCCTGTAAGATTATATTTATGTTTCATGTTTTTTTGAATTCATTTATACATACATTTAGAATTGTAACCCATCCAGAATGCTTTAATGTGCGGTCTGTTTGGTTTGATGGGTGACTAGCTTAGCAAGGGTTAAAAGTAGTTTACTGGACCGCTTGAGGTCGACTTAAATTAAAAGGCTGCAGCCTCAAAACCTGCTTATCTCAAAGCTGAAAAACGAGCAAACTGTGGAAGGCTGCCCAGAACTTGTCCATATCTCTCTCTCTCTTTCTCTCGGCAAAGCAGCCTGCGAGGGGGTGGGGGCTCTATCTCTGAGGCAAAGGGAAGTGGAATTACAAACACATAAAAGAGAGATGTAACTTTGAAATGGTTCATTGTGTGGAGGGTCTGAGCACATCCCGGCAAACGTTACAGGACGCTTCTGTGTGTAATTGGCTGCTGCGTTTTGCCCCATAAACAGTGTATATTAGGGGCAAACTACCTCTCCCAGGCAACTTCCGGCCGCTGGGGGGGTTTTTGATCCGGCCCTCGAGCTGCTTTGTGTTACGAAGAAATACGGCAGCCAACAGCACATGGCAGTAACTCACAAACAAGTCATTTACTGAGTCACAGCTAAAGCTGGGAGATCTCCACCCCCCCCTCCCCCCCCACGTTCTGTTTATTTTAACTCTGAATACTTTTAAAAACATCCTCGTTTCACAGACATCGGACCCTAACCTCCACTGACGAGCTCAGGTGCTGTGTAAATCCGTTTGCGACGGATGTTCGGTCGGTCAGTGGTTGGTTTTAATGCACGCTTAACCCTTAAGCCTTCAGAGAAAGGCAGGGAGTGAGTGTAAAAGAGAGAGAGAGAGGGAGAGGGAGAGAAAGTGAAAGGCTTAAAGCAGTTTGAGATTTTCAGCAGCGGATTCCTGTATCTTTGGATAAGGCTATGATTAACGGTGTTTCCGGATCACAGTGGCTCTCGCAGGCTGACGTCTGTGTGCGGAGAGAAAGTATCAACTCCGAGCTAAGTCCCTCAATGTTTACTTTGAAAACCCTCCCCGATGGATTTGTGATGCAATATGTATTCTGTTGATTTAAACCAGGAAGATCCAACTGGACAGCCACAGGGCAGATGGTGGGGAGGGTGGGGAGTGATTGCATCCGGCCACAGATTCCTTGTGCAATGAGCGATTACAATAAATTACTTAGGTAATGTAATAATGGGTAGTGGCAGTTGCAAGAGCAGGGTCAGATCTAGGGTTGAAGGATTGAGTTGGGTTGCGCGGGGTGCAGTGGGACAAGAGCGAGGCAGGTTTTGGCCGACTTGGATCCAAAAATATTCTCTCACCCTCTATTGGTACCCTGTGACTCCTGACAGACCGTAGAGCATGGCCGAGCTGCTTTTGCAGGGAAAGTCAAGACTTGGCAGGGAACGGCAGGGAAGGATTAGATATAATAACATTTGTGTTCTGACAGGCGCAATACAGTTGTGTGGTAAAATCAACAAACATCTCAACGATGTTCAATTGTCTAACAGTACAACGGTATTATTTTAACCCAGTGTTGATACAAAATTGTGTGGTCCCCGTTTGAACATGAATTGTCCATTTCTTGAGCATTTGTGGGACCCGCCGTACCATCTCCATGCCCAGATGTGGCCCTCGGGCCGAAAAGTTTGCCCCCCCCCATGGTCTATATACAGTCAAATCACTTTGCAGCATATTATGTGAAGAGTTTTGAGATGTCTCAGTGACATGATAACGTCCTCTATCCAATGGAAGAATGATTATTATTCTTAGAATACTCCCAAAGGCTTTACCCTGCAGTGTGTCTTCAATATCCCCCACGGTTGGCTCCCGTTTGTTCCGTACTAAAGCATACATGGACATGACAATCCCAGGAGTGCAGAACCCACACTGGGAGCCGTGGGCTTTCGATATGCGTTCCTGTTAAGCAATCAGAATAAAATGCTGTAAATCCTTGGAAGCCAAAGAAAGTTGAATGCAGAAGCTCTGAGTAAATAGTACAAGCGCAAATCTATATTCTACCTCGTTTTACCCAACAAGATTACTTGGTTCTTAAAAATGAAGATGACATGGAGGAAAGTGGAGCATTCTTAAATCTTCACCGTGGATGTAAGGCATTGAAGTCCAAAGCAAAACGCAAATTTGGAGTTTGACACAATTTGGGGGCAATCTTGGATTTTAAAACTGGTGAAGACTCGATGGAATTTTGGGGCCTCAGGAATACCAGATCAACAATAAGTGACATTCACACAGTGCCTTTCATGTCAGAGAGTACGTCCCAAGGCACTGGACAGTCTGGAATTTGGACCTGAGCTGGGAGGTGGTTGGGATCAGAAAGGATGGAGGGCCGGGAGGATAGGAGGGTGGCTGAAGGCATGGTCAAAGCGGATGATCTTGAGACGTGCCTTGAAGGATGCAATGAAGGAAGTGAGATGAAGGGACTGTGGGATGGCATTCCAAAGGGTGTGGGGGCAGGCAGGCCAGGTGGGGGACATGAGCAGGCCAGAGCCTGATGAGCTGAGCGAGCACACAGGTAGTTATGGGGTTAGCAAGTCACAGTCTCCTTCATTGGTGCGTGATAGCTTTTCAATTTTTAACACAGGCAGTGCCATTCAAATGCATTCACTAATGTGGATCATTGAAATGTGGATCAGGCATGTTACTGAAACTCAGACCAACTTGGACTGGATGTAGTTGAGTGCTCGTGCTCCCAATTCCTTCCACAGTGGTGACAGCCATATGGTGCACAGAGCAGAGTGGGGCGAGGCAGGCATTCAGAGTAAAATGTCTACAAGATATTGTCAAGGAGAGTCAATCAACAGATCATAACAGGACATAATGTACCAGGATAATTCTAAGTTTCCCTTGCCGTTGACCTCCATTTTGTATCACTTCCCTTTTTGGGTCTCTGATTCATTTTACCCTAGTCTTTGCTCCTCTAATTCAAATTTCAGGTATGGCACTGCACACTTTCCCAATATCCTCGGATATAAATGGGGTGTGTGGGGGGGGGGGAGGGGGAGGGGGGTGGGGGGGAGTCCTGTAGCTCAACAACAACAACAACGAAATTACATTTATAGAGCGCCTTTCACGTCGGGAGGACGTCCCGGGGAGGTGGGGGGGATTGGGGTAGGGGGAAGGAGAGTAGGAGAGGGGGGAGTGTTAGGAGGGGAGCAGAAGGGACGGTCGAAGAGGAAGGTCTTGAGACCGGCTTGAAAGGAGGAAAGGGAGGAAGCGAGGCGAAGGGATTGCGGGATGGAGCTCAGTGGTTAGAGCATTCTTCAGGCAAGTGAGAGGACCTGGGTTCGATTCCTGACAGGAATGTTAGGCAAGTCTCCTACCTCCACACACCTCTATTTACCTAGCAGTAAATAGGAACCCGATCGTTAGTCAATTTTTCCCACGTGGCTTCACTGATCCAATCATGCATATTAGAGGTGTGTTTCATTGGCAATTTGCACAATGTAAGGTTACAGATAGGGTCAAAATTATAGGCAGAAAGTGAGAGAGAGAGAGGGAGGGAGGGAGAGGGAAAGATAGAGAGAAAGTCAGAGACAGAGAGAAACAGAAAGTTAGAGAGAGAATCAGAGATGGAGCATTTGAAACATAGGGTCTTGAAGTGGATTAAGCTGAATGCTGGGACTGGATTGATCTCTGCTTGCTCTGTGTACTGGTGCAGACAGGCTAGGCTGAATGGCCTTCCTCTTCGCTGTCGATTTCATGTGATTCTGCAAGAGAAAGAGATTCGGAGAGAATGAAAAGCTCAGTGCGCAATGCAGAAGGATTCGGACTGAAGAGGTCAAAAAGCCGAGACATGAAAAATTAGATGGTCGTGGAGAATGAAAGAGTCAGATAGGAAAGAGAGTCGAAGGGAGAAAGTGGGAGAAACAGAGGGAGACAGAGAGAGTAGGGCTTACAATGTGGTAGCAGAGTGGGCAGTGTATGTCCTAATCAAATAAATATTTTGTAACCAAAATTTTGCTGATGGTTGATGAGGAAGGTTTGAAGATATAAACTGTCTTAGCCTACTGGCTATTTTTGTTAATCAAAAAGGGAACTAGTAATATTAAAAACTGTCATGAAGTAATGTAAATTGCAGAAGTAGGCTCAATGGTCTGAACAATCGTCCCTGCTCACTAATCTTCTCAAACACCAACATCAGCCATTTGGCATTTACATTTTCATTTGAAAGGATACAGTATCTTCCCTTCAAGATGGTCAAACTTTGAGACCATCACAGTGCAGGCTCCGCATCCTCCTTCTCCACATCCCAACTTAGTGCCTGTGAGGCCCACTGATCAATCCATTATTGAGGAAAAAAGTTTTGTCAATCTGTTCACCTTTTTACAGCTATACCTCGTTGAGCAAACACTACAGGCAGGTCAGGGCGAAACCTTGGGCAAGTTTCCTTACTCCACACGCTTAATAATAATCCCTCCAATAAAACCACAATAATAAAATTGGGCATTTCAACCCACGACTGTTTATGGGGTACACTTACTGTGTGCAATTGGCTGCCGCGTTTCGCCCACAAATATACAGTCAATTCACTTTACAGTATATTCTGTGAAGCGCTTTGAGACGTCTAGAAGACATGAAAAGCCGCTATATCAAATGCAAGGACTATTATTTTTATTCTATTATTATTACTTCAGTGCACGAGCAGTAAACGTATCGAACAAGCCCTCAAGGGAGACAGAAAATGTTGTTTGTTTCAAAAACAAATTAGATAAGATTTCTGCTGGAAAATAATCTCTAGGGATACAGTACTGTATATAGTTTGGGACGTGTCAAGCGACTGCCAGGATGGTAGAAGGCAAACTAGATGGTCCTTGGAAAAAACCCGCAAATTACTCCAGATGCTGGGAATCTGAAACAAAAACAGAAATCACTGGGAATACTCAGCAGGTTAGGCATCTATGAAGAAAGGAAAAGTGAGTCAAGGTTTCGGGCCCACGACCCTTCGTCAGAACTCAGTTAGATGGATCTTGGTCTTGTTTCACCAGCAACTTCTTATGTTCTTATGTAAATCTTGTGGCTCACCAAAATGAGAGAATAATAACGATAATAATCCTTGCATTTGACAATGATCCTCTTTTCACAATATTGCTATAACGTCCACAGACTTTTGAAGACTTTGTTATATAACTTGTGTTTACTTTGCCTCTTTCACAAACATCGGAAACTAAAAGTTGTCGGCCGCCACTGAGAAAAATTGTGCAACTTTAGAAATTCCTAAAGTAATGAACAGGAATCACAGAGTTAAAGGGTGTCGACCATGACTTTTTATAAAAACAAACAGAAATTGGACAAATATTTGGCAAGACAAAAAATTCAAAGTGTGAGTGGGAATAGACAGGAAATGGGACTGAACAAATAGTGCTGATCTAGTCAGGAATCACATGCTGAAGCTCATTTGTTGGCATATTCCACGATTCTATGAAAATAATAAAATCCTACTGGGAACGTTCCTGGAAAACAGCCTTTGAATCCGAGAACTAGGAGTTGAATGGAGCCAACTTTAAGGTCATCATGCGCCTCCAAACCACAAAAACAGCAAATTAAATTTACACAGCACCTTTCACGTCGGGAAAACATCCCAAGGCACTGGATTGTCAGGGTTTGAACCCGATTTGGGGGTTGGAATGAGGTGAGGGGTGGGTTGGAGGACAGGGAGGATAGCGGTAGGAGGGTGACTGAAGGCACGGTTGAAGAGGAGGAACTTGAGATGTGACTTGAATGAGGCAAGGGAGGGACTGTGGTATTGAGTTCCAAAGGATGGAGGCAGGGAGCCTGAAGGTCTGTCCTCAATGGTGGGGCAGACCAGACAGGGCACTTGGGGCAGGTCGGAGCCTGCTAAACTGAGGGAGTCTCCATAAGACTCTTGCCTCCAATTGGACACATCTACTTACTCACTCTTAGCAGAATCAGTATTGACACAATCAACTCTCCATGTATTGGTTTGTGGAGTCCCTCAGACGCCCATGCGATTTCTAGCTGGTGTAGCTTCAATTTAAAGTGCAACGTGGCGAATCACCAGTTGCCCGGGCTCTTTTTAAGGATACAGTGTCTTCTTATATAGTTCAGTAAGGTCATTTCCGGATCCACCTGTTTCTCTGTAACCTAGAGACAAAAAAAAAGACACAAGGAATGTCAGTTCTTGAGAAATCATTTTAGGATCTATGCGTTGGGAGTTTTCCTGCTTTAAAGGGTCACTGAATCTTATAATTGGCTTTAGTGTGGTAGGACAAGACAGTTGTGCGTGTGTGTGTGTGTGTGTGGAAGGGGTGGAGAGATGGGAATTCATCAGAATTTCTCCCTCCTACATGATATACCAAGTTTTAGCTTTCCCAATTTACTAGTATCCTAATAATATACAATAATAAAATACTTTAATACATTCTGTAGTTAGGCGAGCAGAACATGTTCCTCTGAGGAGAGATTCAACCTCTACACAAAGGGAAATCTCTATGTATATGTAGAACACTCAGAATCGGGCTTGAATTTGGCCTGAGACTGACTGCAGTCTACAATGTTACCAAATGTGACCCCTCAAAACCAGTTCACAACTCAGAGAGACAATTGGTTAAGGTTTGATTCCTTTTAGGCGGTTGCTGGCTTGGACTTAATTTCATAAGGCTAGGCTGAGTTCTCCCGCAAAAACACACACACACACCCCCAGCTCACATGCACCACCCTGTTAACTTGCAATCTTCAGTCTGTTCACCATTTTGCTAAAACTTTGAGGGTACTACAGGCTTCCAATCTTCTAGACGTCTCAAAGTGCTTCACAGAGTATAAATGTAGCTGACATAAGTTTGCAACTTATGAAGTCATGGAAGAGAATATTTCAAAAAGGCATTGTTGCATATTTTGGACCCCCAAATGTGATCTGTTCAATGGATGAGATAAATGTTGACATGTAGCGCCTTTCACGTTGAGACAACATTGAAGAAGTGCTTCACAGGATATATGATAAAGTCCAGTGACTGTTTTTTGTTAATGTTTGAAACCGGCAGCCAATTTGTTCTATTTCACTTTAATCGGGGGGTTGTTGGCCAAAACACTGGAAGAAATTCCTTCTCTTGTTTTAGATTGTTTTCAGATGTTGCTTAGCTCATTGCTTGGCATAAACAAACAACATAAGAGGCAGCTGAAATAGGAACTTACAAACACTAAACCCACAGCTAGAAGTTCAGGATTGTGAAATGCAAGTTTGGCAAATGAAAGTATTCATATATATTCAGGGTATTCAGGGTGAACTGTGCATCTTATGGATATACCGTGGCAGCCAATTGCACTTAGCGGGGTCCCTTCATCCATTGAGTGACCAAATATTTATTCAATCAATTATTTAATTAGTTTTGAAAAGATTACTACCACCCAGAAAAGTGATTTGCCGATCGATTAACAACCTGGTTCCTACTTACTGCTAGGTAAACAGAGGTGTGTGGAGGAAGGAAACTTACCACGCTAAACTGCATGGATGGCACTAAATAATGTTGTTATTGCCTAAGGTTTCATCTTGCTTGGGAATCAAACATAGAAGCATAGAGACAGGAGTAGGTATTCAGTCTCACCAGCCTGTTTTGCCATTCTAAAAGATTATGGCTGATCTGTACTTCAAGTCCTGTTATCCGCCCTTGCTCCATATCACTTAATACGCTGACCCAACAAATAGCTATCTACCTCTGTCTTGAAAATGTGAATGGATCCAGCATCGACAGCCTTTCTTTTGTGAGAGAGAGTTCCAGATTTCTGCTAACCTTTGGATGAAATGCTGCCTCCTGATTTCACTGCTAAATGGCTTAGCTCCAATTTTAAGATGATGCCCCCTTGGTCCGGATTCCCCCATTAGAGGAAATAGTTTTTCTGTAGCTACCCTATAAAATCCCTGTATTCTTTTTTAAATCTCAATCAGATCACCCCATAGCCTCCTGAACACAGGGGACCAAGTTTATGCAACCTGCCCTCATACCCTTTTAAGCCCCAGTATCATTCTGGTGAATCTGCACTGAACCTAACCAGAGCCAGTATATATCCTCCTGAGGTGCAGGGCCCAAAAGCAAATGCAGTATTCCAGATGGGGTCCAACCAAGGATACAGCTGAAGCATCATTTCCTCTCATTTATATTCCAGCCACCTTGAAATAAAGGCCAACAGCCTTTTGGATAACTTTTTGTAACTGTGAGCTTGTATTTAATGATTTGTATACGTGGACACCCAATTCTCTTTGCTCTTTCACAAGTTCTTGGTTTATTGCCTTTTAGAAAATATTCTGTTTTGCTATTTTTGGATCCACAGTGGATGATCTCACACTTCCCCACATTGAATTCCATGTGTCACAGTTTGGCTCACTCCAGTTAATCTATTTAAGTCTCTTTGTATCTTCCTGCTTCCATCAATACCATTTACTGTGCCTCCTACCTTTGTGTCACCTGCAAATTTGGATACATATACAGGTACTTGGGATTCATATTAATAAATCTTTGATAGCAGGACTGGTAGATAAAGCTTTTAAAAAAGCATATGGGATACTAGGTTTTATAAATAGGTGCATAGAATACAAAAGTCAGAAAATTATGATGAACCTTTATAAAATATTGGTTAGGCCTCAGCTACAGTACTGTGTTCAGTTCTGGGTATCACACTATAGGAAGGATGTCAAGGAATTGGAGAGAGTGCAAAGGAGATTTACCAGAATGATACATTAGGAATGAGGGACTTATGAGGAGTTACGAGGAGGCCTCCTCGTAACGTCAACAAGACGGAGGCCTCCTGATCGGCTCATGTCAGCACCACCTTAGGCGCTGACAACATCAGCAATCAAGGCTGCTCTCTCCACCTCTCAAAGCCAGGAATCTGGGCGTCTTGTTTGACCCCGAACTGTCCTTCCTCCCCCATAGCTGCCCCATGACCGGTACAGCCTTCCACCATCTCAGCAATATTGCCAGACTCTGCCACTACCTCAGCCCCCATGCTGCCGAAATACTCATTCATGCATTCATCACATCTAGGCTCGATTATGGAAACTCTCTCCTCATCGCCCTTCCCAGTTCCTCTCTTCACAAGCTGCAGATTATCCAGAACTCTGCAGCTCATGTACTCTCCCGCACTAGGCTCCGTGATCACATCACTCCCACCCTCGCCCGTCTCCACTGGCTCCCCATCACCCAGAGAATACAATTCAAGATCCTCATCCTCACTTTCAAGGCCATTCACGCCCTTGCCCCCATCTATCTCTCTGACCTACTGTCTCCCTATTAGCCAGTCCGCCCCCTTCATTCAGCAGACTCAGGCCTGCTCCGCCTCCACCGCCCTAACTGGCCAACCATTGGCGGCCGGGCTTTCAGCCTCTCTACTCCCACACTGTGGAACTCCATCCCGCAATCCCTTCGCCTCACCTCCTCCTTTCCCTCCTTCAAGGCCAGTCTCAAGACCTTCCTTTTCGACTGCGCCTTCGGCTGCCCTACTAACTCTTGCCCCTCTCCCACTCTCCTTCCCCTTTCTCCAACCTTCCCCCTGCTTGGGTCCTGACCTGATTGTTCAGCACCTTGGGACGACCTCCCGATGTGAAAGGTGCACTAAAAATTTAATTTTGTTGTTGTTTGTTTGTTGTTTTTGACAGCTTAACTTCAGCTGTGGGAAAGCTACTGGAATCTTTCATCGCAGACAGTGACTTAGCACTTAGACACGTATGAACTAATCAAAGAGAGTGAGCATGGATTGGTGATGGCATTTATCATGTCTGATAAATTTAATCGTATTTTTGTTAGGTGGTCACTGACATGTTAGATAAGAGAGTGTATATCTACATGGACTTCCAGAAGGCATTTGATAAGGTTCCACACAAGATGTTATGAAGAAAAATAAATGCGCATGGAATCGGAAGTATGTTTGCGACATGGCTTGGCAGTTGGTTGGGGAGCAGGAAGCAGAGAGTAGGGATAAAAGGAATGTTCTCTGATTGGCGGGGTGTTTCATATAGGATAAAGGAATAAAGAGTTTTATATCCAAATTTGCAGATGACACAAAATTAGGAGACATAGTAAATTGTGTAGATGGGATCAAGAAGTTACAAAGGACGTTAGATAGATTAAGTGCGTGGGCAAAACTGTGGCAGGTAGAATTCAATGTGGTGTAGTGTGAGGTTAACCACAAAGTATCCAAAAATAACAGGACAGAATATTTTCTATTGGCAACAACAACAATAAAATTACACTTGTATAGCGCCTTCTATGTCAAGAGGACATCCCAAGGCACTGGACAGTCACTGCTTCAGACCCGAGCTGAGGAGATGTGGTTTGGGAGGATGAGGATGATGGGAGATGAGGTCACGGAAATTGGAACGGTAGAGGACAGGGTCCGCAGAGTTCTGGATTATCTGCAGCCTGTGGAGGGAGGAATTGGGAAGGCCGACCAGCAGGGAATTTACATAATTGTGCTGGGATGTAATGAAGGCGTGGATGAGGCAAACTAAGAACTGTGGAAAAGTCCAGGTACACCTATCACTAAATCCAAGCTCACAAGTATAAAACGTCAAGCAAAAGGCTAATGGGATGTTTACCTTTATCTCAAGGGGGCTGGAATGTAATGAGAGGCAATGCTGCTTCTCTGAACCCATCCCAGCTCTCAAATTACTGCTCCATCTCTGATCTCCTTTCCCTTTCAAAGGTCCTTGAACGAGCTGTTGCTCGTTCAAGGAGAGGAGAGGCTGGAGAGGCTAGAGAAGCTAGGATTATTCTTCCTGGATCAGAGAAAGTTAAAGAGGAAACTTAATATGAGGGGATTCGATAGGGTGAACAAGAAAAAATATTTCCACTGACGAGTGGGTCGGTAACCCAACAACACCGATTGATTTAAAATAGTTGTGAAGAGAAACAGAGGCGAGGTCAGGAGAAATTGCTTTATGCAGCAAGTTGTTGAGATTTGGAATGTTTTGCCTGAAAAGGTGGTGAAGTCGATTCGATAACAAGTTTTAAGAGACAGTTATTTGGGGAGGATAGGTTTGCAGGGTTACTGGGAGAGCGATGGGGGAAATAGGTTTGACAGAACTCCAAGCAATGAGGCTGGGAGAATGTTACCGGTGGCTTTATAATTCACCTGACACTGGGAGTCACAAGCACAGTGGCTAGATTTGCAGAGGATAGAAAGCTAATGAAGTTGGTAGACTGCAAAGCTGAACAGGGTAGATTGGAGGAGGATTTTAACCTACTTGAGAATTGGCAGATCAATGGGAGATGAAATTCAATGTACACAAATGCCAACTGCTTCACCTAGGGACAAAAACATCCTCAAAGGACTACTATTTAAATGGTGGGAAAATAACATAAGAATATAAGAATTAGGAGCAGGAGTAGGCCATTCAGCCCCTCGAGCCTGCCCCGCCTTTCAATAAGATCATGGCTGATCTAATCTAACTCCACCTACCCGCCTTATCCCCGTATCCCTTAATGCCTTTATCCACAAGAAATCTATCAATCTCAGTCTTGAATATGTTCAAAGACTGAGCATCTACAGCCCTTTGGGGTAGAGTGAAGAAGTTTTTTCTCAACTCAGTATGGTTCTCAATGGTTTAAGCACTCGCCTTACAGACGTGGGTTCAATTCCCAGCAGAGCGAAACCTTATCCACATGCCTAATAATAATCCCTCCCAAAAAACACAATAATCGATTGGTCATTTCAATCCATGACTGTTTGTGGGGGACGCTGCTGTGTGCAATTGGCTGCTGCATTTCGCCCACAAGTATACAGTCAACTTTACAGTATATTCTTTGAAGCGCTTTGAGATGTCTAGAAGACGTGAAGAGCGCTATATCAAATGCAAGGATTATTACTATTATCAAGAGGACTCAGGGTTGAAAGGAATTTGAAGATTGCGTGAGCGGTAGCGGCAGCACATGGGTTAGTGGCATGGAAATAAAATTGTTTTGGGTCAATTCAAACAAGAATGTGTGTCGGGCTCACGCATGTGACAGAAGATACTACTTCCCAAGGCGCAGCTGTGGGCTCCTCACAAGGCTTCAAATACCCGTTTACTCCTGGGCAAGAGAGAGGAAAGCACCAAGACAGCGCACCTGCCTGCAGATCCTTGCACCGTTTCTAAGTCTCAGATGTCTCATTAATGCCTTTGCAAATTAGAAAGGTAAGGTGAAGATTGTGGGAGTAAAGTCCATGGCATACACCTACGCATTCCTTGTATTGATTAACGCACCTCATAGGTGTTGTTTGCCACATTTCCTATGACGCACTTTTGCGTGTCCGCTGTCAGGAAAAGGCGCTGTACGTCAACCCACACCCGGAATCTCGGAATCTCTGTCTCAGGAGCCCACCTGCCTCGCATTGGTTCCCTGCTATTGCCCCAAACGCTTAGACTTTGGCTCGTAAAGACTACTCCATCTTAAACATTTAAAATATGACAGGGAATTGCGCAAACTCCAGAAATTAACAACAACAACAACAAAACAACTAAACAACATTGATAAGAGCACCTTTCACATCGGGAGGAGGTTATTTGAATGACAGTTTGTTTTAAGAATTGGAAATTTAAGAATTTTCCACAATTCTCAGCGATCTTAAATTTTCAGAACATAACTGACAGAGACCGAGTGCAATTTTGCGTCCTCATCAGAACGCTTCACCGGGCTCTCTGAAGTACCTTTCACTGTGACCCAACATTGTTGCTCTCAAGAACCGTACTGTGAACTATCTCCCCGCACCCCCCCACCCCAACCATCCCACCCCCCACCTTTACACTATTTTAGTTTTTGACGCAAAGAACCAAATTTATAATTTGTTTAAGAGAATTTAAATCTCTGTGCTTGAAGGGGTCATTAACTGTTTAGCTCCAACAAGGGACGTGAACGTGATGGACCTTGGTGCTCTTTCTCCTACCTTCTGTCCATTGATGAAGAAGACCAGTTCATCGGGGACACCGTCCCCTGTATTCAGCTCCCCTCCGTGCATCATGCCAATCCTCAGACAACTCCTGCTCCTGCAGTGTTTTGAAACCAAGAGCAAAAGGCTACTGTATGCAATGATTGTTTTGCTTCCTCCCTTTTCGTGACTCCACCCCCCACCCAATTCGCTGCCAAGGGTGACGATTCATCAAAAAGAAGCCAAATAAAATGGGGGCAGAAGTGAAAGCCAGAAGTGAAACTAAAGAAACGTGCAAAATAAGATAAACAGAAATGAGAGCCTATTATAGAAAAAGTCAACAGAAAAAATGGATTGAAGGTTTTTCAAAATCGGATTTTGTTTTTAAGAAAAGTGTGGTTTGAGAATAACATTGGGGAGGTGGGGCGAGCGAGAAGGTGAAACTCTTATTATTTCCTCTCTCATAGGACTGTAGGGCAAAAGGGGCACAGATATACAGTGTAGGTTTGAGGAACGCCACCTTAGGATGTAAATAGTGAAGTATGTGGTTGACTCAGGTTTGATTCATTTAAAAAAAACAGCTTGGTGGTGCATTGGGAAAATGGCCAGATGGTGTTCCAGAAGTATGAGATCAAATGCTGTTATTATAACAATTATATTGCAAGTAGCTACATTGTGAAAAAAAAAGTTAGACTAAGATTCTCAGAATTCATGCTCAAACTGAGCTCTGCTTTCTGTTCTGTTGTTTTGGGTTGTGCGCTGTGTCAGATGATTGAATTCACAATAACAGGAGGAAACAAATATCATGCAAAATGTAAGTTTTGCAAATGTGTTGTAACTGAAACGTGTGGCAAAACATCGAATTTCACACGCCATCTGTAGCGACGTCATAAACAAAAGTAAGTTTCGTACTCATTTACGATTAGACTACACAAAAAATTAAGTGTGTGTGGACTTTTGTCGGAACGCGTTATTCATGAATCACGATAAATTTTGTCATGTTAATAGTCTTGAAGATTTAATCTGATAAAGATTTTCTGAACTATGTTGGGTAGGCTTCAGTCTACAGAAAAATCCATCCGGTTGGAGGAGTTGTCGCTCTCCTCCAACACAGGTGGAAGTCTCGCATATAATATACCACTACATGCTGAAATTGGCCTTACTAGGGGTAGATCTTAGGTCTATGTAGTAGAAATATATACGGAGACAAAAATCTAGCCCCATAGAGATACGCGTAAAAAGTAGAGCGCGAGCGCCGCAAAGCGTTATACTATCTCTGAAATGAGGACTCGAGACCGGTCTCGAGTCCGAGTCCAGGTCCAGGACTCGAATCCTACAGCCCTGCAATTTTCTTCTTTGTGCGCAATGCACTGACTTGTACTCGGATCGGTCACACACCAATATATACAAGTACAAGCCTAGGCAAGCAATCTGCAGCTAGACTTTTTATTTGGAAAAAAAATTAAAATCTCTCTCCTCAACACAAGTGGGGGTTGGGGAAGAGAGAGACAGGGAGAGACATATACATACACGCATACAAACGCACAAAAGCCAACCCAATCCTTCTGTCTTCAATTGGGGTTCAAACATGTGCTTTTTCAGGAAAATCGTGCCAGGCAGGCCTTTTCAAAAACATTTGCCAAACAAGGTTTAGATTTATAAATCTAGATGGATTTGGAGATCATAGAATTGTATAACACAGAAGGAGGCCATTCACACCATCGCGAGACATCTAGAAGACGTGAAAAGCGCTATATCAAATGCAAGGATTATTCTTATTATTATTATTATTATCATGCCGTGCCATGTGAATCCTTGCCTCTCCAAATTAAAGGTTAGACTCGATTATTGCTTCTTAAAGTTTGCCCACAGTCGGATACCTTCTGGGTTGACTTTATAAATTTGCTTCAGACAGAGGAAGGGAGACAGATGAGAGTAAGTGGGAGTCAGTGGGAGAGATAAGACAGGGAGCAGAGTGACGGACAGAAAGGAAAGGAGAACGGAATTAGAAAACACACAAATGTAGGGGACTCGTAAGAGGAATTCACTGAATTCTCGTCCACCAGTTTGAATAAAAGCGTATACCACAAGCCAGCCAAGTTACTAGTTCCAAGTCAGCTTTAAACTGCAAAGTCTCTAAATTGCAGTCAGATATTTGAGCTAGAATTTTTTAGTTAGGCAAACTTATGAATTTGAAGCACTTCGAAAGACAAATTTAATAAGGCACCGGTTACTGCGGAACTACTGCTTAACTGCATGTTTGGAGAGGATTAACATCAACTTTCTAGACACTTGTTTTTCATGCCCGACTGCGTTACCTTCCTCAAATTAATGAACGTATATCACTGTCTTAGCATTTTGTGAATCTTCACTTCAGTGAATATCAGTGCAATGGCTTTATCAGACAAGTGACTGACGACTTGAGAAGTCAATATTCCTTGTACTTCAGGGACTAAAAATAGAATTTTAATTCGTTCTTGAACCAAACCATTAAGCACTTGAACTTTGGGATAATGAGTCAATTTATTGCATAAAGCCATGAAGTAAGAACCCAACCCTTGTAAATAAAGCGTAGCTAGCAATATACATCAAAAAAAGGTATAAGACTGAAATTCTAGTATGTATAAGTTGGTGATGGGCGTGAATTTTTACATGAAGGACTCGGACTCGGACTCGGACACCAGGGACTCGGAGTCGGACATTAAAAAGTGGCAGGGACTCGGACTCGGACACCAGGGACTCGGATTCGGATTCGGAGGACTCGACTACAGCCCTGCTTGTAGCTTAGTTGTTGTTAGATTCCCAAACTCAGCACAAGATATAATAGTGCAACTAACTCCAAACTAGGGAAGACAAAGGAGATACTTGTTTAGCATCAAGATAGTTTGGGATCAAAGAAATCTCAAAGCGTTTCACAGAATTTTGTCAAGTGAGTTGACTATATTTTGTGGGTGAAACGTGGCAGCCAATTGCACATAGCAGTGTCCCACAAACTGTCATGGATTGAAGTGATGAATTTTTTTTTTTTTTTTCTTGAGAGATTATTATCAGGGGTGTGGAATCAGGAAACTTGACCAAGGTTTCGCCATGACGAGAATCGAACACTGGTGTGTCGTTTGCGAGGCGAGTGCGCTAACCACTGAGCTATGGGACTGCACAGTGTGTTCAACAATAATAACAGGAATAATAATCCTTGCATTGGATATGAAGTTGTTGAGATGTCTCAAAGCGCTTCACGGAATTTACCACGACTGTTTCTGAAATACTGCTGTGCACAATTGGCTGGCGTGTTTCGGGCACAAAATAGAGTCAATTCATTTTACAGTACATTCTGTGAAGTGATTTGAGATATCTCGAAAACATGATAAAGCGTTGTATCAAATAGAAGGATCGTTGTTATAAATATAAAGTGGCCTGTCTGTGTATTTTATAGGCAAAGTAGGATCACAAAAACTGATTTAAACTCAAGGAATATGCTCCTGAGATATATGTAAGTAATTAATTTACCATTCGAATAATAGATTAACATCAACTTGCTAGGAGTCACCCTTTCATAGAAATTACACCAACAGCGAAACCATTAAACCTAAGATAGTGCCAGTTGCTTCACTGGAGCCAACTCCTGTACTTTAATTACTTCAACAGAGAAAGCTGAGAGGATAGTTGAGAGATAGTCCAATTTATAGGGTTGCTTTTTTGATAAGATAATGCGGCAAAACTTTTCCCACTGGTTCGTGGGTTGAAAATGTCAAGATTGCAAAATTTAGCTGAAAAAAACATTTTGCCCAGTTAGTTCAAGTTAGACCTTTCTCAGGTGGCGGCATCCTTGTCTCCAAGTCAGGAGTTTATGGGCTGAAGGTTGTGACAAGCTCGCATTGGAACTTTGAAGTCAAAGCTCAGGATAATAATAATTTGATATAGCGCTTTTCACGTCTTCTAAAGCACTTTGCGGCATATACCGTAAAGTGAATTGACTGCATATATGTGGGCGAAATGCAGCAGCCAATTGCGCACAGTAGCGTCCCCCCATAAACAGCCGTTGATTGAAACGACCAATTTTATTATTGTTTTTTCTTTGATGGATTATTATCAGGCGTGTGGAGTAAGGAAACTTGCTCAAGGTTTTCAACCTGACCTGCCTGGAAACAAACCCAGGTCTCTCTCACTTGTAATGTTGTACAAGTTTCCTTACTCCACACTCATGTTTACCCAGCAGTAAGTCGGGTTGGTAATAGTTGGTTGGGTTGGCGGATCACGGGGGTAATAATTCCTTCAAAAAAACGAATTGTTTGGTCACTCGATACACGGTTGGGACATTGCTGTGCAAACAAAATTTTATTGCTTTTCCAGTGGGTACAAAAGCCAGGGAGATCGTGATGATGTTGCGAGTACGGTATTGTGCTGACTCGATAGCTTTCGAGTTAATCAGTAATTACGAAATCCAAAGCATTGAAGACAGAAATCAGCCCGGCGAAATATAGTAACCTGTACGAGCAGGAGAGAAGCAAAGTGCGTGGATCAAGGTTGAACTTTTTATCTGTTCAAAGCACATTTTATGCAATTGTTATCAGATTAAATTACTGGAAAACCTTCCTGTTGATTTGGATTCGTGTAAATGAGTAATTTTGCTATTCACACACACACACACAACATTCCAGAGTGATTCTAGCGGCTAAGTGTTCAGTCTTGTGCAATTGCACATGACCCCTTTGTATAGGAACCCATTTCCAAACAAAAAAAGGAGCGATTTCTTGAAAGGGAAACTGGCATTTACAATTAACACGCGTTCAATGTAATGATCACAACAACAACAACAACAACTTTGATTTTTATAGCGCCCTCCGCGCCGGATGGTGTCTCAGAGCCCTTCACAATAGCAGATCCCGGGACCAAGCCAGGGGCAGTGGCAGAAAGGTAACCAAAAGCTCGGTCGAAGAGAAAGGTCTTCAACTGTGACCTGAAACTGGGAAGAGAGGGAGGCGAGGCGAAGGGGGTGAGGACGGGAGTTCCAGAGCCTCAGGGTGTAGTGGCTAAAGGCACGGCTGCCAAGGGTGGAGCGGAGGACTCGGGGGACATGGAGGAGGCCAGACCCAGAGGAGTGAAGGCAGTGGGTGCTGGGTTGGGGTAAGAGGAGATCAGAGAGATAGGGGAGGTGCAGAGGAGTGGAGAGATTTGAAAACAAGGGTGAGGATCTTGAAGTCGATTCCCTCTAGGATAGGGAGCCAGTGAAGTCTGGCAAGGATTGGGGTAATGGGGGAGCGAAGCTTAGAGCGGGTGAGTATGCGGGCGGCAGAGTTTTGGATAAACTGGATTTTGTGGATTGTGGTGGAGGGGACACCGGCAAGGAGGGCGTTGCAATAGTCCAGCCGAGAGGTGACGAAGGCGTGGACCAAGGTTTCGGCGGCTTTTAAGGTGAGGTATTGCCGGAGACGGG
The DNA here is from genome assembly GCA_035084275.1 of Hydrolagus colliei. Classification (NCBI taxonomy): domain Eukaryota; kingdom Metazoa; phylum Chordata; class Chondrichthyes; order Chimaeriformes; family Chimaeridae; genus Hydrolagus; species Hydrolagus colliei. The sequence continues at coordinate 96,474,897 of CM068744.1, read as the reverse complement.
CGATCTGTCGGAGGTGGTAGAAGGCAGTGCTGGTGATGGACCAGATGTGGGGGAGGAAGGACAGTTGGGGATCGAACCTGATGCCAAGGTTGCGCACAGGTTCGGAGAGTTTTAGGGGCAGGCCGGGAAGGTGGAGGAGGTGAGAGCCGTGTGAATGGAGACGTTGACGAGAGCCAAGGAGTACGGCCTCTGTCTTGTCAACCTTCAGCTGCAAGAAATTTGTGCTCATCCAGCCCCTGATGTCTGAAAGGCAGGCTGACAGAACATCGGGGGACTGGGGATCACAAAGTGAAGTGGAGAGATAGAGTTGGTGTCATCCTCGTACATGTGGAAGTGTGCCCCATGTCTGCGGATCACATTCCCAAGAGGAAGCGTGTAGATGAGGAAAAGGAGGGGGCCAAGGATGGATCCCTGAGGTACCCTGCAGGTAACTGGGTGAGAACGGGAGGAAAAACCGTTTGTGGAGATGTACTGCTGACGGTTTGTGAGGTAGGACTCGAACCAGGCGAGTGCGGTCCCACTGAGGTGGATGGCGGAGGACAGGCGGTGGAGGAGGATGGCGTGGTCGACTATGTCAAAGGCAGCCGACAGGTCCAGGAGGATAAGGAGGCAGAGGGAACCCTGGTCACAGATAGAGAGGACGTCGTTTGTGACTTTCACAAGCGCAGTCTCTGTACTGTGGGCAGGGCGGAAACCGGACTGGAGGGGTTCGGAGAGGGAGTGGGAGGAGAGGTGGGCGCGGAGTTGGAGTGCTTTTGAGAGGAAGGGCAGGTTTGAGATAGGGCGGTAGTGGCTGGGGTTTGAGGGATCCAGGGAGGGTTTTTTAAGGAGGGGGGTGATGACAGCAGTTTTGAGGGGGGGCAGGGACTGATCCGGAGGAGAGGGACTGGTTGATGATATCAGCCAGCAGTAGGCAGAGGAGGGGGAGTTGGGTGAACAGTAGGTTAGTGGGGTTGGGATCGAGGCAGTGGGTTGTTGGCCTCATAGAGGTGAGAGTACGTGAGAGGTAGGAAGGAGAGACGGGGGAGAAGGAGTGTAGGAAGGGGGTCGAGGTAGGAGCTGAATGTGGGGGGGGGGGGGGGGGGTGAGGGGGATGGGGTGGGGGTGGTAGTGGGAGACGAGAGGCTGGAGGATGATGCTGCCTGGAAGATATTGTGGATCTTGGAAGAAAAGAAGTCCATGACCTCCTCGCACTTCGCATTTGAAGTGAAGATTGAGGACGCCTGAGGGGTGTGCGGAGGAGGTGGTGGGTGGTGGACACACTCAACACACTTCCCCAGATGTTGGAATTCTCCCCATTTAGAAAGGAGGAAACTCAACAAATACTGAGATCATTTCAAATCTAATTCAATCACATTTCAGTTTACAATAACTTTGAAGAAAGAGTTGGTGGGTGGGTGGGTGGGGAGGGGGTGTTAAATTGGTCTGAAAACAATTGGTTTCAGCAAGTGTGAGACCTGTGTTTGAATCCAGGCAGGTCAGAGCGAAACCCCTTAATAATCTTATAGGTTTTCCCCTTTGCCCTCTTTTCCCCCTTTCTCCCCGGCCCCATTTCCGTGACTGTTTGGGGACGCTGATGTGTGCAATTTGGCTGCTGCGTTTCGCCCACAAAATATACAGTCAGCTTTCCTGCTCTCCTTCCCCCTACCCTGACCCCTCCCCTTGCCATCTGTTGCCCCTTTTCCCCTAATCCCACTTCCACGACTGTTTGTGGGACACTGCTGTGCGCTATTTGGCTGCCGTGTTTCGCCCACAAATATACAGTCAGTTTTCCTACTCTCCTTCATCCTGCCCCGACCCCTCCCCACCTGCTCTTGTCCCCACCTGACTGTACAGCACCTTGGGACGTCCTCTCGACGTGAAAGGCGCTATATAAATGTAAGTTTTGATTGATTGATTGATTGATTGATTGATTGAGTGATTGATCCTGTCTCTACCTGTAATGGACCCACATTTACTTTTGCTAACCTCTTCCTCGTAATGTATTTGTAAAAGCTCTTGCGATCTGTCTTTATGTTCCTAGCTAGTTTGCCCTCATAATCCATCTTAATCTTAATCAGTTTTTTTTGTTTTTCTTTTTTGGTCCCTGAAGCGCTCCCAATCTTTAGGTTTACTGCTGTTTTGGCAGTACTGTATTATAGGCCTCTTCTTTCAATTTTATACTTTCCCTAACTACTCTAATTAGCCATGGTTGAACTGCTTTCCCCGTGATACTTTGATTCCTCAAGGGAATGTGTGACCGCTGGGAATTATGTACTAATTCTTTGAACATTTGCCATTGTCGGTCTACTGTCATATCCTTTAATCTAATTCCCCAGTCTATTTGAGGTAAATCTTCCCTCATACCTGCAAAGTTGGCTTTGTTTAAATTTAAAACTCTTGCTTTGGATTTAACTACATCATTCTCTAACTTATGTAATGGTAAATTCTATCAACTTATGGTCACTCTGCCCTAACAACAACAACAACAATTTAAACTTATAAAGCGCCTTTCACGTCGGGAGGACGTCCCAAGGCGCTGCACAGGAGGTGTGTGACCTGAGCTGGGAGGGGAGTGTTCGGGAAGGGGTGAAACACGTAGGGGAGGTCGAAAAATTCGGGGGGGAACAAAAGGCACGGTCGAAGAGGAAAGTCTTCAAACCGACCTTGAAAGAGGAAAGGGAAGAAACAAGGCAAAGGGATTGGGGGATGGAATTCCACAGGGTGAGGAGCCTTAACATCTATATTGCTGATCAGCCCTGTTTCGTTACACAAAACAAAGTCTAGGGTCACCGATATACTGATCTAGAAAACAATCTTTAATGCATTCTATGAACTCCTCCTCTAACCTACTTTTGCCTATTTGGTTTTCCCAATCTATGTGAAGATTGAAATCACCCACTATTAGTGTATTACTTTTGTATTACTATTAGTGTATTACCTTTGCTACAAGCACTTCAAGATGTTTTGATGTGATAAATACGATATTAAATGAAATCATTGTGTTACCGCTGTCGATTTATAGATATTTCACCAACAAAACACACAGTCACCACACTTTACATAATACTCTGTGAAGTGTTTTGAGACTTCTCGAAGACTTGATAAGGCGCTCTAGCAAATGCAAGGATTAATATTATTATTTAAGACACAGATGGGCTTAAATGGGCCTGGATCCAATAATCTTACATAGAGATAGTGTTACATCACAGAGAGACAGTTTTGAGACATCTAGAAGATGTGGAAAGCGCTATATCAAAATGCAAGGATTATTATTATTATTATTATTATTATTATTATCTGTGCCCCTTATATTGCCCCTTAAAAGTGTTGGGCCGTCCTCCTGACATGCAAATACAATTGTGTTGCTGTTATCTGCTTTTATTCCTCGTTCACAAATTGATGTGTCCTTTGGTTCAATTTGGGTCCAGTTCTGTCTTCGGTAGGCCTTTATATACTGGCCATCACAAGAGCATCTTTCCCAACATTTAACTATCTGTAGGTAACGATTGCAAAAGCCACGCTAGTTCACAGTAATTCAAGTCCTTGTTGATGGTTGACCAACCTGACCCTGAGCCTTGGATAAGTCAATATATTCTCAACCACACAAGCCAACCTTAGGAACCCTGCAAGCAGGTAACTCCAGAAGGTCAGGGTTCCAGTTCATGACTGCTATCTATTGGTTCTTTGCTGTAAATTGCATCTTGCTGTTCCTCTCACCCTTGGGTTGCCACGGCCAGCTCAAATGCCCAATGTTAATAAGAGGTTCAAAAGGAGAAAAAAACACTTCCGAGGGATATCACAGGACAACAGTAACAACAAGCTTTTATGAATTTATTGAGAGAAAGAGTAAAGGGGAAGGAACGTGGGTCCATTAAAGATAGATGTAGGTGTCGCTATAGTGGACAATAAGGTAATGGCAGTCTTTGCTTACGTTCTTACAGTAGAGGAAGAGGACACTTTGCCAGGGAACTTAAAAATAGGCCAAAGAGGAGCACTAAATGGATTTAATATAAATTTTAAAAATGGTGATGGAGAAAATAATTGGATTAAAAACTTCAGGACCTGATGGATTCCTGCCCAGAGTATTAAAAGAAGTAGGGGAGGATATTGCAGATGTGTTAATCACAGTTTCCCAAAGCTCTCTATATTCAGGACTTGTGTCCTTGGTTTGGATAGTTTCAAATGTCACTCCATTAGTTAAGAAGGGACGGAGGGAGAAACCAGGTAACTACAGTTCCAGTTCCATTGGCTTCCCATCATTCAGAGGACACAGTTCAAGATCCTGGTCCTCACCTTCAAAGTCCTCCATGGCCTGGCTCCTCCCTATGCTTGTGACATCCTAATTGCCTACCAACTTGTTTGCTCTCTCCACTCAGCAGGCTCCAGGCAGCTTCACGTCCCCTGCCTTGCCCATCCCACCATTCATCCTCTCTGCCCCCACCCTATGGAACTCCATCCCACAGTCCATCCACCTCATTGCCTCTCTAGCCTCCTTCAAGACCTATCTCAAGGCTCTCTTCTTCAACCGCACCTTCAGTCACTCCCACCTACATTCCCCCAGTCCAACCTTCACTCTTCCTGATTCCAACCACTGCCTGCGGATCTCTTTCTGTCCAGCTAACTTGAGACATCCTCCTGACTTGAAAGCAGCTCTACAAAGGTAATTGAGTCCTGGATGAGGGACAATTTCCTCCAACTTAACGTCAACAAGACGGAGGCCTCCTGATCGGCTCATGTCAGCACCACCTTAGGCGCTGACAACATCAGCAATCAAGGCTGCTCTCTCCACCTCTCAAAGCCAGGAATCTGGGCGTCTTGTTTGACCCCGAACTGTCCTTCCTCCCCCATAGCTGCCCCATGACCGGTACAGCCTTCCACCATCTCAGCAATATTGCCAGACTCTGCCACTACCTCAGCCCCCATGCTGCCGAAATACTCATTCATGCATTCATCACATCTAGGCTCGATTATGGGAACTCTCTCCTCATCGCCCTTCCCAGTTCCTCTCTTCACAAGCTGCAGATTATCCAGAACTCTGCAGCTCATGTACTCTCCCGCACTAGGCTCCGTGATCACATCACTCCCACCCTCGCCCGTCTCCACTGGCTCCCCATCACCCAGAGAATCCAATTCAAGATCCTCATCCTCACTTTCAAGGCCATTCACGCCCTTGCCCCCATCTATCTCTCTGACCTACTGTCTCCCTATCAGCCAGTCCGCCCCCTTCATTCAGCAGACTCAGGCCTGCTCCGCCTCCACCGCCCTAACTGGCCAACCATTGGCGGCCGGGCTTTCAGCCTCTCTGCTCCCACACTGTGGAACTCCATCCCGCAATCCCTTCGCCTCACCTCCTCCTTTCCCTCCTTCAAGGCCAGTCTCAAGACCTTCCTTTTCGACTGCGCCTTCGGCTGCCCTACTAACTCTTGCCCCTCTCCCACTCTCCTTCCCCTTTCTCCAACCTTCCCCCTGCTTGGGTCCTGACCTGATTGTTCAGCACCTTGGGACGACCTCCCGATGTGAAAGGTGCACTAAAAATTTAATTTTGTTGTTGTTTGTTTGTTGTTTTTGACAGCTTAACTTCAGCTGTGGGAAAGCTACTGGAATCTTTCATCGCAGACAGTGACTTAGCACTTAGACACGTATGAACTAATCAAAGAGAGTGAGCATGGATTGGTGATGGCATTTATCATGTCTGATAAATTTAATCGTATTTTTGTTAGGTGGTCACTGACATGTTAGATAAGAGAGTGTATATCTACATGGACTTCCAGAAGGCATTTGATAAGGTTCCACACAAGATGTTATGAAGAAAAATAAATGCGCATGGAATCGGAAGTATGTTTGCGACATGGCTTGGCAGTTGGTTGGGGAGCAGGAAGCAGAGAGTAGGGATAAAAGGAATGTTCTCTGATTGGCGGGGTGTTTCATATAGGATAAAGGAATAAAGAGTTTTATATCCAAATTTGCAGATGACACAAAATTAGGAGACATAGTAAATTGTGTAGATGGGATCAAGAAGTTACAAAGGACGTTAGATAGATTAAGTGCGTGGGCAAAACTGTGGCAGGTAGAATTCAATGTGGTGTAGTGTGAGGTTAACCACAAAGTATCCAAAAATAACAGGACAGAATATTTTCTATTGGCAACAACAACAATAAAATTACACTTGTATAGCGCCTTCTATGTCAAGAGGACATCCCAAGGCACTGGACAGTCACTGCTTCAGACCCGAGCTGAGGAGATGTGGTTTGGGAGGATGAGGATGATGGGAGATGAGGTCACGGAAATTGGAACGGTAGAGGACAGGGTCCGCAGAGTTCTGGATTATCTGCAGCCTGTGGAGGGAGGAATTGGGAAGGCCGACCAGCAGGGAATTTACATAATTGTGCTGGGATGTAATGAAGGCGTGGATGAGGCAAACTAAGAACTGTGGAAAAGTCCAGGTACACCTATCACTAAATCCAAGCTCACAAGTATAAAACGTCAAGCAAAAGGCTAATGGGATGTTTACCTTTATCTCAAGGGGGCTGGAATGTAATGAGAGGCAATGCTGCTTCTCTGAACCCATCCCAGCTCTCAAATTACTGCTCCATCTCTGATCTCCTTTCCCTTTCAAAGGTCCTTGAACGAGCTGTTGCTTCCCAATTTCACTCCTTCCTCTCCCGCCACTTCCTCTATGAACCCCTCCAATCAGGCATAGGTGTTGCCCGCAGCACAGAAACAGCCTTTGGCAAAGTGACAAAATTACTTTTTGTCCATTCGTGATCAGGACTCCCTTTATCTCCATGTTGTCCTTGAATTGTGGACTCCTGTAGCTCACTGGTTAGACACTTGGCTCACAAGCGAGAGACTTGAGTTTGATTTCCCGGCAGGGCAAAAGATTGGCCAAGTTTTCTTGGAGTCAACTTCCATATGTATTGGGAAGACACCCAAATCTATCTCTCGGCCTCCACCCTCAACTCCAGGCACTCTACTGTACTGACAGAATGTTTTGTCAGACATCAAGTCCTGGATGGGAGAGCTAACTTTCTCCAGTTGAATGTCAACAAGACTGAGGCCCAAAATCTGAGTCAAATCTGTCCAGCACTTTTGAGATGTCCTCTTGTTCAGCGCCTTGGGACGTCCTCCCGACGTGAAAGGCGCTCTATAAATGTAAATTGTTGTTGTTGTTTTTGATGTAAAAAAAAAACTGTACTGCATTCAGGATGAGGATTCAGGATGAGGTCATGGATACTGAGGGCTTTGTTGGGAGAGGGAACAGACATTGTGAAGGGATACTTTGTGGGCGAAACACGGCTGTCAATTGTGCACAGCAGTGTCCCACCAACAGTCGTGGACTGAAATGACCATATTCATTATTGCTTCTTTTGAGGGGTTGTCAGGCGTGCGGTGTAAGGAAACTTGCCCAAGATTTCTCTCTGCCTGGAATCGAGCCCAGGTCTCTTGCTTGTAAGGCAAATGCTCTATCTGGCCACTGAGCTACAGGACTTGACTGTTATCAAGTAATTTACCAAAGCTCAACGCTGCCACCAGCAGGACTGAACATTTCTGCAGCAGTTCAAAACAATGATTATAATTCTTGCATTTGATACAGCGCCCGATCACCGTTGTCAAGCCCTCCACAGAATATACCGTAAATTTAAATTATGTATACAGTACTTTGTAGGTACAATGTGACAACTAGTTGAGCACAGCAGTGTCACACAAACAGTCATGGATTGGGTGATCAAAAATTTTATCCGGAGGATTATTGATCAGGACACCGGGGAGAGAAAATCCCTTCTCTTTTCCACCTGAACAGGTAGATGAACGTTTAACGTCTCACCCGAAAGGTCGGCACGTCCGTTAAATGCAACACACCTCCAGGCCTGAGTTGGAGTGTGAGCCTGGACCATGAGATTCCAATTCCCAACATGGGGCTTGAAGCGCTTTGGGACGTCCTCCCAACGTGAAAGGCACTCTATAAATCCAATTTTGTTGTTGTTGTTGTTGAACCCACAAACTTCTGACTCAAAGGCGAGTGGTGTGGCATCTTATCATGTCATCATGCTGTCACAAAACACTTCACAGGATTTATTGTAAAGTTTAATGACTGCACACAGTGTTTATAGGAAAATACAGCTGCTTGTGTGGCACACAACAACAACAAAATGACATTTGTAAAGCACCTCTCACTTCACGAAGCCGTCGCAAAGCGTTGAACATTCGGGTTTGAGGACCAGAGTGTGGGGGGGGGCAGGTCTGGGATGAAGGTGGGCAGAGAGGTAGGAGAGCAGCTGAAGGCACAGGCAAAAAGTTGTGCCTTGAAGGAGGCAAGGGAGGGAGCAAGGCGAAGGGACTGCAGTATGGAATTCCAAAGAGTGGGGGCAGAGAGGGTGAAAGCCCAGCCATCGAAGGTAGCGTGGATCAGGCGAAAGATCCGGAGCAGGCCAAAGCCTGGTGATTGGAAGGAGCAGACAGGTTCATAGGCGTCAGAGATGTCGGAAAGAGCAAGCCAATATCCCACAAACAATCATGACTAAATGTAAAATAAAAACAGAATTCACGGGAGGGACAGCAGCTGGTCTGGCAGCATCTAAGGAGGGAGCAAAATGAGTTAAGGACTCCCAAGAGAAACTCCCTTTTCATTTTTAATGTGCGCCTGAACAGGCAGACTGGAACTCAGTTTCCATAAATCATCTGCGAGACAAAAGTGTAATAAAAGTGTAAAATATGGCTCAGTTTTCCTTCCAGATTTCTCCTTCTGAACATGCTGATTCATGTCTGGGTATGGATCCATTGGCACTGGTATCAGGCATGGCTCAGTTAGGAACTCTCTTGCTTCTCAAAAACAATGTTCAAGTCCTGTGTCACAATATAAGGCCAAACCTGATTCTCCATCACTGGCTGTGGTGTCGGAGGTTCTGCTGGTCAGATGATCCTGAACATTCAAGATCCTCACATTCATGTTCAAATCCCTTCATTCTCTGGCAGCCTTCCCATCTCTCCCACCTCCTCGCTGTATAAATGTAAGTTGTTGTTGTTAAAGCGCTCCGAGACACTATCTGCGTGAAGGGTGCTGTATTAATGCAAGTTATTATTGAAAATATTCAACTGTCCAGAAAGGGTTGATTCATCACAGCCATGTTGTCCTCCCATGACATCACACGCACAGCCTTTCAGCAGCAGTCAAACAGCCAGGGCTGGAATTCCCCGTCTTTCCCTTATTGTGCTCAATTGGCTGCCGCGTTTCGCCCACCAATATACAGTCAAATCTCCTACTCTCCTTCCCCCTACCCCGATCCCTCCCCACCCACCCCACCACCCGCACCCTGCTCTGGTCCTGACCTGATTGTTCAGCGCCTTTGGGATGTCCTCCCGACGTGAAAGGCGCTATATAAATGTAATTTTGTTGTTGTTGTTGTTGTTATTCTACCTTCCAAGTCTTTCAACTGACTATCTATCCATCCTCATCTTTCCGGGAATTTCATGTTCCCTCCTTCCCTCCCTCCCTCTCCTTCCCCCCTCCACCTGCTTTCCCTAATTCTCAACTCAAGTAGTTGAGGTTAATTAGTCTCAACCCTCACTGTTGCTCCTCAGTTGAAATGTAACTGAGCACTGACCGTGTCTGCATAAGTGTGTTTTTCACGCAGGGTGTGGTTCGGATCTGGAATGCATTGCCTGAAAAGGTGGTCCAGGAGGCCAATTCAATAATAACTTTCAAGAAAGAAATAGATAGTACTAGCGCTCTGAAACGCCATCTGGCGTGGAGGGCGTTATATAAATCGAAGTTGTGGTTGTTGTTGTTATTTGGCGGAGGACAATTTTGCAGGGCTATGGGGAGAACGCGGGGGAGTGGGATTGATTTGGACAGCTCTTTTAAAAGAGCCAGTATAGACATGATGGGCCGAATGGCCTGATACTGGGCTATATAATTCTATGATTCGAAGTGTCCACTGTGCTTGCGTGAGCCCAAACAGAGGGAACTGGATCACTCTTTAAAAGCCTCGGCACAGACACAATGAGTCAAGCGGCTTTCTGCTGTTTGGATATTTATAGCACAACAATGGGATTCCTCATGTGTCTGACAGCCGGCAGAGCAAAGAAAAATGAATAATTTAATCTGAGCTTTTATGGCTCTGTGTAGCTAGGTTTCTCACAATTGGTTGGAGCTTTTATCACCAGGGCTGTCAAGGCGAAAAAAACCTTGGCTCTTGCCAACCTGGGCCTAATACTTTCTGGAATTAGGCAAATACGATGTGTCCATCCAAGGGTTGGAGTGGGCATTCCATTCCAACAATCTATCTCTGGGATTTCCATGTGTATGTGGGAAGCTCTTCAGCCAGGGGTGCAGCCCGAGAAGAGATTCAATTCGGTCCACCACAATAATAATATAATAATCCTTGCATTTGATATAGCGCTTTCCACATCTTATCAACGTCTCATAGCGCTTCGCAGAACATACTGTAAAGTGAATTGACTGTATATTTGTGGGCGAATCGCGGCAGCCAATTCCACACAGCAGTGTCCCCCACAAACAGTCATAGATTGAAATGACCAATTTTATTATTGTGTTTCTTTTGAAGGGATTATTATTAGGCGTGTGGAGTAAGGAAACTTGCCCAAGGTTTCGCCCTGACCTGCCTGGATTCTCCCCAGCTTGGTCTCCCCAGCTTGCAAGACAAGTGCTCTAATTACTGAGCCACAGGAGCTACATGTGAGCAGCGAGTGTATTAACGAGGGCTGAATGTGCAGTCACCAACTGTCCAGGCAAGTTCACTGACCCTGAGGGAGCAGCTGGGTGTGGGCTTGAGGCCGACAGACGGAAGGAAGGAAGTCAGGCAGCGGCAGTGAGTCACAGGTCTGGTCTTCCCAGGGATCGGGGACAGCATGAGCTGGAGGGGAAGCTGGGGGATTGGGGATCGGGGCCGCGAGAGCTAGAGGCAGAGCTCCATGCATGCTGTTACCACATAAAAATTCTCCCATCTGTAATGGAACGCACACTCTCTCCCTGGAGGAACGCACCCCCCGCTAACCTAATGAATCACAGGTTGGGAAAAGCCAAGGTTTTGGGGACTCCCGAGTGTCTGTTAGGATATTGTCAAAGTTTAACCAGCTGGATTAAACATAATTTAAAATAATCCTTGCTTTTGATAGAGCGCCTTTCCTTGCGTTTGATAGAGCGCCTTATCACACTCATTGAGATGTCTCAAAGCGCTTCACAGGATACATTGTATATTATAGTGACTGTATATTCAAATAGAAATTCAGATTCCCTCTGCTTCTCCAGTTAGGACCATCCTACACTTTAGGGATTTGATTGACAGCATTAATATTAATAATAATAATAATTCTTGCATTTATACAGCGCCATATCACAACTTCAAGACGTCTCAAAACACTTCAAATTATTATTATTAATGATTAAGAATTATTAATATTCATGAATTATTATTTAAGAATCACACAGGATTGTGGAAAATGTTTAAATTTTAATGCCATTTTTGTACAAACTGGAACGGCATCTTCCAAACCAAGACCAAATCAAAGAATATTCCACACTATGTTGAACACTGTGGTTTCACAGCCGAAGGCTAGGTGGGCTTTGGACCTTGGTGGGCGGGGGGGGTGTTTAAGAGTACATACTTTATCAAAAATGGTCCGTGGTAAAACATTGAAAAAGGTGTACGGTCTCCCAATTACAATGTGATACCACGTCTTTAAATGGGAATAATCCCAGCTCTCAGTTTCTGTCAACCATCATCAGAGTAAATAACATTTAATCTGAGGTTTTCTGTGTCTGCAGATCTCAGTGTCTACCACATGGTGGTACTTTCACCAGCAGAGTTCTCGGGGATGGAAAAAGGCTGGACAGTATTTGTAAACCAAAAATTTATACTGGGTGAATGGGTGAAGCTTCTGCCACTCCAGATCCTGCTGATGAGCCAGGCTGGGCTGTGCTGTCGCCATCAATGCCCTGAAATACTGTGGAACCCACCTGGCTCAGGAGGGCTGACTCAATTCCAACATTCGTTGCCGCCTTGGAGCCTGTTCTGCTGTGAGGTGACTCTTAGCCCAACCCTACCCAAGTCACTAGTTGGTCATTATCCTTAGCTGTTTATTGCCACTGGTAACTGCTGCCATTGATAGATTTGCTTTGGTTTTCAGGGAAAGGCTTGTGTTGTTATAAAACCAGGATCCAGTCAAGAGTTGGTAACAAGGTTAGATGTAGCAGGAATTTGCTGAGAGCACGGACTGGTAGATATTGTCCTGTGAATCCCGAGCTTCAGGTAGTTCACTCATCCTGACAGGTTTTGCCCACAAAACACAGTCACTACAGTGTGTCCTGTGAAATGCTGTGAGATGCTCAAAGATGTGATAGGGCACTATATCAAATGCAAGGACTATTATTACACTGCGGAGACTCTCTCCTTACTGACTAATCCCCAGACGTCGGTCTCCAAATAAACAGGGGTGAATACGTAGCATCTTCAATGAAATAGAGTATTATTTCCTGATCCTGGTTCAGTATAATAATTTTCTGACATGTATGATCATTCCTGAGGCCGTCTTATCTACAATTTTATAGAGGCATTTTACATTCTTGTTTTCCGTGAACCAAAAGCCTTCAATTCCATTTCACCCCAGTCTGTAAAACCAAGGCAGGGCGAAACGTTAGGTATGTTTCCTTACCCTACAAGCCTGTGTTTACCTAGCAGTAAGTAGCAACCAGTTTTGAGTTGATTGTTGAATCGCTTTTTCAATACTGTAATCCCCTTTTTAAAAAAACTAATATAAAATTGGGCCCTAAATCCATGACTGTTTATGGCACACTGCTGCGTGCAATTGACTGCAATGCTTCAGCCACAAATTACTTTTGATTGCTAATGTTTTTGGTGTTAATATTATTATTTTTGGTGTTTATTGCTGTTGATTTTGTTGTTTACTGTTGTTGTTTGATTTGCCCCCCCCCCCCCACCACCCCCCCACCACCTGGCCTTCCCCCCCCTCTTCTTCCCTTACTCCCTTTCCCCACTTTCTCTCCCCCTCTTTCCCCTTCTCTCCTTCTTGCCCTCCTTTCTCCCTGATTTTGCCCCACACCCACCTCTCCCTCCCTCTCTCCCTTGCCCCCCCTTCTCCCCCCTTTTCCTATCTGATTGTTCCCCACCTTCGCCTCCCTCTCCCAACGTATCCTCTTTTCCCCCTCTCTCCCCTGGCCCCACTTCCATGACTGTTTGTGAGACGCTGCTGTGCGCAATTTGGCTGCCGTGTTTCGCCCACAAATATACAGTCAAACTTCCTACTTTCCTTCCCCCAACCATGACCCCTCCCCCCCTGCTCTGGTCCCAACCTTGGGATGTTGTTGTATTCTGTGAAGTGCTTAGAGACGTTGATAAGACGTGGAAAACGCTGTATAAATGTAAGGATTAGTATTATTATTATACAATCAATTCACTTTACAGTATATTCTGTGAAGCGTTTTGAGAGAACAACTAAATTGCATTTGTAATAGTGCCTAGAAGATGTGATAAGCTGCCATGTCAAATGCAAGGATTATTATTCTTTTTATATAAATGACGCAGAATTGCGGAAAGCTCTTAAATTCAGAGTTATTTCGAAAATCAGTCCTTTTTAAGAATGGTGGAAAAACAGCTTCCACATTAAGGTTGAATTTCAGAACTTTCTATAATAATGTGCAATCTTGAACGTCAGGACAATACATCATCTCACGGGCTAAAAGGTCTGCAAATGAAACTATGGCAATTCCAAATATTTTCAGTTTCCAGTTATCTGAGAGTGTGCACTCTCCTCCCAGAGAGATAGACTCTGTTACTTAATCCCAGGCTGAATTCAGGCACAGGTTGGCCAGAGTCAAGAGTGTCCACGGGAGCACTGCTGGATCTTAACCAACGATAATGGCGTAGTTTGTCACAATGGTGTTACTTGTCCCACAAGCTCGGCTTACCCTACTTATTTTGCGCTTTGGCTTGCAGTGTTAGTGGGAGCTCCTGTTAACCCTGTGATTTTTGCGTTCTACCAGCAGATGCCACTACATCACTGCTGTCTCCAACTGAGTCAAGGTTGCTGAATTATACAGCACAGATAAGAGGCCATTGTGCCCGTGCTGGCTCTTTGAAAGAGCTGTCCAAATCAATCCCACTTACCGGCTCTTTCCCTGTAGCCTTTTCCTCCCTAAATATCTATCTACTTCTCTTTCAGGCAGCGCATTTCTAGATCTGAACAATTTATTGGATGCAACATTTCTCCTCATCTCCCCTCTGGTACATTTGACAACTATCTTAAATTGGTGGATGCAGTTTCTCCCTGTTCACTTTGTCAAATCTGCTCATAATTTTGAACACCTCTATTAAGTCTCTCCTTAACCTTCTCTACTCCAAGGACAGCAATCCTAGCTTTTCTAATCTCTGTGCATAACTCAAGTCCCACATTTCCAGTACCATCCTGGTAAATGTCTTTTGCACCTTCTCCAAGACCTTGAGATCCTTCCTAAAGTGTGGTGCCCAGAATTAAACACAGTACTCAAGCTGAGGCCTAACTAGTGTTTTATAAAGGTTTATCATAACTTCCCAACTTTTGTAATCTATGCTCCTATTTATAAAGCCGCGTATCCTATATGCCTTTATTAACAACTTGATCTACCTGTCCTACCAGCTTCAAAGATTTGCTTGTGTCAAGGTCTCTCTATTCTACACCCGCTTTAGGGTTCTACAATCTAGTTTATCCTGCCTCTGCTCATTTTTCTTCCTCTTATTTGGCACTTTATCAAATGTCTTTTGAAAATTCATATAAATTACATCAACTGCACTATCTTCATTCACCCTCTTTATTACTTCATCAAAAAACTCTCATCGGGTTTGTTAGACATGATTTACCTTTCACTAACAGTGACAGGTTCTGAAGTAAATGTCAATGTGAACCTTGGCTTCTTGTTTGTCCCTCAACTGTCCCTTCTATCTCACATCTGTGCCATAACCTGCTCTGCCTTCCTCCTAACTCTCAACATCCCCCGGCTCCACCATGGCCTCTTCCTTCCCGGCTACTGCATCTGTGATGCACTTTGAACGTCTAGGCGCTTTTTCAAATGTAAGAATTAGCATTATTATTCCCTGTACTACCACCCTCTGGTATCTATCGGTCAGCCAATTACATATCCATTGTAAGATACTTCCCCTGATACCCACTTTGTCTATTTTCAGTTACAGCCTTCATGAGAAACTGTATCAAAGGTCGTACCAAAATTCAGATATATAACATCCACTGCTCAAGTCAGCAGAAAAAATTTGATTCAAAGCTTTTTACAATTAGAGAAGTTTTTAAAATGTGTTGTATGAGGATAACATTACTGATTTAAAAAAAAATTTGGGGGGTGGGTGAGAAGGTGAAACTTTGTGGAGCTCCTGTGGCTCAGTGGTTAGAGCACTTGTCTTGCAAGCTGGGGAGACCTGTGTTCGAATCCAGGCAGGTCAGCGCGAAACCTTGGGCAAGTTTCCTTACTCCACACGCCTAATAATAATCCCTCTAAAAAACCACAATAATAAAATTGGTCATTTCAATCCACGACTGTGTGTGGGACACTGCTGTGTGCGATTGGCTGCCACGATTCGCCCACAAATATACAGTCAATTCACTTTACAGTATATTCTGTGAAGGGCTTTGGGACGTCGATAAGATGTGGAAAGCGCTATACAGAGCTGCCAACCCGTATGTTTTTGCCGTATTTAGTACGATAAATTGCAGTAAATACGGCAATACGATTTTTCTTGTTAAAATACGTTTTTTGGAAAATCTGAATTTTGGAAATTCCATGCTCTGTCTGTCTGTCTCTCCTTCTCTCTGTCTCAGTCTCCCACTGTGTGTGTGTCTCTCTCTCTCTCTCTCTCTGTCTCTCTCTCCGTGTCTCTTTCTCTCTCTTTGTCTGTCTCGGTCGCGCGCTCTCTCTTTCTCTCTCTCTGTATCTCTCTCTCTCTGTGTCTCTCTCTCTCTCTCTCTGTTTGAGTCTCTGGCTGTCACAATCTCACTCCCAGTCTCTCTGTCTCAGTCTCTTTCTCTCTAACTCTCTCCCGGCCTTCAACAGCAGTGCTACCTACCTTATGCCATCGCTGATACACTGTGAATGTTAGCGCTATGTGCTAGGCTAGGCACAAGGCATTATTGGGAACAATTTTTTTCATATACGGAAACACAGTAGGGATCTCCCTCTCAATGCAATTTTTGTTTAACAAGGGGTTCTGAAGTCCCATTTTACTTGGCATCTTTTCGCGCTGTAATTTTTTCATTAAGTACCGGTAGGTTCTGGGGAAAATACTGTTTTTTTTTACTACAAAATACTGTTTTTAGCTTTCAGGGGTAGTTTTTTTTTGTTAAAAAAAGGTTGGCAGCTCTGGCTGTATCAAATGCAAGGATTATTTATATATTATTATAAACTCTCTTGTTACAGTAAAAGCTTTGTTATACGGCACCCTCGGGACCTGACCGGTGCCAGTTTATCAAATATCCCGGATATTCGAGCATGCAGTAAGTTTAATAAGTGCACATGCGCAAAGTGAGCTTACTCCGCATGCCTATTTACCCAGCGGTAACCGGGAACCCTGTTGTTAGTCGATTGGCAGATCGTGTTTGTGGGGGTAATAATTTCCTACAAAAAAAATATGAATCCACGACTGGTCACTCAATCCACGACTGTTTGTGGGACACTGCTGTATAGCATTGACTGTATTTGGTCACAAAATAAGACAGTCAATTCACTTTACAGTATATTCTGTGAAGTGCTTCGAGACATCTCAAAGATGTGATAAACTATGTCAAATGTACGGATTATTATTATTCTAAAAAGTCCCATTCAGATGCTGTGCCCGACTGCATGGTCCTTGCATCCCTAATCTCTTCAGAGCTTAGTGTTGTGGGCTCACCCCCTGCCATGCAAAGTGATGTTGCAGGAATCACGTGTCCCATCAGCAGAGCAGAGACCTTATAACTCTGAATGATGGCAGGCCACAGTGAAGAAAACATCCTCAGGTGTTCTCTGTTCAGCAGTTTCTAATATCTGTCTATATTTAAGCGCTCTGAGACGCCGTCCAGGGTAGAGGGCACTTATATAAATCAAAGTTGTTGCTGTTAGATACACGACCACCCTTAAGAGTATTCACCAGATTGAGAGGTCCACATTCTACATATTATCTACCCATCCCCTCATTAAATGCCAAAGGTGGCTAATCCTGCCCTCCACCACCACTGACCAAAACACTGTCGGGTCCAAATCCCTGATCGCCCAGTGCCTTGGGACATCCTCCTGATGTGAAAGGCACCATAGATGCTATTCAGCAGACTCGCTGAATGTCTTTATTGTTACTTCACTTTTCACATACACTGGGCCTGGATGCACTGTCCAGTTAGCATTTTTGTACCGGTTAGAGTCATTGGTACATGTCCAAAAATAACATGCAAACTATAGAGTTACTCAATGTGGCACATTATAGGCCACAAAGATTTTTCTTGTCAACACATTCATTTGACCCTGCAGTTCTGATCTGCAATGGGAATCTTACTGTCAAGACTTGCCCGTGAATAAGAGAGAGGGATTCAACCTATTCCAACGCGCACACTTCGGATCATAAAATGTATATTATCTCTACCAGCCTTGTGGAAAACAATGATCAAAAGACTGACACATTTATTTCTGGCAAAATGCCAGTCGCCTGTATTACGTTGAAGACCTACAGAAGTATCATTGTTACCCGTGATCCGACAGCTTTGGAAAATTTGCAGCGAGAACCTCATGGATTTTCCATTCACGTTATCTTTTGATGTGTTATTATGTTTGTGTATTGTAAACAAGGCTCGTTCCGTTCTTCATTTACCAGATAGGGTGATTACTAGAAGTCCCAGAATCAATCTTGTTGGTCTTTCCTGGCATCCTCTCCAATGTTTCGATGTCATTTTGACAGCAGGGTGCCCTCGACTGCACAACATAGTCCAAATGTGACCCGATCAATGACCAACGACCTCATCAAGGTTAAAATTGTTGACTTTCAGTCAAATTCCCTCAAGACACAATACAGTACCAATTTACATTTACAGATATGAGGATATTACATGTGATATGAGGATTTGATATCAAGTGCTTTCCCACAAGTGGCTGGAATCCTTCGCTGGGGGAGGGGGTGGGGGTGAGGAGGAAGCGAGTGGGGAAAGGAAACATGGCCCAAAGCGCGATCAATGAGATAGGTTTTCACTTGTGTTTTAGAGGTAGCAAAGGAAGGGGGAAAAGTAAACAGACTTGCAGAGAGCGTGGACAGAATAGGTCATCCCCAGATGGTGGAGTGAACAACAACAAATTGCACTAATCTGGTGCCCTCCCAACGCCGGGTAGTGCATTTAACAGTGGCAGAGCCTGATTCCAGGCCAGAGAGGGGGCTGGGATGAGGTGGCACAGTTGAAGAGGAAGGTTTTCAGACAGGACCTGAAAAGGGGGTGAGAGGGGGCAAGTCAGAGGGATTGAGGGATCCAGAGTTTGTGGTAGAGCGGCTATAGAGAATGTGAGGGACAAGCAGAAGGCCGGTACCAGTCGAGCGGTGGCGCTGGGTGGTGGATTGGTGAGTAAGGAGGTCGGAGAGGTACGGAGGTGCCAGGGAGTGGGTGGATTTGAACATGAGTGTGAGGATCTTGGAAGTCGATCCATTCGGTGATGGGGAGCCAGTTGAGCCTGGCCAGAGCTGCTGCGATGTGGTTACAGAGTTTCATCTGGGCCACTATGTGGGCTGCAGAGTTCTGAATCAGCTGGATCTTTTAAATGGTGGAGCTGGGGAGACTGGTGAGATTGCATTTGAATAATCCAAGCGTGATGTGATGAACACCATGGTTTGGGCTGCATTTAGGGTAAGGCAAGGTCGGAGGCGGGCAATGTGGCTAAGGTGGAAGAAGGCGGTGCAGGTCAGGGAACAGATGCGGGGGGAGGAAGGACAACTAGGGGTCGATCCGGATGCCTAGATTGCACACTGGTTCATTGAGTCTGAGGGAGAGCCCAGGGAGGTTGAGGAGTTTAGAACCACATGAGTGAAGACGATGACAGCAACCAAGGAGTATGGCTTCCATCTAGTCCATGTTCAGCTGCAGGAAGTTTACATTCATCCAACAACCACCACCGCCACTACCGAGGATTTGAAACCACGCTAGTGCAGTTTCACTAAGCTCGATGAGGGAGAGGTGGTGGAGAAGGACAGCATGGTCAAACAGGAACCTGATAACGAGTGGAGGGAAAAAACAATTCAGTAAGGTAACAGGAAGCTGAATACCTATTGTTTGGTTGGTGTTGCAGCAGTTTCCAATTGTCTAGAACTCTTTGGTGAAAAATCAATAATCACACAAATCCTTTTCCATTTCTGCCACCCCATTTTTTTTTATTGTTTGTTGATAGAAATGGTAACCTTATCATACTGCAATGTTGTTAACTTGTGCTTGGAAACTTCTAAACATTTTAAGGAGTCTAGAATAATATTTACAATTATCCTATACAATTATTTATCATTCTAAATAAGTGATCAGAAATGATATTTAAATAATACTGTTAATAAAAGTAAACTTGATTGCAAACCACAACTGATTTTATTGAAGCTGTTTCTGCCTACCTACATTAGATTAGAGTGCAGAGCTCTGTGGTTAGTGGTTAGAGCACGCACCTGGCAAGCAAGAGGACCTGGGTTCGATTCCCAGGCAGGGCAAAACATTGGGCAAGTTTCCTTACGCCACAGGCATTCGTTCACCGAGCGGTAAATAGCAATCCGGATATTAGTCGATTGGCAGATGACTTTTCCAGGGGTAATAAATAATCCTTCAAAAAATAAAAATATGGCCATTCAATCTATGACTGTTTGTGGGACACGGCTGTGTGCATTTGGCTGCCATGTATCACCCCCAAATATACAGTCAATTAGTGAACTGTGTGAAGCGCTTTGAGACGATTCGCAGACCCTGCTGATGATAATCCTTGCATTTGATATAGTGCCTTAACTCGTCTGCGAGACATCCCAAAGCACTTCACACAATATAAAGTCGAGTGACTACATATTTTGTGGGCGAAATGTGGCAGAGAATCATGCACAGGGACGCCTCCACAGACAGCCGTGGATTGAAGGGGGCAAATTATTATTTTGCAAGCTGGGGAGACCAAGCTGGGGAGACCTGTGTTCGAATCCAGGCAGGTCA
Organism: Hydrolagus colliei; assembly: GCA_035084275.1. NCBI lineage: Eukaryota > Metazoa > Chordata > Chondrichthyes > Chimaeriformes > Chimaeridae > Hydrolagus > Hydrolagus colliei. The sequence goes on along the minus strand of CM068744.1, from coordinate 96,454,713 downwards.
GGGCGAAACCTTGGGCAAGTTTTCTGACTCCACACGCCTAATAATAATCCTTCTAAAAAACCCACAATAATAAAATTGGTCATTTCAATCCACGACTGTGTGTGGGACACTGCTATGCGCAATTGGCTGCCGCGATTTTTCCACAAATATACAGTCAATTCACTTTACAGGATATTCTGTGAAGTGCTTTGGGACGTTGATAAGATGTGGAAAGCGCTATATCAAATGCAAGGATTATTATTATTATTATTTTTAATTAAAAAAATATCAGGGATCAGGTGCTACATGAAACGTAAGGGTTGTATCAGTATTATTATTATAATGATCCTGTTGTTCCTTCTTCAGGCAGCATCTATGGAGGGAGAGAAAAGTGAGTCAACGTATCAGGTCCACCACCCTTCGAAAGGTCGACTCACTTTTTTCTCTCCATAGATGCTGCCTGACCTACTGAGTGTTCCCAGCCACTCCTGTATTTTTGTTTCAGATTTCCAGCGTCTGCAGTATTTTGCCTTATGTTGTGCCTTCTTCAGTGTTTCAGAATCATAGTCTGTGCCAATGCCAGGCATCCCCGCACCTTTCGCTCGTGCACACCCGTCCATTCAAACTGTGGCAAGTCAATGGCTTTTTCCTTCCCTGCCTGCCCTGCAGCCCGCCATTCCCGGTCATCCTCTTGCTCCACTTCCATTGAGGCGGTTGGTGCGTCAGTGGAAAGACGCCGTCCGGTGTGGAGGTCGCTATATAAATCGAAGTTGTTGTTGATGTGATGGATGACGTGAATGAGGGTTTCAGTGGCCTGAGGGTGATGTAGTGGCGACTGCAACCATTAGTCAGTCAGTGAGTCAGTTGGTGGGTGGGTGCATGCATCAGTCAGTCAGCGGGTGGGTGAGTTGGCAGGTGGGTGGGTCGTCAGTTGGTTGGTGGGCGGGTTGTCAGTGGGTGTGGGTGGGTTGTCAGTTGGCGGGTGGGTGGGGGTGTGTCAGTCAGTCAGTGGGTGGGTTGTCAGTTGGCGGGTGGGTGTGTGTCGGTCAGTCAGTGGGTGGGTGTGTGGGGGTGGGTTGTCAGGGGGTGGGTTGTCAGGGGGTGGGTGTGTGGGGGTGGGTTGTCAGTGGGTGTGTGGGGGTGGGTTGTCAGTGGGTGTGTGGGGGTGGGTTGTCAGTGGGTGTGTGGGGGTGGGTTGTCAGGGGGTGGGTGTGTGGGGGTGGGTTGTCAGTGGGTGGGTGTGTGGGGGTGGGTTGTCAGTGGGTGTGTGGGGGTGGGTTGTCAGTGAGTGGGTGTGTGGGGGTGGGTTGTCAGGGGGTGGGTGTGGGGGTGGGTTGTCAGGGGGTGTGTGTGTGGGGGTGGGTTGTCAGGGGATGGGTGTGTGGGGGTGGGTTGTCAGGGGGTGGGTGTGTGGGGGTGGGTTGTCAGGGGGTGGGTGTGTGGGGTGGGTTGTCAGGGGGTGGGTGTGTGGGGGTGGGTTGTCAGGGGGTGGGTGTGTGGGGGTGGGTTGTCAGTGGGTGTGTGTGTGGGGGTGGGTTGTCAGTGGGTGTGTGGGGGTGGGTTGTCAGTGGGTGGGTGTGTGGGGGTGGGTTGTCAGTGGGTGGGTGTGTGGGGGTGGGTTGTCAGTGGGTGTGTGGGGGTGGGTTGTCAGTGGGTGTGTGGGGGTGGGTTGTCAGGGGGTGGGTGTGTGGGGGTGGGTTGTCAGGGGGTGGGTGTGTGGGGGTGGGTTGTCAGTGGGTGTGTGGGGGTGGGTTGTCAGTGGGTGTGTGGGGGTGGGTTGTCAGGGGGTGGGTGTGTGGGGGTGGGTTGTCAGTGGGTGTGTGGGGGTGGGTTGTCAGTGGGTGTGTGGGGGTGGGTTGTCAGGGGGTGGGTGTGTGGGGGTGGGTTGTCAGGGGGTGGGTGTGTGGGGGTGGGTTGTCAGGGGGTGGGTGTGTGGGGGTGGGTTGTCAGTGGGTGGGTGTGTGGGGGTGGGTTGTCAGGGGGTGGGTGTGTGGGGGTGGGTTGTCAGGGGGTGGGTGTGTGGGGGTGGGTTGTCAGGGGGTGGGTGTGTGGGGGTGGGTTGTCAGTGGGTGGGTGTGTGGGGGTGGGTTGTCAGGGGGTGGGTGTGTGGGGGTGGGTTGTCAGGGGGTGGGTGTGTGGGGGTGGGTTGTCAGGGGGTGGGTGTGTGGGGGTGGGTTGTCAGGGGGTGGGTTAATCCTCTACAAATGTAATGTTGTTGTTGTTGTTGTTAAGTTGGTGAATCAGTTACTTCAGTCAGTGAACTAGTTAGTTAGTGATCAGTTAGTTAAGCTGGTGGAAGCTCTGTTTACCCTAAATCTCAGAGCCTCGGTTGGCTGCTGTTTAAATCCCTTCTCTACCGGCATTCCAACCCAGTATCCCCCTCCCCACCCTGTTCCTCCAGTATCCCAGCCTGCCCCACCCCCTCCCCACCCCGTTCCTCCAGTATCCCAGCCTGCCCCACCCCCTCCCCACCCAGTTCCTCCAGTATCCCAGCCTGCCCCACCCCCTCCCCACCTCGTTCCTCCAGTATCCCAGCCTGCCCCACCCCCTCCCCACCTTGTTCCTCCAGTATCCCAGCCTGCCCCACCCCCTCCCCACCTTGTTCCTCCAGTATCCCAGCCTGCCCCACCCCCTCCCCACCTTGTTCCTCCAGTATCCCAGCCTGCCCCACCCCCTCCCCACCTCGTTCCTCCAGTATCCCGGCGGGCTCGAAGGCTGGACCTCCGGCCGTTAGACGCAAACCCCTTTGGTTTCCTCAGTATCCCTCCCTCTCTCCCAGTTTGCTCTTCTCTGAAGTCCCCTCCTTCTCCTCCTCCCAGTGTGTGGCCCTGATCCTTCTCACACACACCCACCCCCCCCCCCATCCTCCCCCCACACTCACACACCCATCCCTCTACATACACCCCACCCATCCCCCCCCCCACACACACCCATCCCCCCACACTCACACACCCATCCCTCTACATACACCCACACCCCCCCATCCCCCCCACATCCATTCCCCCCCCTACACACACACCAATCCCCCCCCACACATCCCCCCCACACACACATCCATCCCTCTACATACACCCATCGCCCCACACACATCCCCCCCCCACACACACACACCCACCCCCCCCACACCCCGATTCTCCCCACACCCCCATCCCCCCACACACATCTCCCCCCACACACACCCATCCTCCCCACACACACACACTCATCCCCACACACACCCATCCCCCCCCACACACACAGACCTATCCCCCCCCACACACACCCATCCCCACACCCCCCCACACACACACCCATCCCCCCCCACACACACAGACCTATCCCCCCCCACACACACCCATCCCCACACCCCCCCATCCCCCCCCACACACACACCCATCCCCCCCCACCACACACAACTCCCTCCCACCCAACGCCGGGGTCTGTCAGTCCCTCCGTCCGTTGGGAGTGTCCGCCATGTTTGATTGGAGCTCGGCGGCAGCCGGTGGAATCGGACAGGAGAAGGAGAAGGAGGAGGGAAGGAGAGTGAGGGAGAGCGTTAATACACAGTCAGTTACAGAGAGAGACTGACTCACACACACACACACACCCAGGGCAACGACACCAGCCGCTCACACAAGAACCTGCCCCCCCCCCCCCCCCCCGCTCCCCAGCAACAGAACAGCGACAGACACAGAGAGACAGAGAGCGACAGACACACAGACAGAGAGAGAGGATCCCGAGAAGGAGACAGAGGAGAGGAAAACAACAGGATCCTGTGGAGGAGGAGAGAGAACGGAATCTGGGAACCATTATTTTTTTTTGAATGAAACATAAATCGACACGGTTTTCCTGAGGAAGGAGAGAGAGGCTCTTTTTCTCTCTCCTTATTTCTCCACCCGTCCTTCCGCCCCCCCTCCCTCCCTCTCTCTTCCCATTACCTTTTTTTTACTATTGTGTGTGTGTGTCTGTGTGTGTTTCCAATGGGGGAAATGCACGTTCCTGCAGAGTGTTAACTGAGGAAACGAGAGAGGGGAGAGGGGAGGAAAGGCCGAATAATGCCTCTGCGCTCAATTTGGATGCCTTTCTTCGGATCGTATTCTTTTACGACGTGGACGAAAACATCCATTTAAATCGAAAGAGAATCCTGCACTTTTTTTTAAAATATAAGAGAAAAAAAAACGCCTTCCTCTCTCCCCCCCCCCCCCCCCATCCCCTTCCCCTACCCCCCCCCCCCCCCACCCCCCCCTCCTCTACTCCCCCCTCACCCTCACCCACCCATCATCGGCTGGTATTTTTAAATTAAATTTATTTTGAACGTTTTTTAAAAAAAATATATATATATTTTGGAGTGTGTGTGTGTGGTGGGGGGGGGGGGTGGGAGAGAGAGAAGAGGAAAAACAACAACAACAACAACAGCAATTCCTTTTGAAAATTCGTCGGTTCAGGAGTCGTCCCTAAAAAAAAATATATATATATATATATCTATATATATATAGATATATATATAATAAAGCACACACGCCAAGATGTCTGCAGAGGTGCGTTTGAAGAAACTGGAGAAGCTGATCCTGGACGGGCCGCGGAGGAACGGACAGGCGGTGAGCGTGGAGACCCTGCTCGACATCCTCATCTGCCTGTACGACGAATGCAGCGGCTCCCCGATCAGGAGGGAGAAAAACATCACCGAGTTTCTAGAGTGGGGTGAGTCTATTCTCTCTGTCTCTGTCTCTATAAATATATACACTACATGTTGTCCTCCTCGATATGCGTTTGAAAATTCCACATTTTGTTTATTTTTTTGTCCCCCCCCCCCTCACTCTCACCAATTCCAGCTGTTTTTTTTGCTTTCAAGCATGTGGACCACTGTGTTTGTTGCTTCCAAATAATTGACCCGGCCGGCGTTGATTTTTTTTAAAAAAAATCAGTTCATTCAGTCTTAGCGTTGGCCCTCTTTGTGCAGAGACGATTTCATATATATATATATACACACATATATATATCCTCAACCTACTACCGCACTGTACATGATTGTCTTCACTCTGGGTTACAAAGCTGTGTTGATGAATAAACCCCAAATTCCGAACATTGCAAATAAATCATTGGGAGCATTTTCTTCCCCTCTCCCTCTCTAGCAAGCAGGCCTGAGCTCAGACAAGTCCTTCTGTAAACTGTACTTTTGTTTAAAATTCCTAGTACAGAGTTATATTTTAGAAGGGATGGATAATCGGTTTTTGCTGCTGTGTTTTAATTTTGTCCGTTTTTAAACAAAAGTATTTAATGTGTATAGAGTGAGTGACCGCAGATTTTTTACACACCTAGATATTGCATGTTTGGCTGGTTTCATTGATCGGTGTTATGTACAGTATTTTATTTTGAACACCGATCGTAACTGGAAAGAAAGGTTGTTTTCCTCTGGCTGCACTAGTAACAATGACGCATTCCTTGATTTGGGAATAGGATTAGCTTCTGGTCGTCTGTTACACAACATTAAGATATTCTTAGCGTGCATCCTGCAGTCTTTCCTCCTGGAATGCTGAGATTGGATTGTGAGCTGTGATTTCCAATCTTATGGCAATCAACGGTTAATATGATTTTATGAAAGCGAGAGTTCTTGTACTAATAATCCTTCACAATAGTCCTGGCATTTGCTAGAACTTTAAAATAATTCAAACGATACTACACATACAGATCTGGATCAGTCAAATTTATGTTACCATGTATTCTGGACGTCTCAAAACGCTTCACAAATAAGATTAAAAACGGGTTCAAAATGGTATTGACAAGATTAGCCTATAATGCAATAAATACATGTTGGAGCTTAGTGACCTTAATGTTTTTCTTTGGTTTGATGTTCTGCAACCTTGGGGTGGTTGACGAGTGTTGTAAATTGATGTCCTGTTTGTATTTTCATTTAGATTCTAATGTTGTGTAGCCCTGGTCCTTGGCTTGTCATATCCACGACCTGTCCGGATATAATCTAAATTTGATAGATCCAGATCTGTATGTGTAGTATCGTTGGAATGATTTGAAAGTTTTAGTTTTTCAAAAAGAACTTTGTATTTGTGTCTTATTATTATAATCTATCAAAGGTAATGAAGGCATACCAGCATTATGCATACATTTATGGTATTTTAATACATCTGGGTATCTCTTGGCAAGTGTGATCACAGTGATTTGTCACTGCGTGCAATACAGCAGTCATGGATGCTGTTTGCTGCTGGTTGGTAATTTGCGATATAGTTATAGTTATACGATATGATCGTTTGAAATTTTAATATTTTTGAAATGCTTTGTATTCTGTGAAGTGGGGGAAAAACGCCAATGCCACAAATTATATGAATTGATCCGAGGATAGCTTTTTGTTGGCAAAAACATGCTCGTCAAATTAAATAAAACTGCTTCTCCCCTCATGACGAACCAATGTATATAATATTGAATCTAAAGCATCAAGGATATATTCATCAAACTATAGTTGGGATTGATGCCTTACCTTCATCTGTTTGCACTTTTCGTCTCTCCTTCATGATTCTACAGTACTTCAGTTAAGTCAGCAATCTTTACAGCAGTATGTACTGGCAGCATAAACATTAGCGGATGCACACTCCACCTTAGTCAGGAACCTAGGTGTCTTGTTCAATCCCCAACTGTCTCTTCTCCCCCCCACAATCATGCCATGACCTGCTCTGCCTTCCCTCACCTCCGTAACATCACCCGAATCCGCCACTACCTCACCATCAGGCTGCTGAAATGCCGTCCGGCGTGGAGGGCGCTATATAAATCGAAGTTGTTGTTAAAACTCTCATTCATGGCTCATCAAGTTCAAACTTGAATATGCAAAGCGCTCTGCTTGTCTCCCAATTCCTCCCTCCATAGGGTGCAGATCATCCAGAAATCTGCAGCCAGTGTGCTCTCCCGCAGCAAGCTCCACTACCCTATCATCTCCATCTTGCCCTCTCAGAGGATTCATTTAAAGATCCTCACCTTTAAAGCCCTCCATTGCCTTGCCCCACTCTACCTCTGCGACCTCTTAACCCCCTATCAACCTGTCCGCTTCCTCCGCTTAGCGAGCTCTGGCCTGCTTCATATCCCCCGAGCAACCCGCCCCACCATTGGCAGGCGAGCCTTCAGCCACTGCCCCAACATTTGGAATTCCATCGTCCAATCCCTCTGCCTCTCCCCCTCCCTAGCCTCCAAGTCCCACTTCAAGACCCATTTCGATCATGCCATCAATCACCCCCACTTTACCCTCCCCGATCCCGACACCAGCTCAGGTCCAAAACACTTGACTGTCCAGCCCCTCGGGATATCCTCCCGACGTGAAAGGTACTATATGTGTCATTTTGTTGTTGTTGTATTGTTGAAGTAGGTTGCATTTAAAATAATTGTAGCAATGGTGTATAAATGCAATACGTTCTAGCCTTTTGTGCGCATTACATTGCTATCACTATTGGATATAAAATGGCTTGAATGAAAGCTAGGTGGGATAATCCACAAGCATGTGGTGTCGGACTGTATAGTTCCAGCATATCTATAACAACAACTTCGATTTATATAGCGCCCTCCACTCCGGAACGGCGTCTCATAGAGCGTTTCACAATAACGGATCCTGGGGGCGAGCCACGGGCAGAGGGAGAAAGGTGGCCAAAAGGTACGGTCGAAGAGAAAGGTCTTTAGCTGAGATCTGAAACTGGAAAGAGAGGGGGGTGAGGTGAAGGGAGGTAGGAAGGGAGTTCTAGTTTGTTGTCTACTTTGTTGTCAATCTACTTTGTTGTCAAAATATATAAAACTGTTCATTGTGTTGCTGCTTTTTTAAAATAAATAAATCTTATCCAAATTTGAAATGATTGTATAAATTCAGCTAGTCTTCTTTCCCTTATTTGCTATTCAGCTTTTAAAGCCATTCACGGTAAAATTAAGTCATCGCTGTAAAAATTCACTTTAATCACTTGGTATGTGTCGGGTTAGCTGTCTGATATTAGCAATTTAGAATTTGGTCACCCAGCTTTTGGCTATGAAGGGAAAAATATCAATCATGGTTCATCCTGATTAATGTACTGTACATCGCTTTGTGTTGGAAAATGCATATGTGGACTAGATCTGAATTAAAGGTGTTCTTATGGTTTGATTGCCTGCCAATACTCAAATGCCCAGATTCATATATATAGACCCACTGGGTCAGATATGTGTATCTTAAAGTTGAATGGAAAGATTGCACAGCAGTGAACGGTGGAGCGCAAGATGCTGCAGGAGTGTGATTGCAGCAGTTGTTTTAAAGGACAACTTAACCTTAGTAATAATCCTTGCAATTGCTATAGTGCCTTGTCACGTTGGAAAGACATCTCAAAATGCTACACACAGGGCTTTTCTGTGAAATGGAGTGACTGTATTTGTAGGCAATTGCACACAATAATGTTCCACAAACAGCCATGAAGTGAATAGCCAATCATAAAAACTCTTCTCTGCTGGGTTACTCGAGGTAAATAGAGCCATGGGATCTTTAATGTCCATCAGACATTAACAGGCAGACGGCACCACGGTTTTATGTCTCAACAAAACGATGGAGGTTAGCGTACCTTTAACCTTAACTGTAGGTTGGGTGATAGAAGAGTCATTGGCCATTTCTAACTTGTTTAGTTGGTCCGTCTGAAGTCTGGTGCCAGGAATAACTCAATGATTTTTTTTAATAAGGTAGTGCTAATAGTAATCACTGATGCAATTTGTTGTTGCTTTCACGGCAGCACTATAATGTTGAATCGGATTGAGCTTGATATTGTTAAAGGTTTGAGCAGTTTTCGTATGCAATTGTAATAATGTCTTTAACATTGTATTTGATATCATTGAATGAACTGCCTCTCCTGTGTCACCCCACGCTTCCCACCTCATTCTCAGTGGCGTGAGCCATTAAGCAGGTTTTTGTTTCTTTAATTAAAAAAGCGCTTGTTTTGCAAACTGCCAGTCATGCCTTTATCAAGATGGAAGATTAATTGGATATATAATGAACATGTATATTGAATGTATAGCTAAATGTGAGCTGTTTCTTATTGAACAGATGTCCTCCAACTTATGTTTATTGTATAGGAGGCAGTCAAGGTAGTAATATTAGACCTGAGGGTTTTTGGGGGTGGGGCTCTGGGACCCTACCCCCTGTGAAGGGCGCTAAGTAAATGCAAGTTGTATGGGCTTTTAATGCTTACATTTTTTTAAATGAAAAAAATCAACTTCTGTTTACCTGGTTACTTAAGAGATAAGCATTTCGAGATTTTCATTGTGATTGGAAATGTTCCTCATTTGTGTGGTGTGAATTTGGATGCATGAGAACAACCTATAACATTTGAATCGTGGAATTTTTTTAATTGACCGACACGTCAAGTAGTATCTTGTGGCAGTTTGCTTCCTATGTCTTGATACCGGCCTATATGAATCATTTTTCTGACAAAAATTAAAGATTTCTATAACCAACAAAAACAATTATTACCGTCTCTGACCCTTTGACCATAATTTATTGCTGATGGAGATCTTTGTAATGGTGAGAAGTCTTTTGAGGAAACATTCATATCCAGTTTACACAGGGTCAACCTCATGACATGACTTGCTAATATAGTGCCAATTTTTAAGCTGTACATTTATAGTGTCCTACTGCTTTGTTCTGTTAAGACCAGTCTACTGATTCTTGAACTTGTACCTTCCTTCCGCTTCATTGCTAAACCATGTATGTTTCCATTCATTGAATCCATGTGTTAATTTGACTCTTATTTGGTAACACAAGAGCATCTGTCTTAAACCAGTACTCTGTATCCAAACATTTGTGAATTGTATTTGAGCAGAACCCACCCTAACCAGATCTGTTGCACTGTATCAACAGCAACAACCTGCGTTCATACAGCGCCCTTTATACAGGGTAACGTCCTGAGCACAAAGCCGAGCTGGGTAATGGTAGGTAGTGTCTTGACGCACAATCTGAAAGTAGGGATGGAAAACAGAGGAATAGAGGAGGAGTGTTCGGGAATTTCGGGGTTTAGTGGCTGAAAGTGCAGCCACTGATGGTGCAACGGAAGGCATGAGGGGCATGCACGAGGCTGGAGCCAGTCAAGCAGAGATCTCCTTGGAGCTGAGCTGGCTCCACGGTGACATGCCTGGCAATATAATGTTGGAATTATGTTGGAAGCAGTGGGAAAGTTTGCCGGACAGCAATATCAATGGCAAGATATACAGTTTCAATTGGTTACCCCAATGCAAACTCTGGGGTCCCCAAGCCTTGGCTCTTGTCATCCTGCCTCTAACACTTTCCAGAATTGGATAGGTAGGATGTGTCCCTCCAGGGAGAGAGTGTGCATTCCATTCCAACTGTCTATTTCTGGGATTTTAAAGTGTAGATGGGATGCATGGCAATCTCAGCTTGGTTTGGATTCTCTTAAGCACAGGGATGGGTTTCTGCACCTGTAAGGTATCCAGCTGACAAAACAAAATTCAGCATAGGTGAAGGATTCCAGAAAGTATTAGGTCCAGGTTGGCAAGAGTTAAGATTTGGGGATTTCAGAGTGTGTATTGGGATACTGGTAGAGGCTAACTAGATAAAACCATATAGCTTGCTATTGCAAGCTTTCCTGCTGCTTGTCCAGCTTGGGACAACCATACCTGTTAGGGTTTTGGTTGCAGGGTTAACGGGAGCTGAGTGGATTGACTCCTTGGCCCCAGTAACTAGCCTGCTTTTCCAGGTCATAATTGCATAGCACGGCCTTGCCCCGCCCTATTTAACCAATCTACTTTCCCCCTACAAGCCCACCCGGACCCTCCGTTCATCAGGACTTGGCCTGCTCCAAGCCCCCTGCCCGAACCGCCCCACCATCGGAGGCCGGGCCTTCGGTTTCTCCGCTCCCACCCTATGGAATACCATCCCCCAATCCCTCCATCTCGTTTCTTCCCTTTCCTCTTTCAAGGCCGGTTTGAAGACTTTCCTCTTCGACCGTGCCTTTTGTTCCACCCCAAATTTTTCGACCTCCCCTTCGTGTCTCACCCCTTCCCAAACACTCCCCTCCCAGCTCGGGTCACAAGCCTCCTGTGCAGCGCCTTGGGACGTCCTCCCGACGTGAAAGGCGCTCTATAAGTGTAATTTATTGTTGTTGTTGTAGCACTTTTCATGTCTTATGTCTTATGCAAACTGCCACAAGATACTACTTGCATCTTCCACTTAATGCCTTCCAACATGCAATACATAGAATAGGGTGGATGACAGGTGGCAACCTTGCTTTGTCTCCTTTCAAGAGGCATGGTGTCATTGAGTCCACTATCGACTTTGACATGGAACTGGGACCTCAAATGCATTTTTAAAAATCTGGCCATATACAGTATACCCATGGCTTCTAGTTTTGTCATGAGGCACAAGGTTGAAATCCTTGCGGAAGTCTATGAATATCTGTTTCCCCATCGCTTTACCATATTCTGTGATTTAAAAAAAGTGTGATTTTGTGTGTGTGTGTATATATATATATATACTGTGTATACAGTAAAAGCCCGTTTATCCAGCACCCTTGGGACCTGGCCAATGCTGGTTAAAGCGCCTGCCGTATATTCGGCCGAAAACGCAAAAAATAAAAATAAATTTTTTCAATGCATTTTTCCGGAAAAATTCCGGTTAATCGAATGCGGACCTTTGTTTTTGTGATGCCGGTTATACGGAAGTTACTATTGATTGGGTGACGGATAAACGGGTGTTTACTGTGTGTATATACTGTGTATATACGCACACAAAATCACACCCTGTTCCACACAAGAATGGAAGCCGGTCAGTTGTTGATCAATGCTGATCAAACCATGAGCCTTGTGCAGGGACCACCTGAAGAACTACCTTAAGAGCCACTGAAATTGGGGAATTTCTAGGGACTAATTCCTCATTGTGAACACCGTAAATGTTCCATTGAAATGTAGATGTGTTTTTAAAAAAAGTTTACATTTCTATATCTTTAAAAATTAAAGTTTTAGTTTGCATTCTGTCTTGGTGAAATGTCATGGTTGCAATTTAACTGGCATTTTAATAAAAATATTTATGATTTTGTTTTACCCTGGGACAAATTAGGTGAATTCCAATGGTATCTTCTGGTTGTATTCTCCTGATGTGAAAGGCGCTATACAAATGCAATGTTGTTGTATGCCTACCTATGTTAACTTCATCACTACAGCTGTTTAGTTGCTAGGCTTGATTTAAAAAATTAGTTTTTGTTTATTTCTATATAATTTATAGTGTCTTCATATCTGACTACTAATTATTCCTCAATCCATGAATGCTTAAATCCCTCCACTCCTGGCACCAGCCACCTCTCTACTCACAGCATTACCCGCTGCCTCAGCTCTACTGGGTCCACCCGGCCTCCTCCTGGTCCCCCGAAGCCTCCACTCCACCACTGGCAGTTGTGCTTTCAACCACTACACCCCAAACGTTTGGAACTCCCTCCCTCAATCCCTCCTTCCCATGTTCAGTTCGCGGCTAAAGACCTTTCTCTTCGACCGTGCCTACGGTCACCCTCCTTCTGGCTTGGCCTCTACCATTGTTAAGCGTTCTGAGACTCCGCCTTAGCTACAACCTGTATCAGTTTTCAACTTTCTGGTCTATATGACCAGTGCTGGACATGGATCTGCTAAGAGCCCCGAACGTTATGGTCAGTATGACTAATGCTGCAGTTAGATTTGCGAGAGCGGAACCTGGAAAAAAACCCTACTACTTTCTGATCCTGTGGCTCAGTGGTTAGAGCACTTGTCTTGCAAGCTGGGGAGACCTGTGTTTGAATCCAGGCAGGTCAGGGCGAAACCTTGGGTAAGTTTCCTTACTCCACACGCCTAATAATAATCCCTCCCAAAAAAACACAATAATAAAATTGGTCATTTCAATCCACGAATGTTTGTGGGGGACACTGCTGTGTGCAATTGGCTGCCACGATTCGCCCACAGATATACAGTCAATTCACTTTACAGTATATTCTGTGAAGTGCTTTGGAACATCAATAAGATGTGAAAAGCGCTATATCAAATGCAAGGATTATTATTATTAGTATTATCCATATAGCACATCGCATGCACATTTGTCCCAAATCAACTATGTACCATAATATTATTTCCTAAAAAAAAACTTCCTGCTTCAAACCTGTTCACTATTCGCTCTCTGAAAAAGTGTTTGTGTGGATGTGTTTTGAATTTACCTCACTTCAATTGCAAGCCGTGTCCTCATGTTCTGCTATTCTGGATAAGTTGAAACTTATCATGATTTATATTGTATTGCCCCCTTTAGAATGTTAAAGACAGCAATCATATCGCCTCTCAATCTTTAATGTTATCTGTGAAGCTTAATGATAATAATAATAATAATCATCCTTGCATTTGATTTAGCGCCTTATCATGTCTTCCATGCATTCTCACAGAATGCATTACATTCACATGTAATGTGAATTGACTATATTTAGTGGGAGAAACTCGGAAGCGAATTACACAAGGTATCCCACAAACAGTTAAGAATTAAGTTAACAAATTCTTTTAAATTTTTTAAATTTTATTTGAAGGGATTATTACCCCTGGACAAGCAATCTGTCTATCAACTGACGACTGGGTTCATACTTACTGCTAGGTGAACAGAGGCGTGCAGAGTAAGGAAATTTGCCCAAACTTTTGCTCTGCCCAGGAATCAAACCCATGTCCTCTCGCTTGTGAGGCATGTGCTCTTAACAACAACAACAACAACAACATCAACTTGGATTTATATAGCGCCATCCACGCCACATGGCATTTCAGATTACTAAACTGCAGGACTCAAATTTACAGAAAAGCTGATAGATAACCAATTTAGTTCATTCAGATTTTCTGTAATTTGCTGTATTAGTGGAAAACTTTAATAAAAATCTCAAATGGAAACATTTAGTTGTCCTTGAAGTAAAATTAATATCCAAAAACAACAAAAAATGATTTTTACATGGCCAGCCAACTAATAAAGATCTCTGGTCACACCAGCTAGAGGCAATATTACAGATGTCTTAACTCTGAAAATTATTGGCAATTAATCTTTCTGTTTCACTGAGGTTTGGTTCCTTGTGGTAGCTGCACAGTAGCAGGAACAATGTATTTTGGAAAGGGTGTTGAGATACTATTGGGAAGGTCATTCTTTTGTGGAGTGAGGCTTTATCATTGAGCCGTAGATAATTGTGATTTCCTCCGGGAAGGGAGAAATCTGCTACAGGAACAATATACAGTAAAAGCCCGTTTATCCGGCACCAGCGGGACCTGGCCAATGCCGGTTAAATCGCCTGCTGCATATTCGGGCGGCCGAAAACCCAGCACAAAAAAATTAAAGTTCTTTTAACACATACCATACACACCAGACTAAATAATAACAGATAGTAACAGAATTTTGTATTGGTACTTATTGCTAAAACTACTTTCTTTACGGGTTCAGGTTTATATTCCAGCGATTCTTTTTAAATGGAGGATCGGCTTGCCGCTAGTATGGCTTTAAAGTCGCGCTGCGTTTGGCGCGCTCCATTTTAAAAAGAATCGCTGGTCTATAAACCTCAACCGCAGCATCATGGCTTCAAGCGCAGCATCTACCAGCAAAGGTGAGAAGCACAAGAGAGTAGTTTTAACAATAAGTGCCAATACAATATTCTGTTATTATCTGTTATTATTTATGCATTTACTAATGCTCCACTGCTATTGTTCCGGATAAGTTCCGGTTTATCGAATGGGGACTTTTTGCCGGTTATGCGGAAGTGTTGGTTCATTGAGTCATGGATAAACGGGCTTCTATTGTAGCATGTAATTCATTCTCGGAAGGGAATACAGTACCAATAAGAAATTGTGATTGCCATTATGACTAGGATCATGGAATCCAAAACAGTGCAACATTGCATGCTTGACATCTATAACTCACAGGAAGTATTTTATTTTGAACTTCTTTGTAGCTTGTATCAGAATTTTAAGTGTCCTATTGATAAATCTCCATGTGTGTGTAGATAAAGCCTGGAGTTTTTTTTAACTAATGGCCCAACTTTAGCTGTGTTGCTGATGTGGAGCATTTTGGCACACAGGACTGAGGAATTCTATGTGCTGTATCTGTCATTTATTTACCAGAATGGAAAAAGTCTTGCTTGACTAAACCTAGAGATTGACTAATGTACAAATGCATCAAGGCTAATGATTATTAATCAGCTGGCACAATATATCCCACTCGTGCTGCGATGGCTATGTAATGGAGCTTATAAACTGGTAATGTGAAATCCACTATTTACATTGTAGGTTAGTTTCTTCAATATCAGAATAGCCTGTTGTATTTGGCAGTGCTGTCCTAGTCACTTTCATCGTTGGGAATTGGGACTGGTACTTTGGCCATTGGACCCTCACCACTCTATGGGAAAGGTATGCACAGGGCAGGAAGCGCGAAATGTCATTGCTGTCCTGAATGGTTCACTTTTTTTTATTCGGAAAGGATATCCAGTGTTACCCGCAGAGGCATTGTGTATGTTGTGTTGGCATTGCTGGTACCAACCAACTAGGGTCCGGCGATATATCGATACATCGGTTATATCTGATATAATTTTCATATCGTTACGCCGATATAGGCATTCTAAAAATATCGATATATCGAAAAAACAGTATATCGAAAAAATCGGAATGCCGATTTTTTCGATATACTGCACATAGAATTCCGATTCCGATACAAGATCCAGAATGCTTATCTCTATGTAATGCACAGACCGAGATGCAAGCGGTCATATTGTATTCATAATCCTCGAATACAATATACAGGTATACAAGGGGTGGGGTGGGAGGAGAAAGGGACGGGGGAGGGGGGAGAGAGGGACGTCGACGGGGGTGGGGGAGAGAGGGACGGCGGCGGGCGGGGGGGGAAGGGAGAGAGGGATGGCGGCGGTGGGGGGAGAGAGAGGGACGGTGGCAGGGGGGAGAGAGGGACGGCGGCGGGGAGGGTGGGGGGAGAGAGGGACGGCAGTGGGGGGGTGGGGGGAGAGAGGGATGGCGGTGGGGGGGTGGGGGGAGAGAGGGACGACGGGGGTGGGGTGGGGGGAGAGAGGGATGGCGGCGGGGGGTGGGGGGGGCACAGATGGGAGGGGGAGAGACGGTGGGGATGTGATAATATATAGATAGAGATCGATAGAGAGAAATAGAGATAGATAGAGAGAAAGAGAGATAGATAGATAGGTAGAGAGATAGATAGAGAGGTAGAGAGAGAGAGAGAGGTAGAGAGAGAGAGAGAGAGAGAGAGAGAGAGAGAGAGAGATAGATAGATAGATAGATAGATAGATAGATAGATGGGGGGGGGATGTGAGAGAGGAGAGAGACACAGACAGAAAAACACAGAGATGGAGAGAGTGAGTATGAGAGACACAGAGAGAGAGAGAGAGATGTTTACCTCCTGAGGAGATAGGCCCCGAATGCGCGCGTACCCCGAATGCGCAGTACGAAAACCCCGAAAACATCAATATATCGGTATATCTCGATATGAGCCCATCGATATATCTAAATCGGAAAATTTCCATATCGACGGACCCTACAACCAACTAGCGTTACTGCTGCTGATGGGCTACACTGTTTGGTAGGAGCAAAAGAGAACAGGAGGAAGTTCTACCAGTTTATTAGATCTTGGCGCATCCTTTAGTACTATATTCATGTAGATAATCTCTGGTCTGCCTTGTCTGCTGGTTGCTGCTCTGCAATTGCCAAACAAGAAATTGCTTGCCGCCTCTCTAGTTTCTCTTTCTCAAAACTCTCGTGTTTTACTGCAAGTACGCAGATTAGTAACTTCTGTAGAGTATGACGTGAATCTATTTGTTGTTTTGATTCTATTTTGTAGTACTGGTGGGGGGAACTCCTGGAAGCTGTGGTACCAGTGGTAGGAAACCATAAGTTCCTGTTCAATTCAAAAACCTCAACCCCAAAAAGAAAAGTGACGCTTATTTTTATTTTGTTTACACAAATGGCATTTTGAAATGTTTCTCTTCTGTGATGACTTGTTTTTCATTTACTTTTCCTTTCGAGACAAGTGATCCCATGCCTCTGCTGCTGTACACTGGAAAGGTATGAACTTGGTTGCAAGGCATGGACATGCTGGTGACATAGTGCTGGTAACTCATTGGATGTGGCTCCTAAAAGTTGGCACATTTTAGTTGGGTGAAATTACTTTAAAATTGACAATTTAGGAAAATAAAAGTTACAGCGATTTCTTTTTGCAATTCACTGCTTTTGTTTTATTAAACCATTCATTTCAAGACCATGTTTTCGGTCACTCTCACTGTCCAGTGCCTTGGGATGTCCTTCTGATGTGAAAGGCACTATACAAATGTCATTTGTTGTTCATGCATTATTTACTCTGGGATGGCCTGTTCTTCCAAGGCTGGATCCAGGAAATTTCATACTTTGATGAAATGGGAGTGGTGCTCTGATGTAAATATAGGCAAATTTTTGTTTAGTTGCTGTGTCACCCAGCAAAATGGAGGGACCTGGTACAGTAGATTGGGATGAGGTGAATAATGATGAATGCAATTAAAAAAGGAAGTATACTGAATAGCACAGTAGGATTCAATAGTAAAAAGAGGGAAAGCAGTCATTTCTGCTGGTAGAATAATGTGATTTTGGGGTAAAATCGTTTTTTTTAAAAAACCAATTAGCATGGTTATTACCTTAGGGTTGCTCAATGATTAATGCAACGCCAGTGGGAATACTAGGATTGAGACCATTCAATTTTGAATATTTCTAAAGTTGCTTTTTGAACTAATTTTTAATTGTATTCCTTTTCCCTTGTGGAAATTATAATTATCCTTTTTTTAAAAAAAAGTGATTTTCTATAGAAATGTGTAGACTATTTATTTTTAAAATCAAACTTAAGCCAATTTTACTTGGTTTTGAGAGACTAGAGATAAGCTTTAAACTGCAGCATCTTCTTTCATTCGAAAGCTTTAAAGATGTTTCTGCAGCTCTGCTCTCTGCAAGAGATGGCTCAAATTACACCCAGCGGGATATTTTGCATTCCATTGCATACTCCCTTCCAGTTTTTGTTCATCCATGCTCATTTTAAAAAAAAAACGTTTCCCTACATTATACATTCTCCCAGCCAGTGCCAGTTACAGTGGGATATGTTACCAGGCATTACTTGCTGCTTCAAGGCATGTCTCAAGACATTCCTCTTTTGTCACCCTCCTACCCCAACCTTCCACCCATCCTGCTCAGGTCAAAATCCTGACTGTCCTGTGCCTTGGATGTACTCCCAAAGTGAAAGACTATGCAAATACAATTTGTTGTTTTTCTTAGCTTATCCACTGAATTTTCTGTTTCTATGTATCTTTAGGCAACAAGGGTAATTAATACAGAATTAAGACCTTATTGTGGGGAAGTGTGATGGGAAAGGGATATGCTTCTATTTGTAAAGACATTGCATAGTAACTTCAATACTCTTATCACTCCTGATGGCAAAGAGCACACTTTGTTTTGCAAACTGTAAATTCTGCTGCTTTGATCACTCTCATCTCCAATGGCAGCGGTGGATGAAAGCACCCCCTGCAGGCAGAAGCACCTTACATTGCTTCTCAATACCATCAATGCCATTGGATGTTAATAGGATTGCTGTGGCACAACATGAACTGCAATATTAAAGTGCATGATCCAATCTGGTGTAATTTCTGTTTATCACAGTGCTTTAATCCAGCTCTGCTATAGGTATTCACAACTGCCTCTGTAGCAGCAGTAAATAATGTTTGGGAGTGTCTGGCCTGTGCCCAGGACTCCTTTTGTTGTGCTGGTAGAAAAAGTGTATGAAGCACAAAAACAAAGGTTGGGAATAAAGGCAGAATGTCATGGTTAAGTGCTTTTGATAACTTTCAAAATCTAAATATGGTTTTGAATGAAGCATCACTTGTTCCCTTCCACTCCGTTTTCACCCTCTGGCCTGATCCTTCGCTCTCTCTCTCCTCCTCTGCCCCAGCCTAATGTGAAACTTTTTAATGTAGTTTATTTTTAGCAGATGGGATCATAAATTCCATTTTTTTTCTTCTGAAATCTGAGCTCTGAAGAATTCCAGTACTAAAATACTGAAAGCCAGCTCTGTCTAAAGCCTGTCAATGTGTTTAAAAGCTGTTGAATACAATAAGTTGACAACTTATCCTTAATCTTGTAAAATATATACATTTCTAATACCTTTATTTAAAAAAAATCTTATTTCAAAATCATTTCAAATTTTACTCAAGTTTTGTTTTTAGAGTTGGGGCAGTTCTTCTCTGCCTTATTTTATTGACTGATGTAGTATTTCTTTGTTTATTCCTGTGCCACTTAATTAAAGAAGTTGAATCAAACTTTGGGTGGGTCATGAAGGTTGAGGAGAAAGAGAGTTTACAACTGTAGTCCTTGCCAGTCGCAATGGAGATCCTTGTTTTCAGTGTTCTGCTGATTGTCAATGTGGCCTTTATCAGATACTTCCTTTAAATTCATCATGGTAAACCTGGAAGCCTTGTTTGTTTAAAGAAGTTTGACCTGTCTGGCGCACATACTTTCAAATCAAGCAACTCCAATAATTAACAGAAATATATTTTTGGAAGTCATTAATTTGCATGCCTCATAAAAACAGCAATAGAATGTCATTCTAAGTATTTATCTTATCTGCAGTTCAGTCTCATTCCAGCCTTTT
This sequence comes from Hydrolagus colliei, assembly GCA_035084275.1. Classification (NCBI taxonomy): domain Eukaryota; kingdom Metazoa; phylum Chordata; class Chondrichthyes; order Chimaeriformes; family Chimaeridae; genus Hydrolagus; species Hydrolagus colliei. The sequence goes on along the minus strand of CM068744.1, from coordinate 96,435,086 downwards.
ATTAGGCTGACTATTTTTATGCCAACATCAGTTCATTTCTAGTGTTTGGCACTAAGTCTACTTTCATTGCAACATTCCAGGTTCCGGAGATGGAAGGACTATGTACTTTCTCACCACAAATCTCATTACCATATTTATGTGACATTTTACTTGTGTGTTTTTACCCGTTTTGTACTGCAACCTTTCCAGTTGGATTGGTTTCTCTTGAATTCCACTATCTGAGGAATACTTTTTTTGTTCAATCTGGGTACTCTGACTTATTTGATCCACTACACTACTTATTTACCTGTAACTGAATATTACTTTCATGCACTGAACGATAATTTGCATTAATTTGTGGCCAGACACCAAAATTGTGGGTGATGAAAACAGGCACAAAGATACCTTAATATTCCTCTCCCCTCCCCCACCCCACTCCATCAATGAAAAAGATTCTAAAAAATATTCAGTTTTACAACAACAAAATTACACTGTAAAGCGCCTTTTTGAGGTGTAATTTTGAATAAACTGGATTTTGTGAATGGTGACAGAGGGGAGACCGGCTAGGAGGGCATTGGAGTAGTCCAGCCGAGAGGTGACAGAGACATGGATCAGGGTTTCGGCAGCTTTTGGGGTGAGATATTGGTGGAGATGTGCAATGTGGCGGAGATGGAAGAAGGCAGTGCCTGTGAGGGACCAGATGTGGGGAGGAAAAATAATTGCGGGTCGAATCTGATGCCTAAGTTACGTACGGGTTTGGAGAGTTTATGAGGCAGGTCAGGTAGGTGGAATAGGTGAGAGCTGTGGGACTGAAGTCTTTCACGAGAGCCAAAGAGCATGGGTTCCAGCCTGTCAACATTTAACTGAAGGAAATTTGCGCTCATCCATCTCTTGATGTCTAACAGGTAGGCTGGCAGAACATCAGGGGACTGGGGGTCGCAAATTGATGTGGTAAAGTAGAGTTGGGTGTCATCTGTGTACATGCCTGATAATAATCCCTCAACATTTTTTTTATTGGTCACTCAATTCACGACTGTTTTTGGCATACCACTATGTGCAATTGACTGCCGTGTTTCGCCCACAAATATAGTCAATTTACATTACAGGATATTCTGTAAAGTACTTTGAGACGTCTAGAAGACGTGAGAAGCACTATAACAAGTTCAAGGATTATTATTGTTATTAAGTAATTTTGGTGTGGCCATGCCCTCATCATATCAAAAGAACAAGTGAGCAGTATGACTGTTAACTATTAGTAGACAAATTAGTGGGTGGGCTGTGGTAATAAATAATCCTTGCACTTGATATTGTATGTCTGAAACGTCTGAAGTCACTTCACAACATTTGCTGTTGAGTGTGTAATGGCTGTTATTTTTCAAACTTTTGAAATGACAATATCCCACAAATAGTCATTCTATGCGTAATTGGCTGTCTAGGTTTTGCCCCACAAAACATAGTCTATTCACATTACAGTATATTTTTTCTGTAAAGTACTTTGAAATGTCTACAAGACATGCTAATCTGCTATATCAAATGCAAGGATTATTATTATTTTTAAGCGAGCAACCAATTTTATCTGACGGATTCTTGGCCATGATTCCAGGAGAAATTCCCTTCTCTTTTTGAATAGCGCAATGGGATCTTAAACCTCCACCTGTACAGTTTGTCAGGACCCCAGTTTAGGATATCATCTAAAGGATGACTTTTCTGACAATGAAATGTACCTCCAGTGCTGCATTTGAGTGACTGACAAACATGAGCTCATCATTCTGAAGGTACTTGAACTTGTACCATCTGAGATGAGCGCTAATTTTAATAGAAGTACAAATTTGCTTGCCTCTCATATAGTTGTTATGAATTTATATGGTTAGAAAATTCACTCTTTTTCTTATTGAATTACATACAAGTCAGAGTATATTTTAATTAATTGTAGGTGTTTTTTTTCACTCACTTCGAAGGCTTGTCTGTGGCCTGTCTAGTTATCCAGCATGATGCTGTTCAAATCCACAGATAAAATGTCTTCCTAGTCTCCAATTTTAAATATTAATGTCTTGTGGTGTTTGAGTCATTATCTAGTTGCAAAGCATAAACAGAATGTTCTGAACATCTGGACCATTTGATATTTGAGGATGCACATGAAATATGTGTGCTCTTGGCATTAATGTGTAACTTAAAGCCAATTGGCAAAATGTTAAATTTTTTCTTGACAAAAATAGTAGTTTGCCCCTGGGCATCTGGTGCTGGAATTCATCACGAGACAGGAAATGTGAAAAACAGTATCATTTTTACTAAAAATGTCAATTTTACAGACTTAAGATTTTGAAAGTGCTTCCAGTCAGTTTTACTGGCACAATATTCTGGATATCGGCCTGGCTAACAAAATAATTAATATTGATCATAAAATTGTACTATTTATGTCTGATTTTTAAATTGTGCAATATTGGACATTACTTATATTCTTATAAATAATTATGTTTTTCCATCTGTGAGCAATTGGAGACTCACAAAGTGTATTGCTGAATCCTCCTACTTAAATGGAAATTAAATCTGTGTTTGTACCTAAATTGGTCTTAATTTTGTTGCCCTATTATTTGAGACCAGGAGTTTGGCTCGGATACAATTAGTGGTTCTAATCTTTTACCTGACCTAATTCATTTAAAAATAACGATTTGCTAGTCAAATCCATTAGATTTGCCCACATATCAGTTACCTAGAACAAGTTCCTCAAATGGTATACAACACCAACAATAAAATCATATTTGTTTAGTGCCTTTAACATCGGGAGGCAATACACATTGTGGATGCACAAGTCTTCATCAAACTGTCCTTTCACCCCCATATCTGTACCGTGACCCGTTCTGTCTTCCACCTCTGCAATATTGCCTGACTCTGCCGCTGCCTCACCCCTCAGACTGCCTCAAAACATTGATTCATTACCTCAGGCTCAACTTCAGAAACACCCACCTTGCTGCCCTCCCCATCTCTTCCCTCCATAAGTTGCAGATCATCCAGAACTCTGCAGCTCGTGTCCTCTTCCGCACCAGGCTCCGTTACCCCATCACCCCACCTCGCCGGGCTCCACTGGCTCCCCAACCCTCAGAGGATTGTATTCAAAATGCTCATCCTCACTTTCAAGGCCATCAGTGGCCTTTCCCTCTCTACCTTTCTGACCTGCTAACCCCCCCGTCAACCTGTCCGCTTCCTCCACTCAGCAGGCTTAGGCCTACTCCATGTCTCCCACTTGACCCACCCTACTTACATCAGCCTGACTTTCAGGCTCTTTGCCCCCACCCTTTCGAACTCCCTTCACCTTCCTCTTTCAAAGCATGACTTAAGACCCTCCTTTTCAACTGTGCCATCTGTGGCTCTTCTACCTCTCTGCCCTCCCTCCCTCATCCCAACCCTGCCCCCTCATGATTGAGTCCTGATCTCTGACTGTACAGCGCCTTGGGACGTCCTCTTGACGTAAAAGGTGTTTTACAAATGTAATTTTGTTGCTGTGAGAGCATTGCTACTGTGCTCTGGCCCACAGTTCAGACACATTTCTCTATCCTTTGAGCAATGGTTCTACCAGTTGGAGTTACAAGAATCGAGCAGCAACAACTGCTTACCTCTCTTTAATGCCAGTCAAGGGATAACAAGCCCTCGATATACGAGCTTGTGTTCACAAACATTTTAATTGCCAAAGCCCCTCACACGAGGACCTAGATTAAACCGTTGGTGCCGTGTAAATCTAGTGTACATAGCTTTGATATATTTGGAGACCATGATCTCAACAGCAAGCTATTTGTTTTTAGCTGGCTAACCTCCAGCAATACCCCAATTAGGAAACACTGTTTGTGGGTTCATTGGGAGAATGTGACAATATTGGACAGTATTGGAAGCACCCACTCTTTACCATCTTTTGTTTTAATGTTCACCACTAGATTAAACCCACTGATAGATATATTGTTTGTTTAAAGCACTTTGTTTAGCTAGTGAGGTAATATCAGGAAGCAGTTTTCACTAAGCAATTTTTCATAAATTAGCCATTGCACAATCACCATTTCAACTCAACAGCTGTCTTCTTTTCTCATACAAGAATAGAAACAAAACAATACCAAATTACATTTGTACAGCACCTTTCACGTCAGGAGGATGTCCTAAGGCAGTGGACAGTTTGTATTTAAGACCCGATCGGTGAGGGTGGAGGAGAGGAGGGGCGATGACCGATGGCACCGTCGAAGAGGAGGGTCTTGAGGCAGGACTTGAAAGAGGCTAGGGAGTGGGTGAGATGGAGGGATTGCGGGATGGAATTTCAGAGGTTGGGGGCAGAGTGACTGAAGACTCGTCCCTGATGGTGGGGTGGATGGGGACAGGTTGGTAGCAGGTTAGGAAGTCACAGAGGTAGGGTGGAGCAAGGCCATGGAGGGCTTTAAAGGTGAGGACCAGAATCTTGAATTAAATCCTCTGAATGATGGGGAGCTAATGGAGTCGGGTGCAAATGGGAGAGATGAGGTCACAGTGTTTGGTGTGGTAGAGGACATGGGATGCAAAGTTATGGATGATCTGCAGCCTATGGAGGGAGGAGTTGGGAAGGTCGATAAAAAGGGTGTTGGCGAAATCGAGCCAGGGCGTGATGAAGGCATGAATGAGAGTTTTAGCATCCTGAGGGGTGAAGTAGTGGTAGAGTCAGGCAATGTTGCAGAGGTGAGGGAAGGCAGAGCGGGTCATTGCTTGGATGTGGGGGAGGGAAAGTCAATTGTGAATTGAACTAGACACCCAGTTTCCTGACTGGCTTGTTGAGGTGGAGTATGCAACCGTGGAGGTTGTTGCTGCCAGTGCCTGAGGTGTGAAGATGCTGGTGCAAGACAATCAGGAGGACCTCTGTCTAGTTGAAATTCAACTATCGATAGTAAACATTACCTTAGCAACAGTGGTGTCATGATGTCATTGAGTATGCTGTAGCATTGAGGATACCATATCACTTTAGCCTGCAAAAAAAAACTGATAGCTCAAGTTTGTGAAGTGATATTCATCATTTGCTAGTTAAGAAGACAGATGGAAATGTTCACTCTTCCCCCCATTCTTGGTGTTTAGGTGACTGCATTTGGCAAGCTGCTGTAAACTGAGCAGAAGTGAGCATTCTTCCTCTCCCAATACTGATCCCAGGCATCAATGAAGTGAACAGGTTCAGTGCTTGTGAATTGGAGTCCCCTTTTCAGATGGGAGACTTAAACATGGAGCCAATCAGATACCCAGTAGTTTTGTTTGTTTGGCAAAACAGTACTGTCTTCTGACCCACAACTAGTTTTGTTTTCAGCCCTTTGGCCCTCTATGCTTTGTTTGTTCCCCATGAACCTCCTCTAATCCCTTCCCTCCAACCTTTGATATTCTGATATTTTATATTTCCCTTTTAAACTAATCTGGTCTCTTCACTCCACAATTTGCAGCAGGGGATTCTGTATTCCTCTGGTTAGATTTTTTTTAAATCCCCCTATAATTCTATTAAATATTGTTGAGATTTTTCTTTAAAAAATGTTGTGGTTCTTCCTCTAGTATCTGTGGATTATTTACTGAGACTCATTTACAATATTTAGGGACAAATTAATTTACTGATCTGTGTTCCTATTGATAATGCATCCATATTTTGAATATAGCAGATATTTCTAGTACATATTTTCAAAGAGAATTAGTTCTTTATTTAGGGAGAACCATCTAGGTTATTAGATTATGGGGAGAGAGCTGGGCAGTGGGATTGAGTTGCTCTTTTCAAAGAGCCTGCACAGACTAGATGGGCCGAATGGCCTCCTTTTGTGCTGTAAAATTCTATGATTCTATGATATTCCTTAGTTTACTTTTGGAAGTTGCGTTGAGAACTAACTGTCACGATTGTGAGTGATTTGTTCTTTGTAATTGTGCCTATTTTGTCTTCCTATATGTTGCTATTGAACTGGAGTACAGCATATCAAAGCAATTTACCAGCCCTCCACTGATCACTTGTGAAGTCTGCTTTGAATTGTTTTTTATAGTGACTCATTTCTTATTCCAATTGCAATTTTTCCCATTGAACTTCCTTTCTTGGTGTATGACTAGCTCAAGCAACATCCAACAGTTGGCTCAAAAAGCCAATGTGAGTGTGTGAGAGAGGATGAGGGGTGTGTGTGTGAGAATAATATTAATAATCCTTGCATTTGATACAGTGTCTTATCACATCTTCTAGATGTCTCAAAGCACTTCACAGAATATACTGTGAAGTAAATTGACTGTAGACTTTGTGGACAAAACGCGGCAGCCAATTGCGCACAGCAGTATCTCACAAACTATTGTGGATTAAAATGACCAATTTATTATTGTTTATTGTTTATTTTTTGAGGGATTATTATTAGGCGTGTGTGTGTGGAGTAAGGAAACTTGCCCAAGGTTTCGCCCTGACCTGCCGGGAATTGAACCCAGGACCCTTGCTTGCGAGGCAAGCGCTCAAATCACTGAGCTACAGGACTCCACAAAATGAAGAAGGAGAGACAGAGAAACAAAGAGTAAAGGAGATAGCAGAAAGAGAGAAGTGAAGGCAGCGTTTCAGAGTTTGCTGTCAGGACAGACGATCGGTGACTCCCTTGACTGCTGTGGGGGCAGGACTGAACTCCCTCTTTTTCCAGTGAGAAACTCCTCTACATCCTATATCCTCCCACTCTGCAATCTCCCGACCTAGCCGTTCCCTTTGCCCAGCAAAAAACAGTTTGCTTCATGTCCCCCCATCCATTGTACCTCACTGTTGTCATTTTGCTTTTGCTTTCAGGAGCTCCATTACTGGACTCCTTGCAACTCCCTGCCTCCCTGCAACTCCCTGCCTCCAACTCCCTCCCTCCATCCAAGGCATGTCAAGACCTAACCCTTTGTGCTTTTGGTCAAATTTTCCCCTTCCCAAACCACCCCCCCCTCCACCCCATTTCCGGACCGGATGCCCAGCTAGCAATGTTGGGGCCCTTTGCGAAACCCTTTCCGTTGGGGGAAAAAGATTCTGTGTAAATATTATGTTTCTGGATGGGAAACACAAACTTATGTGGCCCGAGGATATTTCTCAAATGGGCCATTCGGACCTCAGCAGCCAAAAGGTTGGACCACTCCACCGTATATTAAACTTCATGAAGTGGGTGCTATGAATTGCTAGACTGCAGGGATGTCTTTGTTGACAACTTGTACTAAAGTTCAAAGATGATTTGTCACTTTCTGAAATTTCAATTGACCTTGGCTAGAATTCCTCTTCTGGATTTAACAAATGTGTTTTTTTTCCTAAGATTGGCTCATGAGTCATCTGAACCTATTACTTTTTGCTCCAGGCATTTGTGTATCCAAGTGTTGCAGATTGACCTTTGTACAAGAATTGCTTGGATTGTAGTGTTCAAAATAGTTCAGTCAGTGAGAGGTATGTATTGACTTTGGCTGAATAAAAAGGAATTGATGAAAATCTGAACTACTCTTGTGACTGGTGTTTATGCATGCCTCTCTCGGTTAGAAGTGTGTGGGTTCAAGCTCCACATCGGGATAGGAACTCGCATAGTCTTGGCTGACACTCGCAATTCTATAGATGAAAAGTTAAACTGAGATCCCAACTTACTGCTCAGGTGGTCATTAAAGATCCATGTCACTACTTGGCGAAGGGAGTTTCTCCTGGTATTCTAGCCAACAGTCCCCCAAATAAAATTGCTCACTCATTTCATGGCTGTTTGTAGAATATTGCCTATGCAATTGGGCTGCATTGTCTACAAATATACATTCATCCCTCTTCACAGTAATCCTCGAAAGCACTATGAGATGCCCTCTGGGTGACCTTCCCACGAGAAAGGTGCTATTTGAAATGTTAGGATTATATTTGTTGAATTTGCTATATTAATAGTGTCCTTGTTTTCCCCGGTGGAATTTTAGTTTCAAGAAGAGTGTAATGAGCAATATCACAGAAGATATTTCAAAGCAAAAAAAGTTGCATTCTAAAGTGTCTGTCCAATACAACAGGCAGTTTGTTTTTGCTTAAGTACCGAAATGCTGTGTTTTTTTTCAATGGAATTCTGGAGTTGAAATGTTGTTCACAACAACAAAATTACATTTATAGAGCAGTACCATTGCATCTATTTTGAAACATTTGAGTTCATATTAGAACCGATTTCATCTATTACAAATAAATATTCATGCGTGAAATACACCACATCAGCTAATTAAAAGGAAAGGGAAATGGGTAATGCATGGAACAGTGGTTATCCACAAGTGATTAAAGGGCAATAATGCTGTTGTATTCAGGTGATGCGACTTGTAGTTTCATGATTTTAAGATCACTTCCATATTGCCTTGGTACTTCATAATGCATGCATGTTTACTTCGGTGGATACTTACTTCCCCAGTAATACTTACTTCCCCAGTAAGTATTTCTCATGTTATTGGAGCCCTGTAGCTCAGTAGTTACAACACTCGCCTCACAACTGAGAGACCTGGGTTTGATTCGAGACACGGCGAAACGCTAGGCAAGTTTCCTTACTCCACACAAATGTTTACCTAACAGCAAGAAGGAACCCAGTGTTTGTATGTCGATTGGCGGATCACTTTTATGGGGGGTAATTATTCCTTCAAAAAAATTTGGTCACTCAACTTACAACTGTTTGTGGGACACTGCTGTTCGCAGATGGCTGCTGAGTTTCGCCCACCAAATATACAGTCCCTTCCAGAAGCACTTTACAGTAATATTCTGTGAAGTGTTTTGAGATGTCACGAGGACGTGATCAAGCGCTACATCATATAATAATAATCCTTACATTTGATATAGCGCGTTTCACATCTTGTAGACGTCTCAAAGCGCTTCACAGATTATACTGTGAAGTGAATTGACTGCATATTTGTAGGTGAAATCCAGCAGCCAATTGCTCACAAGTGTCCCACAAACAGCCATGGATTGAGTGATTACATTTTTATTATTTGGGGGGGGGATTATTATCCCTGGAAAAGTGATTCCCCCCCACCCCCGACTGACTAACAACCGGGTTCCTACTTGCTAGCTGACTGGTATACAGAGCTGTGTGGAATAAATAAACTTGCCCAACATTCACCCTGCCGGGAATAGAACCCTGGTCTCTCGCTTGCAAGTCCTCTTCCACTCATTATTCTGCTGAAAAAAATGTACGGATTATTATTATCATCATCATTGATGTTAGAGTCCTAACACTAAAGAAGTACAACAAAAAAAACCAGTCAAACAAAATATACCGCACATTTATTTAAAGATAGGCTCGGTGAGTTTTAATTTCATGGGCTTATTTGGGGGCACAATTTCCAGATTTGGGACGATACAAAAATAAACTGTGTAGCTCAAGAAGAAGATTTTAAGCACCACGTTCACCACCAGATTCAATTTAATACATTACATTAAGGAAGACTAACGCTATGTGGCATTTTTAAAAGAATAAGTTGAATAAAACCTATGGGTTAATGTACATAAAGGTTTGAAGCAGGTGGACAAAGCTGTACAGAAATCTCTTGGGGCCTAGATTTTTATAAAGAGCATAAAATACTAAATAAATTGTTAATGTGTATAAATCTTTAGTTGAGACTACGCCTTTGTATCCAGTTTTGATTACTCTTCAGGAAGAAAGTCCGATCTACACAGGGGATGTAAAAGAGACATCCAGGATGAGTGGTTTGAGCAGAGAAATTGGTGTACTGTATCTTCATTGGACCAGAGAGAGGTTGAGAGGAGACCCTGAAAGTTCTTTAAAATGGTGAAGGCCATGTACTGTAAAGCGTAGTGACTGTATTTTGTATTTTCTTTTGTGTTTTTTTTAAATGTCTGGAAAGATCTGGTTACAATGGATTTTAAAAATGACATTAGATATTATGAATGGAGGAATGAAAGCTTCTCTGCCATTGTGATAAATAGCCTCTGTGTTGCCTTACAAAGTTTCATTATTCTTACATCAGAAAGTGAACCTGTAAAGATTTTCTTTCTCAGCGTTTTACCATTTGTCCCGGTTGATTGTGGAAGATAAATTGTGTAAGTATATTTGATGATCGCTGGAAGGTTGCTGAGACTGGGTAAACCCCTACACTTGGGCTATTGTGCTTTTGAAGGGATTACCATTGCATATACCAGACTTTAAGAACTTGACTCAAATCAGGAATCCAGTCTCTGGTTCCCTCATTTTGTGCCACTCCTTTCATTGTGTTTGCTGAATTTAGAGCTGCTCTCCCTTTTAGGTTGGCCTATTTAAGATTATGCTTGGAACCTGTATAACCATTTTGCCACTCATTTCATCACTTACCAGAGCTGTCACTGTCAAGCAATTTTTACCATCTCCTCTCTCAACAGTACACGTAATGACAAATCTTATCGTTTTTAGGGCAGTTGAAGCCTAGTGAAAACCTATTAGATTTCTATGAGGTTTCCATATGTAAATTCTAATATCTTGCATCACATAGATCTGCTTTGGAATGATTAATTCTGTGGAGTTTTTGTGACGACTATAATAACACAGACTTGGTACAGATTTTTCGGTTAGCAAATTTGGGACATCTGCGGGAAATATTTATATTTTTGCTGATCAATAGTGTTTAAAACTTTAAGAAATCTGACTGGACCGATAATAATAATCCCTGCATTAGATATAGCGCCTCATCACATATTCGAGCCATCGCACATTCTGGAAATTTTCCCATTGCTTGTCCAGCTAGGACCACCCTACCTATTAGGGCTTTGACTTGCAGGATTACTAATCTCAGAGTGTATTAATGGGAACACATCCATCCACTGGTGCCTCCCCAAGCCCTATTTATGCTCTAGGCTGGCTGATCTCTCAATGGTGCAGAAGCGACTAGATTGGAACCTGGACAATAACAACAACAAAATTGCATTTTTAGAGCGTCTTTCACATTGGGAGGATGTCCCAAGGCGCCGAACAGTCACGACGGGACCCGAGCAAGGGAGAGGGGTAGGGTAGGGGCAAGGGGCGGGAGAGAGTTAGGAGAGGCGGGAGAGAATTGGGAGGGCAGCAGAAGGCACGGTCGAAGAGGAGTGTCTTGAGACCGGCCTTGAAGGAGGTGAGGAAGGGAGCGAGGTGAAAGGACTGTGGGATGGAGTTCCAGAGTGTGGGATGGACAACCAGGACCACCACTGAGGGTTGACGTAAATCTGACATTTTGTTGCCAATCACACCACTTTGGAGACTGCTCAGATCTTAGGGACCCCACTACACTGCTGCCTTAATGACCAGTATATCTGCACTCCATTTAAGCTCAACGAACATCTCAAGTTGCTAACTAATCACTGTACAAGATTGAGCTCTTTGAGACACCTATAAGACGTGAAAAGCGCTATATCAAATGCATATCAAATAAGCATTATTATTAGATAATGCACATTAACTTAGAGCAATCGCATATCTGATTGTTTTTCTTATATACAGTAATATGATCATAAAACCTAAATGGAATTCATTACCACACAATCTGATCTTGAATTCCAAATAAATTCCCTATACTGTAGTCATATTAAGAGGTAATTTCTAACTGATTATTTTATTACATTTGTATAGTGCTTTTCACGTCGTAAGAGGTTAGAGCACAGATAAGAGTAGTATAGCTAGAGTTGGGCTTATGATTCATAAAGAATGAGCTTTGCTTTTATGCTATCTGATCATTAGCTTTGTTTCCTGACACCATATCTTACTGATATTTGCAGAGTAAATTACAGCAGGAGTGGGGAGAAGAATAATGGGCAATATTTTTGAAAACTAGTGAATATTTTTGCATTGGTTGATAGCAATTCTTGTATTTCATGGTGACTATCGCAACTAAATATTACATTGCTTTACAGCGCAACTTAGCTTACTCTTGAAGCTAAGTATTTGGTGCAGCGGCTTATCACGTCATTGAAACGTCTCAAAGCGCTTCACAAAATATATTGTATCACTTTTTTGTGTATTTTGTGGGGCGAAATGCGGCCGCCAATTGTGCACATTGTGCAGATTGAGTAACCACATTATAATTTATTTTTTGAAGAGGTTGTTACCAGCCGAAAGGAATCCGCCAATTGTCTATTTGTGGTACCAAATATTTTGGACCATAAATGTAGAAGGGTTTTTGGTGTACCTGAATTAGAATTGTTGGTCATCACTATAATTGTGCAGCCCCGTGGCTCAGTGGTTAGAGCGCTCGCCTTTGCAAGCGGTCAGAGTGAAACTTTGGGGAAGTTTCCTTCCTCTACATGTCTGATAATAATTCCTCAAGACATTTTTTTTTAGAAAAATAATAAAATTGGTCACTTCAATCCACGACTGTTTGTTGGACACTTTGCTGCATTTCGCCCACAAAATATACAATCAATTCACTTTACAGGATTTTCTGTGAAGCGCTTGGGATGTCCTCCCGACCTGAAAGGCGCTCTATAAATGTAATTTTGTTGTTGTTGTCTTGAAGATGTGATGAGGTGCTACATCGAAGGCAAGGATTATTATTATCACCAATAGATTAATTAACAACTAAAATAATTGTTGAAATGTACTGCCATTTGAGCAAGCTGTGTGATTGTATCCCTTAGTTTAGTTCTTGTGGGTTGTGTGCACAGGCAGAATTTGATGTCCAGTCATTGAACATCTTCCTCTTTTTAAACAAATACCCAATGGCAGTATTGATCTCGGATTCCATATGGTTACTATTATTAGAGGATTTGGCCTCTACGCCCTCCAATGTGTAACAAACTGTAATGTCTCAATTGAGTGGATTAGTAGTGTTTTTCAATGAAGAATATGATTTGCCAATTCATTACTAATACCATCAAAGATTATTTTTTCCCTCCCCAACAAGATAAATACCAAGTGCATATGATTGACAGCTGAGTTTGCTGCCTGCTGACAGACTGAAGTGCTTCTGCCTACAGCAGTGGTTCTCAAACTTTTTTTTCCGCGGACCACTTGAAAATTGCTGAGGGTCTCACTGCGAACCACTTAATGATCTTTCCTAATATTGACTGTACTGTTAGCTAATTATTGTAAAGCACTTTGGAAAAAAAAACTTTTCCACGGACCACCTGAATAGAGTTCGCCTACCAGTTTGAGAACCTCTGGCTACAGTATTAGTTTTAGCCTGAAAGCTGACTTGTGCTGCTTATTGTCTTGTACAATAGCGACATGCTATTGGCCAGTTGAAACGTTTGGACACAGTATATGACTGCGATTTTACCACGAAATATATTACATACTGCGCATGCGCAAAAAATAAGTCAAAAATTGTGGGCGTTAAAACGAAACAAAATGTTGTATATCGATAAAAAGGTGTTAAAAAATTACGTCAGTTAAATCGAAAGCGTGTGAATAGAAATGTCGTAAATCGGGGGATACCTATACAACAAAATAACTAGCACATACAAAACAAGGGGAATAACAATTAAATATACGATTTGGAAGGCTATAAAATGCTAAATAATAGAGCTAAATAAATCAATGTATCCTGTACCCCCTGGAAGTAATTTTGTACCCCTTGTGGGTACATGTACCTCTGGTTGAGAACCGCTGGTCTAGAAGATGTGAAGAGCGCTATATCAAATGAAAGGATTATTATTATTTGGCGGTATTGCAATATATATATCTTGACCCCCAGCTCGGGTCCGAAACACTGGATTGTCCAGCATCTTGGGACATACTCCCGAAGTGAAAGGCGCTATCCAAATGTAATTTTGTTGTTGTCCTTGCGGGACTACGTGTGCAGCACAACGACTTTAAACCGCTTTGGAGCCATTTGGCGGCAGCTCTGCTGAATATCTACCTGCAACCAATATTCTATGTCTTTGCTACGGTATATCCAGTTGGTCCCATTGTACATTTTAAGCACATAGATAAACCTCTTTGATAGACCTCTTTGCATTTCTGGAGAGTGGCCAACTCCCTGATTCTGATTGTGGAGCTGACTGTGGAGCAATTGGTTTGAAGACGTGATGAGCTGCCGACCTCTTTCTCGTGTCTGTTTCCTTCACTTCCTCTGCTTACCAGGATACTTCAAAGGATTTGGGCTGAAGGAAGTGACACTGGTTTTGATTAACCCATAGAGACCGCAAAAATCTATTATCCCGTCACCTCCTGGAGTTCAACAGTAATACTCACTGCCACAGATTGTTCTCTCATAACCGGTCAATCCTCTGGCTCGAGCAAACCTCTATTTAAAAGCTGGATTGTTGAACATTTATTGTAACTGCGTCTCTCTCCTCGGTGTTGGATATTTGTGTCCAGGAAACCTTTGTTAGGTCTTGTGGCTTTAATTGGCAAACATTTGTCCATTGATATCACACTCTTTTGAGCAATGTTTGAGTATTGGAATGTTTTATGTTGCTGCAATTGGAGCCAAACATTTAAAATGGAGTCAGGCAAGGATGGGGGAAATGGGGTCACGAAGCTTGAAGCGGTAGAGGACACAGGCCGCAGAGTTTTGGATTGCCATTATCAGTGTTTGGAGCAGAGAAGGTTACGAGGAGACCTAATAGAGGTTTTCAAGATCATGAGGGGATTCGACAGAATAAACAGGGAAAAACGTTTTCCACTGGTGGTGTATCAGTGACTCGTGGTCACAGATTTAAAATAGTTTCAAAAAGAAGCAGAGGGGAGGTGAGGAGAAATTTTTGGTCACTCAGTCCATGACTGTTTGTGGGACACTGCTGTGTGCATTTCACTGCTGTATTTCACCCACATATTTACAGTCAATTCACTTATATTCAATGAAGTGCTTTGAGATATCTAGAAGATGTGAAAAGCACTATATCAAATGCAAGTGTTATTATTTACAGAGAGTGGGGAGGCAGGGCAAGGAAGACAAAGGAGAACATGGGACTTCTGTTTCAGTTTTCTAGTATCTGCACTATTTCGAGCTCCTGTGGCTCAGTGGTTAGAGCACTTGTCTTGCAAGGTGGGGAGACCAAGCGGGGGAGACCTGTGTTCGAATCCAGGCAGGTCAGGGCGAAACCGTGGGCAAGTTTCCTTACTCCACACGCCTAATAATAATCCCTCCAAAAAAACCCACAATAATAAAATTGGTCATTTCAATCCACGACTGTGCGTGGGACACTGCTGTGCGCAATTGGCTGCCGCGATTCGCCCACAAGTATATACAGTCAATTCACTTTACAGTATATTCTGTGAAGCACTTGGGACGTTGATAAGATGTGGAAAGCGCTATATCAAATGCAAGGATTATTATATTATTATATATTTTGCATTTCACATTACAGTATGTTTGGTCAAGCGCTTTGAGACGCTGTATCAAATGCAAGGATGATTATTATATTCATAGTAAAATGTACTTTCCAAAAATAAATCTGAAACCGATGGATCACTAGCAGAAATTTCAGATAATTCAAGCCACTCATGAAAAATATAATTATGGAAGAAATAATGATCGGATTCACACCTGATTAAGCCTAACAGCGCTTTTTGGAAGTGCTCTGAGACGCCGTCCGGCGTGGAGGGCGCTATATAAATCAAAGTTGTAAGTTGTTGTTGTAACAGAAAGATATTCTAGGGCTTGTATTTTCCATCCAGCGTGAGGTAACCCAGCTAGAAGCCTGCCATGAATTTTCTTTTCATAAACCAGGAAGATCCTGGAAAAAGAAAATTCCATTTAGGATTCTACAGTTTTCTTTTGGTGGAGGCAAGACTTTTGAGTTGTGATTTGAAGCACAGGAGGACATTCAGCCCATAGTTTTTTTGGGTGCTCAAGTCGGGTGTCGAACACATGTGGAAATGCATCACTGGTGCTTCACAGTCTCCAAACCAACCTGAGATTGTTGGAAAGGAATGTGCTCTCTCTCTGGAGGTCAGGTCCTGGTTACCTAATTCCGGAAAGCATTAGGTGTAGGTTGGCAAGACCCAAGGTTTTGAGGGTTGGGGGTGGGGGGGGTGGTCCAGAGTTTGCATTGGAGTAACTGCTGGAGTCTAACCAGCTAAAACCACATAGGTTGCCATTGATATTGCTGACTATCAAGCTTTCCCACTGCTTGTCCAGCTAGGACCAGCCTACCAGTTAGGGCTTTGGCTTGCACGGTTGTATGAGGCAGTTACCATAACAAGTCATCACATTCCCCTCGATCGATCAATGATTGAAGAGTTTGTAAATGTTGAATATTAAGTGAAGGTCTTTTCCTTTTATGTTGCACATTGCTTTAGGGACATAAATGTCGATCGAGAATGGATGATGCAAGGATAAAAGGATTCTAGGAAGAGTGACTTGCAGATTTGAAAGAGGTTGATTCGTAATGTTCGAGTGAAAGGACCGAGTGCATCTACGTTGTGTTTTTGTTTAAATAACATTCCATTTAGAGTGAAAATATGTTGAGAAAAAATAAATAGTATCTGTCACATGGTGTGAAATGGTATTTAAACAAATGGAATCGACTGCAGAATGTACAAGTGGTGAAGTCATGATTTTTATGCTTTGTTTAGGTCTGAAATTTTATAATGTGCTCATTCATGGAGGAATGGTGTTATCACCCATTTTGGGATTTGTTTATAAAATGGCTGGTTTGTTTAAAAATGGGGTAAAAAACTTAAATATTTGCCTTATATGATTTCTGTGCAAAGTAAGCATACCGGGAGTATCCCTGATGTAGGGTCCGGCGATATATCGGTTATATCTGATATAATTTTCATATTGATATGCCGATATAGGCATTTTAAAAATATCGATATATCGAAAAAAATCGGAATGCGCGCGCACTGAACTACAAGTCCCAGAATGCTCATCTCTATACACAATGCACAGACCGAGGTCAAGCCGCCATATTGTATTCATAGTCCTCGAATACAATATACAGGTATGCAAGGGGTGAAGGGGGAGAGACGGGGTGGGGAGAGAAAGATGGGGGGTCGGGGGAGAGACAAGGGGAGGGGGGGAGAGATGGCGGGGGGTTGGGGAGAGACGGCGGGGGGGTGGGGAGAGACAACGGGGGTGGGGGAGAGACGGCAGGAGGGGGGGGGAGAGACGGCGGGGGGGCAGGGAGACGGGGAGAGAGACGGGGGGAGTAGACGGGTAGGGTGGGGGGGGAGACGGGGGGATGTGATAATATACAGATAGAGAGATAGATAGAGAGAGAGAGAGAGATAGAGAGGGGTAGGTAGGTAGGTAGGTAGAGAGAGAGAGAGAGAGAGAGGTAGGTGTAGGTAGATAAAGAGAGATAGGTAGGTGTAGGTAGATAAAGAGAGATAGGTAGGTAGGTAGATAGAGAGAGATAGGTAGGTAGGTAGATAGAGAGGTAGGTAGATAGAGAGAGGTAGGTAGATAGAGAGAGATAGGTAGGTAGATAGAGAGAGATAGGTAGGTAGATAGAGAGATAGGTAGATAGAGAGAGGGAGAGAGAGGGAGGGTTGGGGGATATGAGGGAGGAGAGAGATACAGAGACACAGACAGAAAAACACAGAGATGGAGAGAGTGAGTGTGAGAGACACAGAGAGAGAGAGATATTTACCTCCTGAGGAGATAGGCCCCGAATGCGTGCACACCTCCGAATGCGCGCGCATGCACAGTACGAAAACACCGAAAATATCGCTATATATCGATATGAGCCCATCGATATATCTAAATCGGAAAATTTCCATATCGACGGACCCTACCCGGATGGCTCCAGTATGAGATCTGGTTGCTGGGATGGTGAATTGTATTGGGAGATACCGGTTGATTGAGAGCTCCAGTTGGTTGAGTGTTAGATAACCAAGCTTTTGCTGTATTTAATTGTTATTCCCCTTGTTTTGTATGTTGCTAGTTATTTTGTTATATAAGAAAAGCTTGGACATAAAATGCAAGTGGAAAGAGGGCGGTGGTGTGCGTGTGTGTATGTGGTTGGGTGGGGGTACATGATAATGTTGAAAATGAACAAGGGGTACATTTCTGAAAAAGGTTGAGAACCATTGCTCTAGAGAATGGAGAGTGAGACACCATTGGTGATAGCTCAGTGACTGTTTAGTTGTAGGTCTGTCATTCAACTGCGATGTGGATAACAAGGACTATATGTGCATTTTTCTAGCAATCAAAAGTGAGGAACATTGACTTCCCTTTGGACAAACTATGTCCTTTTTTATGCCTTTTTAGGTTAAATAAAATGTATTGTGTCATTTTGTGAATGTACAGGTATGTAAGGAACTTCATTGGTAGATGTAAAAACGACCTCAGATAAAAAATATTGTAACAGGAAGGAAGCAAAATAGATGCATTATTGTTTCCTGAGCCCAACCCAAGTGAACAAAGCCCAGTGTTCTTTATTGCTTTATTTAGATTACAGAACCACTTGCCTAAGATCCAGGGATATGGAATTCACTTGTAGCCAGATGAATTCAATAGTAGCAGTGGCAGCAAAACATTTTTTTTAACTCAATTAAGTGGGAGAAGGATTTTTTCAGTAATCTGCAAAAACACCGGAATATAAAAGATGGTTTTATCCATCATTGCCTCATCTTTTGCAGCTCTGACGCAATCATTAAGCTTTATCTCTCTTCAAAATATTTCAAACTGCACCTTTCAAAATCTTCCTAAATCTCTCTCTCCAAGGAATTCTTCGATCACCTGTAATGAATAATAATAACGTGGTCACTCAATCCACATCTGTTTGTGGGACACTGTTGTGTGCAATTGACTGCTGTATTTCCCCCGTAAAATATGCAAGTCATTTCACTTTACAGTGTATTCTGTGAAGTGCTTTGAGATGTTTCTAAGATGTGAAAAGGTGCTGCATCAAATGCAAAGATTATTATTTTAAATTTTTTGTGTGTTCTACTGTTTATGAAATTGTGTAGATAATTCTGCATCCTAGGCTTCATTGCATATTTCTAATTTTGCTACCCAATGTAATCGAACTTTCCTTATAACTGACCATCCATTAGTCTTGGAATATTTATGGCTTGAGTTCACTTGCAGTAATCTGTTTTGTCATTTATGCGTGCGCATGATGGTTGATATATGCAGATATAAAGTAAATCTTGGAAGCATGTTCACGGCAAGGGATTGTAGATTGCTCTCAGGTTGGCACTAGTGAATGATTAACTCTTGGTTATGGTTTTCCTACAAAAGCTCTTTGATCAACCAAAGATCAAATGCAAGGATTATTTTGTTACATACAGCAAGCATTAGATGTTCATCATTATTATCCATGTAGCAGTCTATACTATCATATCTATCAACCGACTACTTTAACTGGTGTTAATAGCAACCTTTATGTGTGAATAACCATTGTACTTTCATAAGCTTTTCTTAAAAGTTTAATAAAATTATTTGCAACTTTCCATTTGATTGTGAATGTTCTAGTTTCTTCAAAAAGTTTTTAACATTCATAACTTTTGTTCCATGAACAATTAATTTTTGCACATCCTAATTTGCTCATGCAAACTGAACATCATTTAGTCAAAGGGAATTAGTGATTTTCTTCCCACATGCATATAATATTGCTGGACCTATAATTATTTAAATAAGTATTGCAAACTTCCTTTACAATTAATCAAGATTTTGTTGTGGCTAGTATTGAACTTAAGCAACAAATTGTTTGAGACTGTTCAGAGTGGTGAAATGGTTGGATTGTTGTCGAGTACTGTACTGAAAAATTAATGTTTCTGATTTTTGAGAACGTAACATTTTTGAGAAGCTCCCTTAGGCAAAATTGCCCAAGGTAGGATTTGTAAAACAGCTTTTTAATAAATTGGCAGTTTAATGGGATATTATAATCCATGCAATTGATAGAGCATCTGATCATGTCAAGGCGTCTCAAAGTGCTTCACAAGAATACGGTAAAGCGTATTGATATTTGTGGGAGAACATGCCATCCAATTAATGCATAGCAGTGTCCCATTAACAGCCAATCTCTTAAAGGTGATGTTGTAAAATCTGTGTTAAGAGGAGACTATTTTTTGTTGACTGGATTTTTTGTTTTAAAAGAGCACCTTGATAAGCAAAAGGAACGGATCACCCCGCGTAGCAAAAAGACGCTTGTCACTGAAACAAAAACAGAAATGGCTGGGAACACTCAGCAGGTCAGGCAGCATCTATGGAGAAAGGAGAAGTGATTGAACGTTTTGGGTCCACAACCCTTCATCAGAACAGGTGTGAGTGAGTTTGTAGTGAGTTTGTTTTACTGACCAGTATTAAACTACTGGAGTAGAGATGCTGGATTTGCAGAATGGTGAATGTTTCTGTGATTGCACGGAATTGCATAAAATCCACAACTCGTACCTTATACGAGGTATAAATAGGCCATTTGGCCCAACTAGTCCATGCTCCACATGAGCTTCTGCCCATCATAATTCCCTTTTTCTTCACCCTGATCTATGGATCAAGTTTCCTCTTAAAAAAAATTTGCTTCCACCGTAGCCTACCACATTCTGGCCACTCACTGACCATCAAAAGATCTGTTTTACTGTTCTTCCAGTAGGTCACAGCAATATCCAGTATCCCCCATATTGCTGATTACTATAGTAATAAAGGCATTTTTGGGTTGGCACAATTTCTGATGACACAAACAAAATTTGCTGGGTGCTTGGGAAGCTGTGAAATACCTCTTTTCTTTCCAAAGGCACCAATCCAAAGGTACGAGTGTGACAATGTTTTTCTTTGCTTGTGGCATAACAAACCTTAAGTTCCTTTAGTGAAATATGCCTCATGGTGAGCCTATTAAATCTATTGTGCACAAAATGTACAGCAGCTGGCAGAATAAACCTTTTTCTATTAGCGGAGTTGGGCCTGAGTCTGATGCAAGTGACACTATGCAAGATTTGATATGAAGGCTGCTGTAATTGTTCAGGGACGCATGTGTAGGAGTCTGTTAACTAATGTTTCTGGGTGGTCTTAATCAAATATAATGTGTTTCCTCAATTTCCAGCTTCCTTATCGACCATTCTCTCTCCGTAGGTGCTGGCTGCATGTTCCCAGAGACTTTTGTTTTGATTTCAGAATTCCAGCATGTGTAGTATTTTTAGCCTGATGGCTGGTAGCTCTCTTACCTCTGAGCCGCAGGTGATTGTGGGTTTGAACCCTTGTGTTTATTCAAATCTGATTCACCCAGGTGTTAAAATGCATTGATAATAAAGTAGCAATAATGATCTGTCCTTGCAGAATTGGAGAATTTGAAAGGGGTGGGTCATTATTTATCTCTGGCTGCAGGAAGTGGAAGTACTAACACTATCTCAATCAGCAGAGTAGTCTGGTTTTTCCGTGTGGTTCCTGTTGTCTTAACTGTGTTTTTTTCAGTACTTCCTGTGTATGTGTCATACAGGAAATGACGGATTAATTCAATGAAAGACTGTGATCATTGACACAACCCAAGGACATCCTGTGGCACAGAAAGTGGTAACTCAATTGTAGCACTTAAATCCATGCCTTTAATAATGCAATTGAAAGTGTGTAAGCAAAGAACATATCCAGTAACTAATTTCTCCTCAATTTCTGCAATTTATAGCATTGTCTGGGCCACTCAGTTTGTTTAATTACAGAGAAAACAAACTACTCATACATGAATTGTGCTTCCTAAACATGGGAAGCACGTTGAACCTTTCATATGTGTTCATTTTCATTAAAAAAATGTACAACTGAGATGGTGTTTTCATGCAACACGCAATAATACTTGATTACACACAATAATACTTGCTACCACAGCAATTAATTAAAACTGATTCAGGTTGCAAGTGCTTGCTGTTGCTTACAGCCACTCTGATGTACTTTTGTGCTGTTCATGCGGCTCATGTGAAGTGTCTACCAGTGTAAGTTTTTTTTAAATGTACATTAACCATAATATTACAAAACCAGTTACACTAAAATGCTGCTCAGATGATGAGGTCAGGTGAACCATCCTTGCGCCTCCCAATAAAGATTCACTGTTAGCATTTGCAATACAGGACTGCTGGAAGTCTAATTGGTCTACCTGTTTGATGTGTTGAATGGCAGTGGCAAGCATTATTGGATAGACTTTTTGTAGTATTCAGAATTGGGACCAGATGTGATTTTGTAAAATTGAATACATTTGATGCTTACACACTTGTGACATTGGCAGGTTACTGATAATGGCATATAAACAGGATTCCATTCATGCCATGTTTTTTTTCCAAACTGGTCAAGCTTCTAAATTCATGGCAGGAAAACACAAATCTGGACCCAATTAACATGTATCCTATTTCTCTGAATTTGCTTAATACTTGTCCGTGTAAATTTAGTTTGGTGCACAGGCAGTTTTCGTTCCATTCCCTTTCCTCGTAATGTGATTACTGTGGTAGAATGGAGACCAAAATAAACATGCCTCCAGCTTTCTTGTCCTGTTTTTAAAACTCTGAGCTGTCTTCAAAGGTCTGTGTTCAGATCACATTCTGTTTAGTTAATCTAAAATATGTGCACTGAAACTCTTTATTTGTTGCTGTTAGGGAAGGTGAGAATTTGGAGTTCTTTGTCGCTGCTACGTGTCTGCCTGTTACAGAGGAGTAAAAAGAGAATTTAAATTGACGGACATCTACATCCTTTTTTTTACTCAATTTGTTAAAAGGATTGGTTAGGCACATTGATAAATGTGGATTAAATATTCAAAATTTCTAATCCTACTGGGCGTTGGGATGTCTGCCCGATGTGAAAAGCGTTCTATAAATGTAATTTTGTTTGTTGTTGTTCATCTATTATAGATAATCCAGAAAATGTGCCTGTGCTTTTTTCTTCACTTTGTACTGTGTTTCCTTTTACAGGCATTGTAAGATAACCGTGTTTCA
Organism: Hydrolagus colliei; assembly: GCA_035084275.1. NCBI lineage: Eukaryota > Metazoa > Chordata > Chondrichthyes > Chimaeriformes > Chimaeridae > Hydrolagus > Hydrolagus colliei. The sequence continues at coordinate 96,412,383 of CM068744.1, read as the reverse complement.
GGCACACATGCAGGGTGTTGCATAGTCTGCCCAGTGTATTAATACATACATGTATTTAAATTATATAACAACAAAATTACATTTGTCTAGCGCCTTTCACGTAGAGAGGACGTCCCAAGGCAATGGACAGTCAGTGTTTCAGACTTGAGCTGGGGCCAGGAAGGATGGAGGGAATAAATCTAAATAAATTTATGTTTAGAAAAATTTATAGATTTATATTTATAAATCTAGACAAACCATTTCGCCCACGAACATACGGTCGATTCACTTTGCGGTGTATTCTGTGAAGCGCTTTGAAACGTCTAGAGGACGTGAAATGCAAGTATTATTATTATTATGATGTATTATTAAAGAATACCAAATCTTCACAGATTAAGGGTTTTAAAAAGTGCTGAGACAAGAATCATTATATAATGATTGGAGCTGATAACCAGGAAGGCTGGTTGAGGCCAAGATTTGTTTGAGAAACAGGTTTATGCTACAGTGACCATTTTGTTTTCGTTAACCAAGTGTCTGACCCATGTGGAAACCCATCACCATTCATAGGAGTATCCAAACCAGACTGAGATGTATGCCACCAGTCCAGTTGAGTTTCCTTGTGTAGAATGGAATGCACACACTTTCCTTGGGGGGAATAACCTCTGCTTGCCTAATCTGGAGAATGTTTTAGTTACAGGTTGGCAAGAGCCAAGGTTTAGGAATATTGGGGTTTAATCAATTGAAACGCAATCACTTGGCATTGAAAGCACCGTTGGGCAAGATTCCTGCTGCTTGTCTGCTCAAGACTACATTTAGGTTTTGTTTTGCTGTGGGAAGAATCCTTGCCTGCAGTCTGCAAGGTTGACTAATCTGTCCCAGCATTGTCTTAAAGTACTACAAACCTACCTCGCTCATGGACTGGAGACTGACAAAATAGACTTAATTCAGATATTACTTTGCCAAGCAGATCGACCTCGAACCAGCTCAGCTCTGCTTATTCTCTCCAGCCACCTTCTGAGACGATGCAATTCTTTCAGATGGGCCAAAAGCCTTCACCATTGAACCGTCCTGTGAACTTTGCAGTCCACCACCATCGGATTATGAGCAATATTGATTGGTAGAATAAATGGCCTTAGAGCAAAGCTCAGAACCTTTTCTTGATGCCACATTCTTGTGGTCTTTCACAACAACAACAACAACAACAATTTACATTTATATAGCGCCTTTCACGTCGGGAGGACGTCCCAAGGCTCACAGTGAGTTTACCCATCTCTAAGGTAGAATTATGAGTAGCAGACATTGTTGACAACCTTTGTGCCACTGAAAACTTCACATTAATACTGTACCATTAATATTTTCTTACAGTTAATCATATTGGGGAAAAAATTTAAATGGGAAGTTATCTTTGAACAAAATTGCCTGAATTAAGTGAACTGCGGCGAAGTAAAATTTGAGATTCTATAATTAAATGTGGTTAAACATAAAAGTACGACTGAGCTTTGCATTCTGTTTTGAGTTAAATTTGGTGTATGCAGCTAATTTTGTTTTTACAGGCTTTAAAGCATGTTATTTGTTTAAACTTGGTTCATTTGAGGCCAGAGACTGCACTCCATTTTTGCCTATGGTATGCAGACTAAAATTAAATCTGAGCAGTCTGCTGGGAATGCAAAGCTTCAGTGTGTGCCGAGTTTGAACAACATGACTAGACTAAAGCCACGCATTGATGGAGTTGCTGTTTACAATTAAGATATTAAACGTGCGTATCTTCATCCACGATGTGGAATGGGAACATGTGTGATGCTTAGCCATCTGATCTTGTTTAGAAGCTATGCTTTTTGTTTAATAGAAAGACACGTTTCATCCACAATGTACAGTCAATTCATTTTATCGTGAATCGCCTTGGGACACCTTGAAGATGTGATAAGGCGCTATTATCAAATGGGAGGATGTTTATTATTATTACATCTGAATTTTAGAAGACTTTAGTTCTATTCTGTTTAGAGAGATATTGGAATATACCATGTAAAGAGCATTCATTGTAGTAAAACTTGGTCCATTACCACCCGAGTTCAAATCAAGTGATGAAGTGCAATTCAGTTTCTTCAGTTGTCACCTAATTTAACCGTGAGATCTTGTGTTGTCCCATGACTTTTACTGGTATTGTAGCAAACCCGCCCAGAGTAATCAAATCATTCCCAAATTGTACATTCTACAGAATAATGTTGTGATTATTCATAGCAGGATGAGCTATGATTTTTTTAAATGTAGAAGCTTAATTAGATTTTTTCTCTTCTGTATCTATGGTACCCATTGTTGGTTGGATTTGAAAGAGCAATTGACTGCCATGTTTCGGTTTACAGTATTCTGTGAAACGCTGAGAGATACCTCGACAATGTGATAAGGCGCTATATCAAATGCAAGGATTATTATTACTAATATAATGAACTAACCACTGAATGTGTTCCGATTATGTGTGAACCAGGGTACTTAAAAGAAAACAACAAGAATGGGAAGGTTACGACAGCATTAGTTACAGGACAGTTGTACCTTTGATCATTCAGAATTTGAAGTCAGAGCAGCATTTGAAGCTATCCAGAACCCAGCAATGATTTTAGCTGGAAAGGTGGGGGGACGGAGTAAAAGCCAGGTAGGAACAAAATGTGTTTACCAGCTTCCTTAGGAACCAGTCAGGAGCTGATTGGCTCTCAAATTAATCCTACCAATGCTTTAACCATTTAAAGGATTCTGTTTAATTTAAAACTTATCTTGTGAGGACAAAGGGGTCCTCAGTGGTTAAAGCGAGAGGACCTGGGTTTGATTCCTGGGCAGGTCAAAAGTAAGGAAAGTTTCCTTACTCCACACGCCTCTGTTTACCTGGCAATAAGTAGGAACCTGGTTGTTAGTCGATTGGCGGATTGCTTTTCTGTGGGGCAATAATCCCATTAATAATAATAATAATTTGGTTACTCAATCCATGACTTGTTTGTGGTACACTGCTGTGTGCAGTTTGACTGTTGTGTTTTGCCCACAAGATATACAGTCAATTCACTTCACAGTATATTCTGCAAATCTCTGAGATGCCTCGAAGATGTGATCAGGTGCTATATCAAATGCAAGTATTCTAATTAAAGGATGCAGTCAAGTTTGCACCAATAATATATGTGTTTTGCCTTGCCCCCACACTCATGAACTCCATACCACAATCGCTGCACCTCGCTTCCTCCCTTGCCTCTTTCAAGGCCGGTCTCCATTCCCTCGATCATGCCTTCTGCCGCTCTCCCAACTCTCTCCCTCCCCTCTACTCTGTACCTCCCCCTTGCTCGGGTCCCGATCTGACTATTCAGCGCCTTGGAACGTCCTCCCGGATGTGAAAAGCATTCTATAAATGTAATTTTGTTGTTGTTGTTGACAGTAAGGAGCCTCTGGTTAGCGTTCAGGACTAGGACCACTAGCTGCTTATCCCATCCCTGACCCTGGGAGTACGTAGGTTAATTACAGTGTCCCACCCTCAGCAATTGGTGTGATTAGCTACCTCAGCACCAATCAAGCAACTCCTACAAGCAAAATCTTCATCTCTTCTCTTCAAATGATCATAACACACTGTGTAAAGGAACGTTAGAGAATTGAAAGTTAATTCTGCGTAACAATTTGTATTATGAATATTAATCATAAATTTGCGCCTCTGCATTGTAGACCTTTACATTTGAATCTCCAGAAAAACTTTGTATGAAATGTTTGTTTTTATGCTCATTATTGGATAGAGTAAAAATGATACAAGGTCTTTCTTGGGCACAGCATTGGAAGTACTTTGACTGGAGAATGCATGCAATCAATGTGTTAACCAAACAACAACAACAAAGTTACATTTATAGAGCGCTTTTCACGTTGGGAGGACGTCCAATCAGGTTGGGACCCGAGCAGTGGGGGAAGGGTCGGGTTAGGGGGAAGGGGAGTAGGAGATTAGTGGGTTCAGTATTTAGAGGACTGGGAATATTATTATATTTTTGCATTTCTGTCTCAAGTCTGATATTCCTGTGGCTCAGTGGTTAGAGCACTTGTCTTGCAAGCTGGGGAGACCTGTGTTCGAATCCAGGCAGGTCAGGGCGAAACCTTGGGCAAGTTTCCTTACTCCACACGCCTAATAATAATCCCTCCAAAAAAACCACAATAATAAAATTGGTCATTTCAATCCACGACTGTGTGTGGGACACTGCTGTGCGCAATTGGCTGCCGCGATTCGCCCACAAATATATATACAATCAATTCACTTTACAGTATATTCTGTGAAGCGCTTTGGGACGTCGATAAGATGTGGAAAGCGCTATATCAAATGCAAGGATTATTATTATTATTATTATTAATCAATTTAAATCAATTTAAAGATTTAAAATGAATATGGAGAATGTCAGGTCTGCTTTGTGCTTGGAACAAAGTCCTGTGAACTGTAAAAAAAAAACTGTTTTACTGGCTTGAACTCAACTATAATTCTATGTTGGTAATGTAGCATTCAGCGAGCCTGTAAATTGAATAGTCAATGACACAGGATGTAAAACAATGTACAGCAAATTGTTATGCAGTCTGGGAGTTGCTAAGGATTTTTACACTGATTACATTGTTCAAGAACAGCTGATGTTTAGAAAGTTTTTTTTTAAAAAGATTTTTTTTTAAGTGATTGTAAATGTGTTTAGAGGGTTTGGAATAGACGCGCAAAACCATTTTAGAGAAAGTATCATACATGTTTAGAATTTTGAGGGAGCACCAGGAACTTGAGTGCCTTGGGACGTCCTCCTGACATGAAAGTCGCTCAAAAAATTTAATTTTGTTGTTGTTGAGTAGCAAAACTCAGCATGAAATGTGTGTGAGCATTGTCATCATCTTTCTGCAGTATATATGAAGCTCTATACCTCACCACACCAACAAAAACAACAACAAAATTATACTTGTGTAGCACTTTCACGTCAGGAGGATGTCCGAAGGCGCTGGACAGTTACTGTTTCAGACCCGAGCTGAGGACGGGGCGGGGATAAGGAGTTGCCAATGGGTCCATGGAAGAGGAGAGTCTTGAGGTGAGACTTGAAGGAGGCCAGGAAGGGGGCGAGGCGGGGGGACTTTGGGATGGAGTTCCAGAGGTTGGGGGCAGAGTGACTGAAGGCTCGCCCGCCAATGGTTGGGCGGGTGGGAAGTGGGGGACGTGGAGCAGGCCAGAGCCCGCTGAACGGAGGGGGCAGGCAAGTTGGTAAGGGGATAGGAGGTCACGGTTGTAGGGTGGGGCGAGTTTGTGGAGGGCTCCCAATCACCAAACGGATCTATTTCAACATCATCGCACTGGTTTGCAAATCCCTTGATGCCCTGGCACCTCCCTGCCTATCTGACCTGCTTATCCTCTCTCCACCACCCTAATGTGTGGAGCTCAATGCCAATAAAAGAACGAGCACCACATGCTTGGGGTCTCTATATTCCTACCCCACAACAACAAAGGTACATGATCTGACTTTCAATGAATAGTAGTCAGAGGTTGGTTCTTTGTGCACTTTTACATGAACTTAATTACTGCTAGAAATTAGCTCCTGTTTAACCGTGATCGTTGTTTGTTATCTCATGCTTATGTTTGTTGATGTTTATTGTGCAGTTTTTGATTGAATCGCGAAGGTTGCGAATTTGATTGTTACAATAAAATTTGGTTGAGCTAACTTAAAAGGAGAGAATACACAACAGGTTCAGCCTAGATAACATAAAGGTGTAAAATAAACCTGATGGACTGAAGCTTCCCAATTTGCTTTAATTGAAATAGCAATTGGTAGTACTTGTCATCCTGGAAGAACTCATTAGCCAAGTTACTCCTAGTTATAGGGACTTGTGTTCATTAGTGAAGATTGAACACAGAGGCCACCCAGTACACTGTGTGGGAGAGCAAGCCAGATCGTGGGTGTACATATAAGAGTGATGGAACCGTTTTATTGTTAGTTTCTGTGAAACTACCATTAGGAGTTACATCCACTAAATGTAATTAGTGGAGTGCCACAAGGGTCAGTGCTTGGGCCTCAGCTTTTTACACTTTACATCAATGATCTAGACGAGGACATTGAATGTAACGTGTCTAAATTTGCGGATGATACTAAACTAGGTAGGAGAGTCAGCTATGAGGATGATGCAATAAGATTGCAACGGGATATAGATAGGCTAGGGGAGTGGGCAGGTAGGTGGCAGATGGAATTTAATGTGGGGAAGTGTGAAATTATTCACCTAGGTAGCAAAAATATAAAAGCAAATTATTTCCTGGACAGGGAGAAGTTAGAGAGTGCTAGTGTACAAAGGGATTTGGGTGTCCATGTACACCAGTCTCAAAAAGTTAGTTTGCAGGTGCAACAAGCAACTAAGAAGGCGAACGACATGTTAGCGTTCATCACAAAAGGTTTAGAGTACAAGAGTAGCTTTGGTGAGACCGCACCTAGAGTATTGTGTGCAGTTTTGGTCTCCTTACTTAATAAAGGACATACTTGCCTTAGAGGGGGTGCAGCGTAGATTCACTAGGTTAGTTCCTGGGATGAGGGGACTGACCTATGAGAATAGGTTGAATAGAGAGGGCTGTATTCTCTAGAGTACAGAAGAATTAGGGGAGATCTTATTGAAACATATAAGATTCTTAAAGGGCTGGATAAAGTAGACAGTGAGGGACTGTTTCCCCTGGTAGGAGAATCTATAACCAGGGGTCATAATCTTAAAATTATGGGTCAGGGTTTTAGAACAGAGTTGAGGAAACATTTCTTCACTCAGAGGAGGGTAGTGTCACTACCCCAGAAGGCTGTAGATGCTCAGTTCTCGAACATTTTCAAGGCTGAGACTGATAGATTTTTTAAATATAGAGGGATTAGGGGATGTGGGGATAGGGCAGGTAATTAGAGTTAGGTAAGAAGATCAGCCATGATCTTATCAAATGGCGGGGCAGGCTCGAGGGGCCAAATGGCCTACTCCTGCTCCTAATTCCTGTGGTCTTATGTTCTTATGTAAGAGGAGTTCTTTGGACCGCGAGGTGGAAAGATTTGCTTTCTAATATTTGTGTTTTGGGTTACACAAAATGCTAGCTATGATGAGTGGATATCCTTTGGATTGTCTTGATTGGCTGTTTTCTGATATTTGTTTATACTTTCTTTGTCAGATAATGTTTTGGAAGCAAAGCTAGCTAACTACAATTATTTAGTGCTGAGTTGGCAAAATTTCTATTTTGAAACTTTTAAAAACTTACTGTGCAGTTACTTCCGCGGGTAATAATTAATCCCTTCAATTTAAAAAAATAATAATTTGGTCTCTTGATTTCTTTGTGGGACGCTGCTGTGCGCAATTGACTGCTGTATTTCGGCAACAAAATATAGTTAATTTACTTTACAGTATATTCTATTCTATGAAGCGCTTTTAAGACATCTCGAAACATAAGGCGCTATATCAAGCACAAGGATAATTATTACTTTACTGCATATAAACTTCTTTCACAATATATTGAAAATTTTTTGATCATTAACTCGATGCATTTTAAATTATTCTGAAGGGATTTGCACACATGTATTGAATCCTTAGAGAGAACTCCCGTCACCTTATCTGGATCTGACGCCGAAAACCCAACACAAAAAAAAAATATTTTAACACACACCATATTTATAATAGACTAACTAATAACAGATGATAACAGACTTTTGTTATTCACCTAAAAATCACCTTTGCTGGTAGATGGCTGCTTTGAAGCTATGACGCTGAGATAGAGGTGTATAATCTATCGATAACTTCTGCAATGGCAGACGCCACGCGAGGGAAAAAAACGGCAACACGACTTTAAGGCTCTACCAGCGGCAAAGCCAAAATACCTGTACAGTACTCTCGTGCGACAATCGATTCCTTAAAAGCACCACCGTGATTGTGCTGGATAACATCCGGTTAATCAGATGGGGAATTTTTTTTGATGTACCGGTTATCCGGAAGTTCCGGTTGACTCTCGATCAATATTTCTATTGTTTTTATTTTCCTTGTGGTGTCTGGTATAAATCTAGCTGATATTTAATGAGTATATGTGTGCTTTTTCGGGCTTTCATATGTCCCCCGATCCACCCGCCCCACCATTGCATCAGTAGCCTTCAGCTACTCTGCCCCAAACCTCTGGAATTCTATCCTGCAGTCCCTCTGCCTCGTCCCCTCCCTAGCCTCCTTTAAGTCTCGCCTCAAGACCCTCCTCTTCGACGGTCCCATCGGTTACCCCAAATCTCCCCCTTTCTCTCTCTCCATCCTCCCTGACCCCAGCTTGGGTCTGAAACAATGACTATCCAGTGCTATGGGACGTCTTCCTGACGTGAACAACAACAACTTAAACTTATAAAGCGCCTTTCACGTCGGGAGGACGTCCCAAGGCGCTGCACAGGAGGCGTGTGACCCGAGCTGGGAGGGGAGTGTTCGGGAAGGGGTGAAACACGTAGGGGAGGTCGAAAAGTTCGGGGGGGGAACAAAAGGCACGGTCGAAGAGGAAAGTCTTCAAACCGGCCTTGAAAGAGGAAAGGGAGGAAACAAGGCGGAGGGATTGAGGGATGGAATTCCACAGGGTGGGAGCGGAGAAGCTGAAAGCCCGGCCTCCGATGGTGGGGCGGTTCGGGCAGGGGGCTTGGAGCAGGCCAAGACCTGCGAAACGGAGGGTCCGGGTGGGCTTATAGGGGGAGAGTAAATCGGTTAAATAGGGCGGGGCAAGGCCGTGTAAGGCCTTGAAGGTGAGGACGAGATCTTGAACTCGATCCTCTAGAGGATGGGGAGTCAGTGGAGACGGGCAAGGGTGGGGGTTATATGGTCGCGGAGGCGGGTGCGGGATAGTACATGGGCTGCAGAGTTTTGGATGACCTGCAGCCTGTGAATGGAGGAACTGGGGAGGCCGACGAGGAGAGAGTTTCCGTAGTCCAGCCGTGAGGTGATGTACGCGTGCACGAGTGTTTCAGCAGCGTGGGGGGTGAGGTAGTTGCGGAGCCTGGCAATGTTGCGTAGGTGGAAATAAACGGTGCCGGTCAAGGCACGGATGTGGGGGAGGAAGGAGAGTTTATGGTCGAACGTGATGCCGAGGTTCCTGACTGGCTTTGTGAGGTGGAGAGTACAGCCTTGGATGTTGATGCTGGCAGCGCCCGATGCGCGGAGGCGCTGGCTTGAGCCAATCAGGAGGGCCTCGGTCATGCTCACGTTCAATTGGAGGAAATTGTCCCTCGTCCAGGACTCAATGTCGGACAGACATGCTGTCAGAACATCGATGGTCTGGGGGTTGAGGGATGAGGCAGAAAGGTACAGCTGGGTGTCGTCCGCATACATGTGGAAATTTACCCCATGTTTGCGGATGACATCGCCCAGGGGGAGCGTGTAAATGGTGAAAAGGAGGGGGCCGAGGACAGAGCCCTGGGGGACACCGTGAGAAACTGTGTGGGGGTTTGAGGAGAAACCGTTGGAAGATACAAAATGTAGGCGGTGGGTCAGGTAGGAATGGAACCAGTCAAGGACTGTGCCTTGAAGGTTCAGGTGGGAGGAAAGACGTTGGAGGAGGATAGTGTGATCGACTGTGTCGAACGCAGCAGACAGGTCAAGGAGGACGAGGAGGCAGAAGGAGCCCTGGTCGCAAGCGGTTAAGATGTCATTAGTGACCTTGACCAGGGCAGTTTCCGTGCTGTGAGCAGGGCGGAAACCTGATTGGAGGGGTTCATAGAGTGAGTGAATTGAGAGGAAAGAGCGGAGCTGGGAGGCAACCACTCTTTCAAGGACCTTAGATAAAAACGGGAGGTTGGAGATGGGTCGGTAGCTTGATGGCTACGACGCATCAAGTATTGTGAAAGGCGCAATACAAGTTAATTTGGTTGTTGTTGTTCCTATGACTGTTCTTATTTTGGTAAAAGCCCAAGTTGAGTCCTGCTGTGTAAATGAGAGTGTATTAGTTTCACTGGATTGTGGCATTCATTTTAATTATAGGTTTGAGCCCTTTTGTTTTCACATGCAGTGTTCTGTGTGTTGAGACTAATCTGAACTCGACTGGGTGTTAAGCACCAAGCAAATGCAGTCAGCAGTCGACGATTTTTCGTGGTATTCATTGTTTTTGTATTATTTAATTATTCAACTCTGTGCTCCACCACCTTTGGGCCTGGAATATTTGGGGGATTTTAATGAATTGGCAGTAAAACTTGATATTGTTGATTTTCTTTTCAAAAAGCATTCAAATTCATTTTCTTAAAGATGGAATTCAGCGTCCGTGTTTCATGTTCCATGCAGGGCGAAACTTTAGACAAGTTTCCTTAGGCAAGACTCTACATGTCTCTGTTTACTGAGCAGAAAGTAGGGGCCCGGTGGTTAGTCGATTAGCAGGTCGCTTTTCTGGGGCTAATAATCCCTTTTAAAAAAAAATATGATTTGGTCACTCAATCTGTAATTATTTGTGGGACACTGCTGTGTGCAATCAGCTGCCACGTTTCACCCACTAAATAGTCAATTTACTGTACAATAAAGAAAAGACAAAATACCGCAGAGCTGAACACCTGAAATAAAAACAGAAGTCACTGGGAACACACAGCAAGTAAGGCAGCATCTACTGAGAGAGGAAAATGAGGTAATGTTTCAGGTCGATAACCTTTCGACAGATGCAACCTGAATTGTTAACTTGTTTTCCTCTCTTCAAAGATGCCGTCTGACCTGGTGCGTGTTCTGAGCGACTTCTGTTTTATTTCACTTTATGGTAGTGGAGCTCCTGTAGCTCAGTGGTTAGAGCACTCGCCTTACAAGCGTGAGACCTGTGTTCGAATCCAGGCGGGTCAGGGCGTAACCTTGGGCAAGTTTCCTTACTCCACACACACACATCTAATGATAATCCGTCCAAAAAAAACCACAATAATAAAATTGGTCATTTCAATCCACGACTGTGTGTGGGACACTGCTGTGCGCAATTGGCTGCCGCGTTTCGCTCACAAATATACAGTCAATTTACTTTACGGTGAAGCACTTTGAGACGTCGATAAGATGTGAAAAGCGCTATATCAAATGCAAGGATTATTATATTATGTGAAGTGCTTTTAGACGTCTAAACAAAGTGACAACGTGCTGTATCAAATGCAAGGAACCTCCAATTTTAGGGTGAGACTCACTTTATGCTACTGTTTCCTTCCTTAGACCCACATTTCAGCTCTGCATTTGTTTCTATAATATTCATTTAATTTCCAATTACTTTTGTGCTGCAAAGCACTTTAGTTTACATTTAGTTCGGATGTAGGCAGTTAGGGGACAGTTTGTTGATTAATTGGCGTGCATTTTTTTTTAAAAGCAGTTACGTGAATGGTTTAACCCATAAAGAATTGTGAACATTAGCCCCCAATAATAGCAGAATATTGATCGTCTCCAAACTGATTCACTGAGGAATTCAGGAGATGAAATGTGAGCGCTGCTGAATTGCGATTGCTGAGATGGTACACGTAGCCTTACATTATAAACTGCGTACAAGATGTGCTGTGTCAGGATATCTCATCACTTGACGATTTGCTTGTACAGTAGGAATTCCATTTGCTGGAGCCAGCACAGGGATGTCAGCACATTCGCACCAAGGACAAATGTTAGTAACAGCTGGTCATGCTGGGTGTTGCCAGGCGTTTGAAGGGTACTGTGACCATCAGAGTTTGCATATGTCTAGATACAGCAATACATGGCTGTTAGTAATGATAATCCTTACATTTGATATAGTGTCTTATCGTCCTCAAGACGTCTCAAGGCGCTTCACTGAATATGGAATACACTTCCTCTGTCTCTGCCTTTCTCCTTCCTTCCCCATCTTCAGGTCACGCCTGAAGACCTTCCTATTCCTATTCAAGCACCTCCCACGGCTTGGGAGGTCGAGCCCCACCACTGACAAGTGCTCTGGGGCACTACCCTGCATGGGGGACGCTATATAAATGCAAGCTGTTGGCATTTTGTATTGTACAATATTAGAGAATTCAGCACAAGTAAATGGGTTGGTTTTAAGCTTAAGAAAAAGTTTTTTTTACACGAGAAATTTAATGACAGGAACTGCTTTCTTCCATTTCTCTTTGGCCTCTCTTGTGGCTTCGAACTTCTAACAAATGCAAGGATTATTATCTTCACCAGCGGCAAGAGAGAAGAATGGGATACAACAGGAAGCCAGTGAACCAAAAGATAGATTTCATATCTTATTAACAAGTCTTGAGTCTATCCTGCTCTGCTCTCATCATAATCACAGACCTTATTGCTCACTCCAATTAATGGCGCTCATACAGACCCTGAATGTTTTGTTCAACCTTCGGCTACACTTTAAACCAGTGATAGTTACCCTTCTTAGTCGACCCATAAAATACGGTTTCTTGCCGTGCGTATGAGAGGACCTGGGTTTGATCCCTGGGCAGAGCAAAATATTGGACAGGACAGGTTTCCTTACCCCACATGCCTCTTTTCACCAGCAGTAAGTAGGAACCCAGTTGTTAGTTGATCGACGTTAGTTTCATAAACGTTATGGGCACTCAATCCATGACTGTTTGTGGGACACTGCTGTGCACAGTTGGCCGCTGCGTTTCTCCGACTAAATGTACAATCAATTCACTTCACGCTATATTCTGTGAAGCGCTTTGAGACGCTGTGAAGATGTGCTAAAGCGCTTTATCAAATGCAAGGATTATTATTATTAGAATGAACGTCCCCTCCAGACATGATTTTTCCAATTCTTCCACAAACTCTAAACCATCCGAAAGTGCCTGCCTCTGCTCTCTCCTGCTGTTTCCGTCGGCTGCGTCATTCTGTTCTGCCAGCTCTGACTCCCCACAATCACTTCACTGTGAGTGTACCTTCAGCCTCCTCCTTATCTGTCTTATCTCCCTCCCAGCTGGAGCTCCCACTCGATTTTTGGAAAGCCACACTTTTTACCGGAATTGTCATGCCAGAAAATCTCTGGGGATATTTCAAGTGAGTCCAGATGATATGTTTTGTATTGCTTTGTCATTACAACAACAAAATTACATTTATAGAGCGCCTTTCACGTCGGGAGGAAGTCCTGATTGCAACAGAACATCATACATTAGTATGACTGCTATTTATGTATCACCTTATCCAGCTCAGAAGGGTGATATCATCAAAGAATTTATATTTGCAGGTGTGTTTGTGGAGTATCCAAGAAGCCCGTTTATCCGGCCCCCGCGGGGCCTGGCCAATGCCAGTTAAAGCGCCTGCCGGATATTTGGGCGGCCCGCGGCCGAAAATCCACCACAAAATAATTAAAGTTCTTTTAACACACACCATATACACCAGACTAAATAATAACATAATAACAGAATATTGTATTGGTACTTATTGTTAAAACTACTCTCTTGCGCTTCTCACCTTTACTGATTGAGGTTTACAGTCCAGCGATTCTTTTTTAAATGGAGGACACCAAGCGGGTGTAAAAAAAACGGCAGCACGATTTTAAAGTTGCGCGACTTTACTAGTGGCAAGCTGATAGCCCTAGACTCTACTAGCGGCAAACCAAAATACTGCACCTGCGCGACAATGTGGGTTATCGGCTTGCCACTAGTAAGGCTTTAAAGTCATACACGCTCCGTTTTTTTCACCCGCTTGGCGTGCTCCATTTTAAAAAGAATCGCTGGACTATAAACCTCAACCGCAGCATCATGGCTTCAAGCGCAGCATCTACCAGCAAAGGTGAGAAGCACAAGAGAGTAGTTTTAACAATAAGTACCAATACAATATTCTGTTATTACCTGTTATTATTGATGCATTTACAAATGCTCCACCGCTATTGTTCCGGATAAGTTCCGGTTTATCGAATGGGGACTTTTTGGGGGGCATGTCGGTTATACGGAAGTGCCGGTACATCTAGTCACAGATAAACGGGCTTCTACTGTATATGTTTTAACCTTACATTGTGACTGTGAACCAACAGTGCGAAGAAAGTAGTTTACTGAGCAATTTATTACTGGTGCATGGTAGTTAGTACTGTAGCCAATTTGTATTTTCCATGATCCATTTATCTGCACTGTTTCGTAATCCACAGTGAGCTCAGTCCCAATTAGAAAGATAATGGTCTCCTTACTGTACTCACAATACTGTACCACCCTCAATCTTTTTTAATGCTTTCAGTGAGTGCTGGGCAATTTATCTTCTGTGCTAACTTATTAAAAGACAACAATCAGATAAACCTTTAGAAAATCGAGCGTTTGTTTTCATCTTGTGTAGGCCCACCTTTGCTACTGATTACTGCAAGCTTTTTGAGGATACCATCTGATAAACTAGGCCTGCATCGTGACTGTGTTTCCATCCCTGCCTCTGACAAACGTCTTTGACTGTAAATGTCAAGTGTCTTTGATAAAAATTGCATCCACAAAAAAGCTCCCCAGCAAACCAAGACAATAATAATGGGGTCAGTCAATCCATGACTGTTTGTGGGGACACTGCTGCATACAACTGACTGACTGCCACGTTTCGCCAAACAAAATATGGTCCGTTCACTTTAGAGTAGTTTCTGTGGAATGCTTTTGAGACATCTCGAAGCTGTGACAAAGCGCTATTATCAGATGCAAGGATTATTCCACCTTATCCTGTCTTCGAGGCTTCTCAAAGTGTTTCACAGAAGACACTAAAGTGAATTAACTATTTTGTGGGCAAAAAGCACTTCACAGAATATACTGTAACGTGAATTGACTATGTTTGTGGGCGAAATACGGCAGCCAATAGCACACAGCAGTGTCCCATACACGGTCGTTAATTATTTAATTCATTTTTTTTTAAACAGATTATTACCCCCCCACCACCACCCAAAGAGCGATCTGCCAATTGACTAACAATCCATGTACTGTGAGATAAACTTGCCTAACATTTTGCCCTGTCTGGGAATCGAACCCAGGTCCCCTCAACAACAACAACTTGAAGCACTTACTGTTGTGAGACAAACGCTCTAGCCACTAAGTTACAGGACACCATGCACAGGCAATGTCCCACAAATAGCCATGGAGTGAGTGACCAATTTTTATTTGGGGTATTGGGAATCGTTGGGAAGAACATCGAGAGAAACTCCCTTCTCTTTCAAATAGTGCCATGTGATCTTTAACCACTGCCTGAACAGACAGCTAATACCTCAGTTAAGGATATAAATGACATTTGAAGGATGGCATCCCTTGACAATGTATGCCACCCCCCCCCACCCCACCCCCACCCCGCATTGAAGTGTCACCTTAAACAATGTGATTCCAAGCCTCAACATAGGGTTTGAAAGCCCAGACTTTCGCCCTGACTTAGAAGGCGAGAGAGAGAGAGAGTGCTACCACTAAGCCAGGCTAGGCACAACCCATTCTCCAATCCAAATCAGAATCTGATTAATTATAACACTCGGCAACTGCTGTGAAATAAACGTTTCAGCAATAAGTAATGGGAGGACTGACCTCTTACTGGGGATTGCTCTGTGTACCCATTTTTCAGGATGATTTCCACTAATAATCTGTCACGCTCGTTTGGCCCTCTGATTGCACCAGTCCAGTTTCATGAAGGGACCGCTTTCCTGTACCATTTTCCCTGTGTAAATCTACAAAGAAGCATGATTTGATTTGTCTGTATATTTGCAGTGCAGGGCATCAGGGCCAAGATATTCTGGTGATATCCTGCAAACTTCTTGATTACATTGAAATCTTATACTGACATTGTCCCAGACATCTGTTTGCTACAGTTTTTAAAACTATTTAGATTATTCAGAGTTTTTTTTAAAAAAAGACACGGGACCTACAACAATACAAGTGGCTTCCTGCAGAGCAAACTGCATCTCGTCTTCCAGAGTTGTGGTATTAATAGATTATATCCTGTCATTTTCAATTATAGTTCCCAAGTTCTGTGTGATGATTCACTCCAATCCTTCTGCACTGCATTGGCTAGAGAGATTACAAAGTCTAATTTGCGCACTGTTTGCATGCTGTGAAAGGTTACATTTGTATCTTTTTAAATTGAAAATCAGGTGAGGGATAGAGAAGTTCAAACAGATCTAAGATCACACGCGCCGTTCAGCGTGGAGCACCAGTTTCCTCGTTACGGTCTCAGAGGTTTGTGTGATGTTAGATAGTGGATTCAGGTGATCTTTGAAGGATACGGTGCGCATCTCTTGGTCTATAAGATGGAATTCAAAATGTATCCACAGTGAAATGTCTGAAATGTCTGCTTGTTACTCAAATGTGGACATAGTGACTTGATTTGAGTGAGTTTACTGAAGTTGTCATCCATTGCAAGACCTAAAACCCTTCAGATTCTATATCCAAACAATGTACATTTTAAAAAAGGTACTTTATATGTTTGATTTGCTAAAGACCTTCTGTAGCTTTGGTATTGTAGAATGATCCTTTGTATTAGTCTGAAAGCCACCAGATTGCTCAATTCAGCTGGTCTGTGTACAAGTGAAGAAGGATTGATATTTGTTTTGGTGGTGGATTTAGACCTTGCATTATCAATACGTTATCAACAGCTGGTTTCCTACTTACTGCTTAACGTAAGCAGAGGTGTGTGAAGT
The DNA here is from genome assembly GCA_035084275.1 of Hydrolagus colliei. Classification (NCBI taxonomy): domain Eukaryota; kingdom Metazoa; phylum Chordata; class Chondrichthyes; order Chimaeriformes; family Chimaeridae; genus Hydrolagus; species Hydrolagus colliei. Next base: position 96,395,867 of record CM068744.1, on the reverse strand, counting down.
AAGGAAACTTGCCTAACATTTCGCCCTGCTCCGGAATCGATTCCAGTTTTAATTGAACCTTACGCTTGTGAGGCAAGCTCTAACCTCTGAGCTACTGGACTCCACATTGTACGTGAAGTCAGCGCCTTGGGATGTCCACGTGACGTGAAAGGCGCTATACAAATGTAATTCTGTTGTTGTTGAAGACTATGGAAAGTTGGCTTCCAAATTATTTCTCGGGGAAATGTATTTCTTTTTTCAAAATGAAAACAGGCTGTATCAGAGTTTAATAGCCGTTCTCTTACATAATCTTTCAGTGTGAAACCTCTGCAAAAATGCACAATAACACGTATCCCGGGGCTCGGCTCCCGGCACTTAGCTTGTGTTTGAACTTGCAAAAATTAACATGTGGCCAAAGAGCGAAGGAGCTAAGTTTGATTCGTTGCTGCTTCCGTGAAACTTACTGTTGTGCTGTGATGCCAAAGGGACGGTTCCACTGTTCAAGTAACTGAAAAGCTCAATGGTTCACGAGAGTGAGGCGAGAGAAATGTTTCCTTCCCCCCCTTATTAAAAAATAAATCCTGCTTTTGGTATAATGCCAGTAAGTGCCATATTAAAATTTCAAAGCGCTGCACAGATAATTATTGCCAAGTGTACTGACTATTTCTAATCAGACCTTCTTACATGGCAAGGTCTTACACGCAACATATTCATTTCATATGAAGTGAATGACCAATTAATCTGTGATGATTGTGGGCCATAACATTAAGAAAAGCTCCTTTCTCTTTTAGAATAGTGTTGCGAGATAGCAATAACCCTTGCATTTGATATAGCGCTTTTCATGTCTTTTAGACGTCTCAGAGTGCTTCGCAATATAGTGTCAAGTGAATTAACTGTATATTTGTGGGCAAAACGTGGCAACCAATTGCGCACAGCAGTGTCCCCACAAACAGTCGTGGATTTAAAATGACCAATTTTTTTTTGAAGGACTATCATTAGGCGTGTGGAGTAAGGAAACTTGCCCAAGGTTTCGCCCTGACCTGGAATCAAACCCAGATCTCTCACTTGTAATGCGAATGCTCTAACCACTTGAATAGACAAATTGGACCTCAGTTTAATGTTCATCTGAAGGACCTCCCAACAACACAGCGCTCCCTGGACTGCCCCGAACACAGCCTGGCCTATGAATTTAAGTCTCAATGTTCAACCAATAATCTTGAAATCACGAGGTGAAGGTGGCAAGTGTTGCAATGAGGTGCACGAGCGAGTTCTGTATGTTTCTCCCACCCTCAATAAATGTTGCGGAGGCTGCTGCTTCCATTAATGTCTTCTAAAAGGTACAGCTTGAATGATCCATTGATCACCTGGAACAGGTTAATCTTTCAGCCAAATTGTAAATGTTTCACAGGTGATATTAATTTAACAATGTGGTTGTTGGCAGCCTACTAATAAAATGACTCACTGGAGCTTCTGTGCTGTTCTGAGTCAAGACAGAAAATCCCGTTGGGCCGAGGGTCGTCCATTGCTCATTAAGGTGGAAAATTAAAATTTTGAAATTGGGAGGAAAAAAAAGCACAATTTGATTATATCGGTAATTGTAGAGGGATATCCTGGAGATCCACCTAGCTGGCTACTTTGAGACCTGTCACCATTTGATTCTAGGACCCTCGTACTTTCATTTCAATGTCTTCAAAAGTAGAAGTCACATTGTTGAGGGTTAGGGTTTCCTGATTCAAAAAGTCCCCAGTCTTGCAATCCTTCACAACACTGTAGTTAATAATAATAATCCTTACATTTGTATAGCGCTGTCCACGTCTTATCGACATCTCAAAGCGCTTAATTAGTTAGTGGTTTAGAGTACTCGCCTTGCAAGCGAGAGGACCCGGTCTGATTCCGTTGATTGGAAAGGCTGCAAATGTAATGCTGCTATTTACGAAAGATGGGAGAGAAGAAATGTAGAACTGTATGACATTGATGATAGGGAGAATTCTAGAGTCTATAATTAGGGACTTTGTCGTGGGAACATAGAGTCATAACATGATTTGGCAGAGTCAACGTGGTTTTATGAAAGGGAAATTGTGTTAAATCTTTTAGTTTTTTGAAGATGTTAGGGGTTAAACCAGTGAATATGGTGTATTTGGATTTTCAGAAGGCATTCGACAAGGTGCCACATGAAAGGTTGTTACATAAGGTTAGGGCTCATGGATTTAAGGCTAATATATTAGCATGGTTGAAGAGTGGTTGACGGGCAGAAAACAGAGAGTAGGAATAAACAGGTACTTTTCAGATTGGCAGGATGTGACTAGTGGAGCGCTGAAAGGATCAATGCTTGGGCCTCTACTATTTACAATCCACATCAATGACTTAGATACGGAAATAGAGGCTAATGCATCTTAATGCGTGGATGATACAAAGCTAGGTGGGAAAGGAAACCGTGAGGAGGACACAAGGAGGATGCAAAGGGATATAGACAGATTAAGTGAGTGGGCAAGAAGGAGTATAATGTGGTGAAGTTATTCACCTAGGTAGAAAAGCAGATTATTTCCTAGTAGGGGGAAGAGACTAGATAATCTTAGTATTCCGAGGCATTTAGGTGTCCTTGGACACAAATCACAGAAAGTTAGTATGCCGGTACAGTAAGCAATTAGAAAGACTAATAGAATTTTTTTTACGAAGGGGTTAGAGTATAAGAGTAGAGAAGTCTTGCTGCAATAAAAATATTCAAAACTGAGATTGATAGATTTTTTTAAAACTAAGAAGATCAGCTGTGATCTTATTAAATGGTGGGACAGGCTTGGAGGTCGAATGCCCTACTCCGGCTCCTATTTCTTACGTATGTTCTTGTGTACCATAAATACCCGCGTATAAGGCGCACCCGCATATAAGGCGCACCCCCCACTTTTGACCTTTTCTTGGTGAAAAAAAACGGAAGCATTTTCGATGATATTACCGGCAGAAGGGAGGGAGGCAGGAGAGACTGGTAGGTAGGGAGAGAGAGAGGGAGGCAGGCAGGCAGGGAAGGAGAGAGAGAGAGAGGGAGGCAGGCAGGCAGGGAGGGAGAGAGGGAGGCAGGCAGCCAGGGAGGGAGACAGGCAGGGAGGGAGGCAGGCAGGCAGGCAGCCAGGGAGGGAGGGAGAGAAAGAGAGAGAGAGAGGGGGAGGCAGCCAGGGAGGGAGGGAGAGAGAGAGAGAGGGGGAGGCAGGGAGGGAGGGAGATAGAGAGAGGGTGGGGGGGAGGGAGAGAGGCAGGCAGGCAGGGAGGGAGGGAGAGAGGGAGGCAGGCAGCCAGGGAGGGAGACAGGCAGGGAGGGAGGGAGGCAGGCAGGGAGGGAGAGAGAGAGAGAGAGAGGGAGAGAGGCAGGCAGGCAGGCAGGCAGCCAGGGAGGGAGGGAGGGAGGGAGAGAGAGAGGGGGAGGCAGGGAGGCAGGCAGGGAGGGAGAGAGGCAGGCAGGGAGGGAGGGAGGGAGGCAGGAGAGGGAGGGAGGGAGGCAGGAGAGGGAGGGAGGGAGGCAGGAGAGGGAGGGAGGGAGGGAGGGAGGCAGGCAGACTGGGTTAGGCAGAAGGCAAGCAGCAGGCACGGCACTGAAGTCCGCTGCTGCTGCTGCCCGGGCGGCCGAGGCCGAAGCCCCGTCACCCGCTCCTCCCAACCCCCGCCGGACACTGACCAAACCCCGGCTGACAGTGCGCCGGCCGCCCCTCCTGTTTACTGTATTTCCGAGGCTCAAAAATTTTTGTACCTGCGTATAGGGCGCACCCCCAACTTTCGAGATCTTCCGACGTGAAAAAAAGTGTGCTTTATACGCGGGTATTTACGGTATTCACAGGCAGGGAGAAATGTTGGGGAAATTCCTTTATTCCACATGCCTCTGTTTACCAAGCAGTAAGTAGGACCTCGGCTGTTGTCGATTAATGGTTTGCTTTTCTGGGGGTATTAAGCCCTTTCCTAATTTTTTTTGTTTGGTCACTCAATCCATGACTATTTGTGGGACGCAGCTGTGCGCAATTAGCTGTTGTGCTTCGTCTGCAAAATATACAGTCAATTCATTTTACTGTATTCAGGTATCCCTTCCCAGCTGCGAGGGATACGTTCCTGTAAACCTTTGTGGTTGGTAAAACCGCATTTGGAAAATGCAGGGCCCTATGGGAAACATGGGGATAGGGGGAGTAAGTTCCCATTTAGTAAAACTAAACACAAAAAAAAATACAGTTATAACATACCTAGGGATAGGGGGAGTAAGTTTGGGTGCATTGGCTGCCAGGATCTGCAGAATCAAAGAGTCAGGCTGTCTGACTGTGAGAGAGAGAGAGAGAGACGGAGGGTGGGTGGGTGGGGTGACACGGGAGGCTGGGGGGGGCTGTCTGACGGACTTACACAGAGATAGAGACACACGGCGGGGGCCTGACACAGAGGGTTGGGGGGGCTGAGAAGGGGGAGAGTGGGGGGGAGGAAGAGAAGGTGAAATAGAGAGGTGAGAGAGAGAAGGGAGGTGGGGGGAGGGGGGTGGGGGGAAGGCAATGCTCCCAAACGTACTAGCTAGGCTGCGGAGAAATGACAATAAATTCATGTTACTGTATTAACCTTAATCCTAAGAGAGAAGCGTTGTCGCTGGTTGATTGCAACATCACAACTGGGTTCCAGTGCTATACGCTAGCTGTTCAAAAATTTAAACCCGCGGATTTCAATCACAGATTCACAAAACGCGGTTTGCGAGGGTTGTCGCATTTAGCAAACTGGATATATGAGTTTCGTGGTTGGCGAGGCCATGGTTGGGGCGGGATATCTGTATTCTGTAAAGCGCCATGACATGTCTCGACGATGTGATAACGATGTGCGCTTTATCAATTGTAAGGATTAGTATATTATTGACACAATCTGAATATGTACCGTATATCTCCGCGTATAAGGCGCATCCGCGTATAAGGCGCACCCCCCGTTTTTGACCTTTTCTTGGTGAAAAAAAACGGAAGCATTTTCAATGATATTGCCGGCAGAAGGGAGGAGAGACAGGTAGGTAGGGAGAGAGAGAGGGAGGCAGGGAGAGAGAGAGGGAGAGAGGCAGGCCGGCCGGCAGCCTGGGAGAGAGAGAGGGAGAGAGGCAGGCAGGCAGGGAGAGCGACAGGCCGGCAGCCCGGGAGAGAGGCAGGCCGGCAGCCCGGGAGAGAGGGAGAGAGGCAGGCCGGCAGCCCGGGAGAGAGAGGGGGAGAGAGGCAGGCCGTCAGCCTGACCAAACCCCGGCTGACAGTGCGCCGGCCCCCCTCCTGTTTACTGTATTTCCGAGGCTCAAAATTGCTTGCATCTGCGTATAGGGCGCACCCCCCACTTTCGAGATCTTCCGACCTGAAAAAAAGTGCGCCTTATACGCAGAGATATACGGTATATGTGTAGGATGTTGGGAACCTTAGAGTGATTTCCAGTCAATCTGGTTGGTTTAGTGTCCACTGTCCATTGCTTATAGGTGATCTGCAAACCCCAACAGCCTTGAAATCCCAGTGTTTTGTGGGGTTTTAGCAAAATTGTGTGGCATCAATTTTGTGTTTGTAACTTATTTTACGGTTTATTTAAATTGTTTTATATTTTATCAGGTGGCGTTGGGGAAAGAAAGTAGCTTGAGGTGCTGGGGCTGTTTGATGTTTTATCCCAAACTTCCATTGCATCACCCAATAAGTGTGTTGTGCTGGTAAAAAAAAAAGTTCCATTTGGTGCCATATTGTTTCAGCATTTGTCCTTTTTATAAAAAAAAGTACTTATACTGAACATTTTAGTAAAACTGGAGAATTTAAATGGAAAAATACTTCTGAGTAAAACTGGACATTGCTGTGTGCAAATTGGCTTGCCAGGTTCACGTACAAAATGTGTAGTCACTGCACTTTATAGTAAATCTACAAAGATGTAGATTTACTCAGCATGAAAGGTGCAAACTCAGATACAAGGATTGTCGTCATTTTGTTACAACTGATTTCTCTTGAAGGGGGAAAGAAAGTGAGGGAAATGCCTTTTAACACTAATACGGTAATAAAAATACTTGCATTTTTTATAGCGCCTTACCACGTTGAGACGTCCCAAGCCGCTTCACAGAATATACTGTTGTATATGTTGTGGGCAGTTTTTAAGCCGTTTTAAATTACGTAATGGGAACTTTCAAACCGTATATAACCCAGTCCACCACAAACCACAGCTGGGACAAAAGTGGAATTAGACTGTCATTCATGTGCAGAATAAACACCAATTTGAAGAACGGAGCCCTTTTCTACATGCTAAAGTTCAAGGAACATGATGGAATGTTAAGCATGGAACCGCTCGTAAAACACACTCGTATAAACTTGTACAGAATATAAATACCCGCAGTTTAATTTCTGTTCTATTTGAGGAAACATTTCAATCTGATTCTGGGATTTAAATGGCATGAATAATGGGCAGAGCCTCAAAAAAGCCACCTTTTATTGTGGGGCAGAGTTTACTGCATAAGCCATCCACGTTTAGCAAATGCATGGGTGTTGCATGGGAATTCCCGCTGTTTGTTAAAACTGCTGATTAACTAATAGCTGGATTAACTAGTCACCGCTAAAGTTGACACAAAGGTTGCATTTGTACTCGGAGTTTTGTTGATTGACTTGCTGAACATTGTAGTGAAATGAAATCATTAGGCATTGCAAAGGTGATGTCACTTATTCTTGCTGCTAGCTGTTACCCACCTTCCAGCACCAGCTCCCGATCAAATAACCCTCCAGCAGCTTGCGTTGTGAAGGCGTGTATTCATGTGTGTTCTAACATGAGATCATCACTCCCAGCTTCGGAAAAGGAGTGTCATAGAGCTTTTGGGGGAGGGTGGTGGGGGGGTGAAAAAGAGAGGGAGAAAAGTTTGCTGGGACCCAATTTTGTCCCCCAAATTAATCCTACAGGAATAAGTGTGTGTGGGTGTTGTGTGAGGACAGGATTTGGCTATTATATCCTGAGTGGCTGAAATGAGAGGAGAGGGGAGCCATAGATCACCCATCCAATCATATCCACCGTAGCAGTGTTAAAGACAAGGAAAGAGAATGTTGGTTTTGATTTTTGTTTTTATCCGCTTTCACCATTCGACCTTGTTTCAGTAAAAAGATCCAGCTCTGGTTCCTGAACGCCTGCTGTGGCAGTTTCAATGATTGTCATTTGTGATTTATGGTTAGTGCAAACTGCTGGTGACGTTCTCCCTGGAGAAAATGGTTGTAATATTTGTGGTAACTTGATTCAAGAATCCTAATAACAAAACACCAACGGATCAAATTGCAACTGACATTGTTAGTGGCTGGCTTTTTAAAAAAAAATCTGTTGACTGTGAGGCCCTTCACCTGGGAGAAAACAATCTTATCTTTTCTGTTTCAGGTTGACCTGCAAATTGTTGTTCTCCCGATGCAAAAGTAGGTTGTCAGTTTATACCAGGTGGAGAGGTTCAGTTTATCAAACTCCACTGGTGGCTTTGTGTGGTTAGTAAGAACACTGCATTTTGTAGCATTGAGCCATACAAAGCAGAAGGCTACGTTTACAAAACAGTGACGCGTGAATGGATCTGTATACCAGCACACATCTTGCTTCTGTACTCGACAGACGTGAAACCATCCTTCTTAATTGGTCACAAACTGCCTGTAGCAAGCCTGTCTATGCGAGGGGCAGTGTAAGTACATTGGGAGCTTGTACAGAGGTCATTTCTGGGCATTGTGTCTGGAGACTCCCAATTTCTCTCGGCCAGGACACCAAGACAACCGCACGGGATCTGTTAATGTCTGTCAATAATAATCCCCCCCAAAAAAAAAAATACAATAATAATTTGGTCACTCAGTCAATTCACTTTACAGTATATTATAAATCAATAAATTATTATTATTTTTAAGGGATTATTACGCCCAGGTAAGCGATCTGCCAATCGACTGACAACCGGGTCCCTGCTTTCTAGATGAAAACACGGACACCCAGAAACATGGTCAATTCACCTTTCTGTGAATTTCACATCTGGAAGTGAAAAGTGCTATATCAAATGCAAGGATAATTAAATAGTGGCCTCCATGCAAGGTAGCACCTCAGAGCACTTAACAGTGGCGGAGCCTGACTCCGAGCTGGAGCGGGGAGAGGGGGAAGTGACCGTAATCACTGTAGAAAAGGAAGGCTTTCGGTTGGGACCTGACAAAGGGGGAGAGGAGGTGAGGTTAGACTAGAGGAGGAAATGTAGATTTGGGTATTTGTACACATCTCAAAACCCATCTCAGGACATCTCAAAGGTGCTTGTAACCTTCCGTGTCTTCTTTGAATAGTTTCTGATCTGTTCCTCTGCGGACATCCTTTTGTCCTCCAGAAACACGAGGCAGAGGGACCTAATTTAATGATATATTCAGAAGAGGAACGATCTGGATATAAACTTGCATTAAAGTTTATGCGTAAGGATAGAATGTAAGGCAAGGACCCACGTGAATTGTACATCGCTGGCCACTGCTGGAGTTCTAAATCTTTTGCAAGAACATTTCGTGACCCTTTTGAACACCCATCAATTCATTTGGCGTATTCCTGTTCAAATTTTGTGAGGTGATGTTTTGGGCTCAAAATATTAGCCTCCTGTGTTACATTGCTGCTGACCCAGCTCCCAGTCCAGCCCGAACTACTTGTGTTTCTAGTATTAGTGCTAGTGCTCACAGATGACTGGTCTGTAGTTGGCGCATGCGGCAAGCTTGAAATGCACTACTGGTAGCCACTGCATTATTGCCAGGCAGGGCAAAACATTGAGCAAGTTTCCGCACTCCACACATTCCGTTTACTGAGTAGTAAATAGGAACCTGGCTGTTAGTTCAATTGGTGGATTGCTTTTCTTGGGGGTAATAATACCTTCAAAATAAAATAATACTTTGGTCAACAACAACAACTTTGATTTACATAGCGCCCTCCACGCCGGATGGCGTCTCGGAGCGCTTCACAAATCCCACAAGTGGTCACTCAATCCCCAACGGTTTGTGGGACACGGCTGTGAGCAATTTGGCTGCCGCATTTCACCCGCAAGATATACAGTCAATTTGCTTTACAGTATACTCTGTGAAGCGCTTCAAGATGACTAGGAGACGTGATAAGGCGCTAAACCAGACATAAAGGATTCTTATTATAATAAATACACTTGTGGTGCAGGGAGGCACCTAGCGAATTGTGGATTGATAGCTGGGAAAGTTCACTGCTGTTTCCCTGCCTTGCCTAAAATTGTTTTTGATCCTGGCAGCAATTTCTGTTTACGGTAGCCTGAGTATCTGTCAGATCTTATGAATAGAATTAGCTTTTCCTCCTGTTCTCAGAGCTGGCCTGAAGGGAAGAGTTAACATTTTTGTGGAGTTACTTCACACTATTGATGGTCAGTGTAAACTTGTTCTTGATATCCAGATGCTGCTGCCTTGGCTGTTAACCAGTGTGTGTTATACATTGTCAGCAGCAGTTGATGGAATGAACTGAGTGGGGGGGCTCCTGAAGTACTCTTCGTTCATCCAAATTATTCTGCACATTCTGCAAATCATTCAATTTTTTTTAAAACAAAAGTTTTCTGTACACTTTAATTAACACACCCTTAGTTATCTACAATTGCAAATGCTTAATAGTTCGCTTAGTTTCCGACCCCCACCAAAAAAACTTTCTTCCTTCTGTGTCCCCTTCACCCATTACAAATGTTTCAGTGAGCAGTGTCAGGTTGGCTCAGTTGGAAGCCCCCTTGCCTCGATGCCCCATTTTCACGACTTTCATTCATATTCTAACATTCATATTCCAGTGGAAGAAACGTAAGGAGCATTGAATTGTTGATTTTCATCCTTCACATATGATGTTAAACTGAGGTCCTGTCTGCCTATTCAGGTGGATGTTACGGATGCCAAATCATGATGGGTGGGTGGGTCGGGGGGATTAATTTCTCCTGGTATCCTGGACAATAATACTCCAGCTTGATTGGATAAGAAAGTTTGGGACCTTGCTGATTGCAAATTGACTCCTTCATTTGCCCACAAATAGCGAGTCTACACTTGACAGGACTTGGCAGTAATTTCCTGTGAGGTTGAGATGTTCAGGCCTAAGTGCTCTCAAATCAAATTTTTTAAAATTAAAGTTAAACCAAAAACTACAGTTCTTAATTGGAACAATATTTCTTTGTTTGTTTCACTTATTCCTGAAGTGAGTTGTTTCATTATATAATACGCCAGCTCCTGGGATTGAGCACCACATGTGTGATTTGAAATAAGACCAATTTAAGGCAATTTCAGAATAGATAATGCTTTGCTTCATAATGTATTTATATAATTGGCTGTGTTGGTTCCTTTAATCGTGTATACCGTGTTCCTTTAACCGTGGTTACTGTACAGAATTATGGCAGTGCATATTGACAGTGTTCGGAGAGTTTTAAGAACAGGTGGGATAGGTTAAGGAGGTTGGAACCGTGGCATAGAAGACATCAATAGGAGCCAAAGAGCGTGGCTTCCATCGTGTTGACGCTTAACTGCCGGAAATTTGCACTCATCCAGCTCTTGATATTCGACAGACACGCTGACAGAACATCAGGGGCCTGGAGGTCGCTGCTGGAGCTTGAAAAGTAGAGTTGGGTGTCATCTGCATACGTATCAAATATAAGGATTATTATTATTATTATGTGGACGTTAGCCCCGTGCCTGTGCGTGACATCACCGAGAGGGAGCGTGTAAATTAGGAAGAGAAAGGGGCCAAGGATGGATCCTTGGGCTACCCTACTTTTGACCGGATGGAAGCAAAAAAGGAAAACCATTTGCAGAGATGTAGTGCTGGCGGTTTGTGAGGTACGACTCGGAATGAAGCGTTTGGGGTCCCACTGAGGTGGATGTTGGAGGACAGGCAGCGGAGGATGGCGCGGTCCGATTGTGTCAAATGCGGCAGAGAGGTCCAGGAGTACAAGGAGGCAAAGGAAGCCCTGGGCACAAATCGAGAGGGCGTCTTTTATGACATTCATAAGTACAGCCTCTGTACTGTGGGGGCAGCCGGACTGGAGAGGCTCGAGTATGGTTTGAAAGAGAGAAGTGTGCGCCAACCTGGTCGGCAACAACGAGTTCCAGAGCTTTTGCAAGGAAGGGCAAGTTTGAGGTAGGGCGGTAGTGGCTGAGGTTGGAGGGATCGAGAGCAGGCTTTTTAAGGAGTGGGAGGATATTTAACTGCTTGAAATTTATATTAAAAACTAACTATGCGCACGCTGAACTGTTCCAAGATTGATATCTGTCTCCTGTGCAATTGGATACAGGAGGAAAAAGAAATGCTAAGTGTCAAACTGGCCAATCTTGGGTTTGGTGGATTTAAACTGATTGAATTGACATTCATTTTGCAGGGAACAGAGCAGGAAATTAAATAATTGAAATTCATTTTGCTTTGTTGAAAATCAATTCATACCTTGAAATTAAACCTATTGGATAAGAATGCCAGATTATTCTCATTTAATCAGGCCTTGCATTTGGAAATTATAACCACAAGACAAATCTATTGACCTGAATAGTGAATATATTAAATATATTAAATATGCCACTTGCATTCCACAGATTAAACTTTGTGGAGTTCTATATAGCTCAGTGGTTAGAGCACTCGTTTCGCAAGTTAGAGGTTTCCAGGCAGGGTGAAATCTTGGGCACGTTTCCTTATGGCACACGCCTGTTTACCTGGCAGTAAGTAGGAACCTGGTGGCAGATCACTTTTCTGGGGATAACAATCCCTTTTTTTAAAAAAAATTGTCACTCAATCCACAACTGTTTGTGGGACAATGCTGTGCACAATTGGCTGCTGTGTTTCACCCACAAAATATGAAAACTATTTCCCCGCCACTGTAATATTCTGTGTTGCTTGTATCTTAACATTCCAAATTACATATGTTCTTTATTGGTTGTATGCTATCTCGTTGGGTATAGCGTGGGATCCTGTAGCTCAGTGGTTAGAGCACTCGACTTGCAAGCAAAAGACCCGGGTTCGGTTCCTGGCAGGGTGAAACTTTGGGCAAGTTTCCTTACTTCACGTGCCTGATAATAATCCCTCAAGAAAAAGACTCAATAATAAATTGTTCATTTCGATCCACGACTGTTTGTGGGACACTGCTGGACGCAATTGGCTGCTGCGTTTCACCCACAAAATATACAGTCAATTCACTTTACAGTACATTCAGTATAAACAATGAAATGCTTTGAGACGTCCAGAAGACTTGAAAATCTGCACATCAAATGCAAGGATTATTATTATATTAAATGCAAGGATTATTATTATTATATTAAATGCAAGGTTTATTAAACTATAGTGTCTCATGAATGAAACCCAATGTCGTTCCCAGCATTCTATATAAGACCTTAGTTTCTGTCACTTTAGATAATGTTGATTCACTCTGGGGTCAGAATGGTGTAGAGTTCAAAAGACCATGTGAGTTTATAGTGTGTAATAAAGTGATACTCTGGTGCGGGGAGGAGTAGCTATATCAGGTAAAGCTGCAGGCAAGGTATTGTCTGGATGGTCTACAAGCTAAAGAAACTTTGAGAAAATTTAGACCAGAAATGAATCGAAGGAATGTGATCCCTATTTATATCGTTAGAGCCTATGGTAATTTAGGTTTCGCTGTACAGTACGTTGTTTCAATGACACTATACGCTTTTTAAGAACACATCCCCGACATTAATTGAGGAGTCCCCAGTACATCTATCAACACCTGTCTGCTCAACAACTCATTGTTCCTTTAAAACTTCACGAAGATTTCAAGTAACATCTTTTTCAGAGTTGCAACATAAAGGTGGCCCACTGCCACTGTATATTCAAGTGGAAAGCCAATCCAGCAAACCGGATTTTGACACAAATGGGAGCCCTGCTGCTCGGAGTATACATACCAATGTAAGGCCCTTTAAGGCTGCTTTTTCCTTTGTTCTACTCAGGAAATGCCGCAAGTTTTTGAATTTCACAATGATGTCATTGGCAGCGGTTCAGTTCATTGCCATGTTAGAAATGAATACCACATCCAGATGTTTCATCACCTCCCTCTGTGTTTTTCAAAATGATTGTTGGGCTTTTTACCAGAGAGCCCATCAGAACTAGAGCTTCAGCCTTGAAGGACATTTGATCGTTTGCTGCCTAGATGGCTACTAGAGCTACAGGAAGAGCATTTTATGTTTCTGCATTAGTTTTTGTAAGGTTTTTCTGCACCTTACCTTCATCAATGGAGATGATTGATGGGATCCCTGTAGCTCAGGGACTTGCCTCGCCTTTGTTATTGTTTAAGATGTTGCCTGGCACCAGAAAAACTTAACTAATTTAGATGATGCTGGTATCATTTTTTTCTGTTACATGAATTTGGACTGAGTTTAAGTCTTGAGAGATGTGTGGCGGAAGAGGAAATTAAATGGAACCCTTTCCTTTCTATATTCCCAATGAAATGACTTCAATCAGTGGCATGCTCACCTCTGGGTCAGAGGCTTGTGGAATCAGGTCCCACATCACTATTGAGCGCATAATAATAACCCTTGCATTTAATATAACACCTTATCACGTCTTCGAGACGTCTCAAAGCGCCTCGCAGAATATACTGCAAAAATGAATTGACTGAACTGTATATTTTGTGGATGAAACACAGCAGTAAGTTGTACACAACAGTGTCCCACAAACAGTCATGGATAGCATAGGCATTGGCATCATGAAGGCATTAGTAACTTTAGGATGACACCAGCGCAGGAGTGAGGGTGGAGTCCTTCAGATGAATCTTGGGACGTTCGCCATACAAATGTAATTTTGTTGTGGTTGAAACTGAGGTCTGTCTATTCTGAAAGTAGACATTAAAATCTCATGACACTATTGGGAAAATCGAAGAGAATTCCTCCAGGTTCATAGCCAAAAACAATTCTCTGTATTATTCATTCACTTCATGGCTTTTTGTGGGTTTTAAACATATGCAAAGTGGCTGCCGGTGACTTTAGATTTATTTTTGTGAAGTGATTTTGAGATGGTTTCATGTGAAGTTATTTTTATCAATCGTAGAATTCATCGTTTAAATGAGGGTGTATTTCAGTTGCCTAAATTGTCATTTTGATTCTCAAACCTAACCTCTAAAACTCCCAACAACGCAGTTTGAAAATTTCTTTCCACTTTGGTGACATGACATTTCAGTATTAATCGGGTAATTACAGTTTATAAGTGAGGCTGCATTGCTATTTTCAGTGGTCATTTTCCCCCCAACTGTAGTTTGCTGACAGGGAAATGTGAAGGTTTAGGTTATTTGGCAGTGGTTACAACTGGCCTTATATGTACAATGTTCCATGGGAAAAAATAATCTGTGCTTGGCTATGTTGCACCATTTATTTATTGAGTGTCTGAGCTTGCCCACATTTGGTGTTCTGTCATTTCAGGCAGCTTTGTGATTTGTGTTTGTTTAGCTAACTAATATGCTGCTCTTTGTGTTTCACAAACTATTTACAGAAGTTTGGGTGATAGAATAAACTCAAATAAAATCATACTTTCTCATCGGCTTTATGGAGCTTTTTAGCTCACTGTGATGATTCATACTTTATGGCAGGTTTTGTCTCTCGTTTGTCAGCTCTCGCCTGGATTATTCAAACACACTCCTTGCCAGCTCCACTATTCAAAAGTACCAGCCGATTCAGAACTCTGCCGCCCGCATACTTAACCGGACCAAACTCTGTGCCCACGTCTCACCGGTTCTGGGCAGGTTCCACTGGCTCCCCGTCACCGAACGGATCGACTTCAAGATCCTCGCAATCGTGTTCGAATCCCTTCACTCTCTGGCACCTCCCTGTCTTTCCTCAATCCCCAATCCACCACCCGGCGCCTCCGCTCGACTGGCAGCGGCCTCCTGCTTGTACCTCGCGCTCTGCGCCCCACCATCGGACGTGGCTCTGAAAATCTAGAGCGCTCTCCCTCAGTCCCTCCACCTGGCCCCCTCCCCCTTTTCAAGTCCCACCTGAAAACCCTCCGCTTTGACTGTGCTCACTGCCACCTCCTCCTTGTTCTCATCCCCACCCCCTCACCATCATCTCTCCACCTCTGTTAAGCTCTCTAAGACACTACCCTGCATGGCTGCCGCTGTATAAGTGCAAGTTGTTGTTGGAAGACTTTTTTTAATGGTTCTTGTGTATGGTGGGACTCTACTGCAGTCCCAGTGTGTCTCATGGAAACTTTTTCTCTACCCTTGGGGAAGGAAGAACTGACCTGAGTACTGTATCTCAGTGGTTAGAGTGGTCTCGCAAGCGAGAGAGGACCTGGGTTTGATTCCCGGGCCGGGCAAAACATTGGCCAAGTTTCCTTACCCCACACACCTCAGTTTACCTACCTAAATTGGAACCTCGTTACTAGTTGACTGATGGATCATTTTTCAGGGTGGTCATTCAATCCACGACTCTTTTTGGAACACTTCTGTGTGCAATTGGCTGCCATGTTTTATCCACAAAATACACGTTCACTACACTTGACAGTATTTGTGGAGCCCTTTTGCTCAGTGGTTAGAGCACTCGCCTTACAAGCGTGAGACCTGTGTTTCGAACCCAATCAGGTCAGGGTGAAACCTTGGGCAAGTTTCCTTACTCCACACACATAATAATAATCCCTAAAAAAAAGCAATAATAAATTGATCATTTTCAATCCATGGTTGTTTGTGGGGGACGCTGCTGTGCGCAATTGGCTGCCGCGTTTCGCCCACAAATATACAGTCAATTCACTTTACAGCATATTCTGTCCAGCGCTTTGAGACGTCTAGAAGACGTGAAAAGCTCTATATCAAATGCAAGGATTATTATTTATTATTATATTCTATGAAGCACTTTGAGAAGTCTCAAAGATGCGGTAAAATGCAAGGATTATTACTGTCCCAGAATGAGAGAAGAATTACCTCCTGGAGGAGAATATGCATTGGAAAGTTATATTGGTGATCTCGTGCTCCCGATGTGAAAAGCGCTCGATAAAGGTGATTTTGTTGTTGTGAACTTGTAGTGTTTCTTTTGTTTTGGCGGCCAGTACTGCGTATTGCAGTTTGACCAGAGCTCTGAGGAAATGGATTATGTTGGATTAAAGAATTGATCTTTGCAGTCGTGTTTATTCTGTACTTTTCCTGGTTAAAACTGATTTCTACTGTAGTTGTCTGCTAAATGTTACCATGCTCTCTGGCCTCTCTGTTATTCTTTCTCCAATGCCATGAACTAGTCTTTGAGTTTGTTTCTGCCCTCGGCTTCCTTTCTTCCTTTACATCCCCTCCTTGACGAAAGCCACATCGCCTCTGCCACATCTCCTACCCAATGCTGCTCCCCTGTCTCCTCCAAACTGGATTTTTCACATGCCCTACACTCCAGCTATACCATCCATAACCTGTAGCTCGAGGAAGATTCTGCCCCCCACATCCTAACCCACATGAACCACCACATGTCTTCTTGGAAGTTTCCACTATTTCTCTGTCACCCAAGAGATGCACTTCCAAGATTCTCACATCTGCGCATCTCATCACCTTTGACCTACTCGTCCTCCTCCGCTCAGCAGACTTGCTGCTCAGCTTCTCCACTCAGCAAAATTTGGGACCTGTTATCCCCCACACCCTCCGCATTACCACATAGCCCCGCTGAGGCTTCAGTCACTGTGCCCCACCCTCTGGAATTCCCTCCCTAACCAATCCAGATCATCTCTCTCTATTGTCTTCAAAAGATGCCCAGCCCACTGGCTCAGGGTTGCTGAAGCATCAAACATGAATCTTTCCTTCAGTTGACCTGAGGCGCTTTCCCAATCAGTGCAGTCTACTCCGTTCATTGGCAGTTGGGAAAAGTCTCCGATCGACATGTTTCTAAAGTTTTAAGTCGGTTTTGGGTGAGGTTCACAATCCAAAGGCACTGAATCGGGATGTTTTGCAGAGTTTTAAGAGATCTATTTTCAGTTTTGTTGCCCGTAACGGTTGTTTGTTGATATAGTCTCCTTCACAGTGGGCTGAAATGCTTTGCTGGACAGAGCAGAGGGAGCTTTACACTGCATCTAACCATACTTTAAACCAAATTGGGAGTACAGTATTTAATATTCACATGTTTAATTGCCCAAAATTGGACAGATTTTAGAAGCACCAAATTAACCCAAATAGATTATTATCTATCAAAAAAACAAATAGTTGTGTTGCACAATGTATTTGCAGATTTGCTTGACTCTTAACAGTGCAGAAATAATTGTTGTGATTGGATGTTTCAACACACTGCAATAAAATGGAGTGTTTGGTCTGCTTCTGTTCCAAATTGGCAAAGTATGGTTAAACAAAGTTGAATGTTAATCGACCAGTTTCCTCCTACACATAATATGGTTTACTGTAGACAAATGACTAATATTTTTCAGGAAACTGCACATGGATTACCCTGTCTGGGGCTGGATGTGTAAGCTTTTTCCATACAGTCTGTTGAGGAATGTACAGTAGTTAATCAGCAGAGACATGTAGATGACTTTAAAAGTGAAGAACTAAAATCTAAATAGTCCCATCAGGTCTGCCGGTCTGCCTTACGTTTATAGCTTTTGCTTTATTTGAGCATTTTGACATATATGTGAAGGGTAATATGGCTTTTGAAGTTGAGCTGGGCTGGCGTCTGTTACAAAGCACTTCTTGCCTTGGTTTCGGGAGGTGGACCTGGATTAGTATTGTCATTGATCTAGTTTTCTTCGGGAAGTTAATCTGGGAGGTTATTTTATACACACCGTACAATAAAGATTTTAACTTCCCCCGTGCGTAAGAAGTAATGCAGCAAGACTTGAAGACAGATTGAGGTCTGGAAAGCAGCAAGGTGCTTGAAGAATAAAAATATAAAGGGAATAGAGGGCTCTGAGTGGGAAGTTATGGTAAATTTAATATAGAACTTTGGTTAGACCATACTTAGAATACTGTGTGCGGTTCTATATTTGTACTTATCAGGAAAGGCTGAACAAGCTTGGACTTTTCTCTTGAAAAGAGGAGGGGAAGGGGTGACCTGTTAGAGGTCTTTAAAATGATGAAAGGTTTTAATAGGGTAGACATAGGGGAGATGTCTCCACTTGTGGAGTGACCAAAACTAGGGTTCATCAATATAAGATATAAAATAGTCACAAATAGATCAAATAGAGAAGTTAGAAGAAAATTATTTGCAGAGAATAGTGGGAATGTGGAACCTGCTGCCTCAAGGAGTTGTTGAGACAAATAACATAGATGTATTCAAGAAGAAGCTAGATAGGTACATGAGGGACTCTCTCGTTGGCCTTCCAGCTCTATCCCTCACAGACTTTGCTGATCATCTAGACCTCCACAGCCTATGTTCTTGTCTGCACAAGCCTCAGGAGCCACTCAACCTCATCCTTCCCCGACTTCACTAGCTCTCGAGCAGAAGGGCTATATATGTTCTCAGTTTCAAATGCCCCCTGGTTTTGCCCTGTCTCTTTGATCTCTTCTGGTCCTAATCCCCAGTCTAGCCAATTCAGTTCTGCTTCATGTCTTCCATCGCTTTCGAACCCTAGACTCTGAGCCTTTCCCCCTAAATCCTTCCACATAGCTCCCTATCTCCAATGCTGCTTAGATACTCATTCCAGTTCTACAAAATGTTTTGTGACATTTTTCCATGTAAAAGTGCTCTGTAAATACAAGTTTGTTTTCCAAACACGTTAGTTCTGAAAGGCCAATATTCTTATTTTGACACCTTTGCTGGCGGGAATCCTGAATATCTTACTGCTTGTACACTAAAAGTGCAGATAATATTGTAATAAAGTTGGGTCTTCCGAATGTCCACGGGGGACATTCAGGGACACACCTATGGCATTAAATATCAGAAATGAGCAAAACATCCTATGTTTGGAAGTATTCAGTGGTTTAAGAAGTCCCATTCCTTTTCAATTGAATCTCCATTTTGTACTGTTAAGGGGGTGGACTGGAGACAAGCTTTAAGATGACTGACATCACTCACTGCACTCTACACGCAATTGGCTGCGGCATTTCGCTCACAAAATATGCAATCAATTTAACTTTACAGTATATCCCGTGATGGGCTTTGAGACATCTTGAATACATGATGAATAGCTCCATCAAATGCAAGGTTTATTATTATTTATTTCAGTGGGAGTGATATGTCTGATTTCGCTTTACTCCTCATCTTGTGCCTTGGATTTCTATTTTTTGATTTTCTATGTCTAAATTAACACAGTAAGGATAAAAATAAAGTACTGTCCTGTAGGATCCGTCGATATGGAAAATTTTCCGATTAAATATATCGATGGGCTCATATCGAGATATACCGAAATATCAATATTTTCAGGTTTTTCGTACTGCGCATGCGCGCGCGCATTCGGAGTGCGCGCACATCCCGGGTGCGCGCGCATTCGGGGCCTATCTTCTCAGGAAGTAAATATCTTTCTCTGTGTCTCTCACTCTCTCCATCTCTGTGTTTTTCTGTCTTGTGTGTCTCTGTATCTCTCTCCCTCTCTCCTCTCTCACATCCCCCCCATCTCTATCTATCTGTATATTATCACATCCACACCGTCTCTCCCCCCCCTCCCCCCCCGCCGTCCCTCTCTCACACCACCCACCCCCGTCGTCTCTCTCCCCCACCCCCCCCCCAGCCGTCTCTTTCTCCCCCCCCCCCCCCCCCCCCCCGCCGTCTCTCTCTCCCTCCCCCCCCCAGCCGTCTCTCTCAGCCCCCCAGCCGTCTTTCTCACCCCAGCTGTCTCTCTCCCCCTCCCTCCAGCCGTCTCTCTCCCCCTCTCCTCCCCCCCCCAGCCGTCTCTCCCCCCCTCCCCCCAGCCGTCTCTCTCCCCCTCTCCTCCCCCCCAACCGT
The DNA here is from genome assembly GCA_035084275.1 of Hydrolagus colliei. Classification (NCBI taxonomy): domain Eukaryota; kingdom Metazoa; phylum Chordata; class Chondrichthyes; order Chimaeriformes; family Chimaeridae; genus Hydrolagus; species Hydrolagus colliei. The sequence continues at coordinate 96,376,092 of CM068744.1, read as the reverse complement.
CTCTCTCCCCACCCTAGCCGTCTCTCTCCCCCTCTCCCCCCACCCAGCCATCCCTCTCCCCCCCCCCCCCCAGCCGTATCTCTCCCCCCCCCCCTCCCCCCAGCCGTCTCTCTCCCCCTCACTCCCCCCCCCCCCCCCCAGCCGTCTCTTTCTCCCTCCCCCCCCCGCCGTCTCTCTCTCCCTCCCCCCCCCAGCCGTCTCTCTCAGCCCCCCAGCCGTCTTTCTCCCCCCAGCTGTCTCTCTCCCCCTCCTTCCAGCCGTCTCTCTCCCCCTCTCCTCCCCCCCCCCAGCCGTCTCTCTCCCCCTCTCCTCCCCCCCCAGCCGTCTCTCTCCCCACCCTAGCCGTCTCTCTCCCCCTCTCCCCCCACACAGCCATCCCTCTCCCCCCCCCCCCCCCCCCAGCCGTCTCTCCCCCCCTCTCCTCCCCCCCCCAACCATCTCTCTCCCCACCCTAGCCGTCTCTCTCCCCCTCTCCCCCCACCCAGCCATCCCTCTCCCCCCCCCCCCCCCCCAGCCGTATCTCTCCCCCCCCCCCCCCCCCCAGCCGTCTCTCTCCCCCTCACTCCCCCCCCTCCTCCCCCCCCCAGCAGTCTCTCTCACCCTCCCCACCCCAGCCATCTCTCTCAACCCCCACCCCTTGCATACCTGTATATTGTATTCGAGGACTGTGAATACAATATGGCGGCTTTGCACCTCGGTCTGTGCATTGTGTATAGAGATGAGCATTCTGGGTCTTGTAGTTCAGTGTGCTCGCATCCCGATGTTTTACCTCAATATATCGTTTTTTCGATATATCGATATTTTTAAAATGTCTATATCGGCGTATCGATATGAAAATTATATCGGGTTTTAGCGATATATCGATATATCGCCAGACCCTACTGTCCTGTCACTTCACCACAGAACATTGGACTATTCATATGCTTTAATACCAAACTGTCTTTTGCATTCATAAATCCAGCACCAGGGCACGCCTTATTTAACAGCAACAAGAACTGTGAAGGCTTTCAAAGTGTAAGGCATAGGTGACACCATAGATGGAATGGAACATTAGTTGTAGCAAACATTCGACTGCACGCTGCCCACATTGTTCACATTGCTAGCAGATGATTTATATAACAGTTTCCATGTACTGCTGCTTTTCTACAAATGGCAGTGGCAAAGGAGAGGATTTATTAAACATTATTATAGAAATATTATTGTAATTTAAGCTGCTATATGTTTGGCAGAATTAAAGGGGGGAAATTTTAGCAACTGTATTCCTCTCCACGACCGCCTACCCCTCCACCGAGCAGCCATAGACTTCCTCGTAGTTCACTTTCTCTCTCCTACCATCCCACCCCTCAGAGATAACTGAATTGAGATTAATCTATATTCTTCTCCTACTCCCCAATAAATTTTAGTTTGTAATATCATCCAGGTTAGAAAACTAATCTGTTCTCTAGTGGGAGACTGTTGTGTCTGAACACCTTATCAAGGTGTTTGGAGACAATAGTGCTAATCATTGCCTGGACCCAATACACAGATTACTACTTTACAATTACACAGATGTTTCTTATCTAGCATCAGATAGTTCACGGAACAGTATAGGCTGTTTCCTTTCCAATGTTATGTTTCATGGTGGACATTGACATAGGCCAACTTGTGGCCTATGGGCCCTATTATGCCCTCGTGAAATAGTCACTCACCCTGAGGTAAATAATGGGAAACCATTTTGAAATTCTGTTTTGCACTGTGCAGTGTAATTCTCACCATTCCATTCCCTCAGTAAAATTCACTGATTGTTTTACCTATTGCTTTAAGTCAAAGAGATGAATTGATAGTTGGTCTATTTTTGTCCCTGCTTGCTGGCCTTTCCAGCTCTTCCCTCCACAAGTTGTAGCTCATTCAGACCTCTGCAGCTCATATCTTCTACCACACCAGTCTCTGTGACCCGATCACCCCCACTCTTGACTGACTTCCATCCCCCTGAGTTCAGAATCCTCATCCTCACCTTCATCGCCTCCATGGCCTTGCTCCTTCCTACCTCTGATCTGCTAATCCCATACCAATCTTTCATTTCATGATTGTCCGTGGGACCCTGCTGTGTATAAAATGGTGCCTCGTATCCCTACAAAATCAACTCACTATATTTGACAGTAAATACTGTTGAGACTTTTCAACATGATGAATGCTTTAAAAATGCAAGGCTTTTCTAATCTAGTCCACTGCAGGTTTTTTTGGTCAGCCTAATGTCTGACACTTGTGCAGAAACCCATCACAGAGCTTATGTATCCAACCGGACACACGAAAATCCCAGAGATAGATTCCTGGAATTAAATGTGCGCTCTCTCCCTGAATGGACGCATCCTGCTTACTTAATTCTGCAAAGGATTAGGCTCAAGTTGGCAAAAGCCAAGGCTTGGGGACCCAATTTACTGCTGGAGCCTAACCAGCTAAAACTGTATAGCTTGCCATTGGTGTTGCTGTCTGGCAAACTTCCCCATTGCTTGTCCAGCTAGGACCATCCTACCAATTCAGGCTTCGGTTTGCAGGTTAACAGGAACTGAGTGGCATGACTCCCAACCCCGGTGACTGGTCTGCCCTTCCAGATCCTGTCGATGAGCCAGGCTGGGTTGTGCTGTCATCAGCAGTGCTCTGAAATACTGTGGACTCACCTGGTTCAGAACAGAAGACCGTCACAGAAGGCTGGCTAGACTCCGACATAGTTATTTCAGCTCTAATGAGACATGCTTATCTCCCACCCCACAAAAAATGCCCCGATCCCACAAGGAGGATAGAAGGCAACTTTAGTTCCCTGCAATGCTGTGGTTAGTAAAGGATAGTAAAGCTTTACTTGTGGCCAAATGTGTAATTGGCTTTCAACAGTGGTGGCTTGGAGTCAGGCTCTGCCATTGTTAAGCATGAGTTTGCCCTGCCTGGAGGGTGCTATATAAGTGCAAGTTGTTGCAGTTGTGAGTTTTATTCACGCGATAAATCTGGGTCAGTTAAGGATGTTTTTTTTACTGTAATTGGTGTCAGTGCAAATGGTAATGAGGAATCTTTGCCATACCTTTATGCTGATAATGTGAGCAATGGCTGCAGTAGCGAAGGCGTAATTTTGAGGACAGCATCCATTGCGTTTGAGTTGAAGGTTTAAGTGAATTTTGTGCTTCTTCCCTCAAAAGCCGAGTGTCAGCTTGTAAGTGTCACAGAGCAATAGATCAAAATGTCAGTGCTTCATGTTACAGACACCTTTTCTGTTAAAGCCCACAAGTTGCAAACAGTTTTGTCAACAGAAGTTCCTAGTCTGTACTGCACTACCTTCCAACACTCTCCAATCAGCATTCCTTTCAAGTGAAGTAATGATCTTGTGTGTGTTTTTTTTCACTCTTGTGTTTCAGCTAAACCTTTCTCGGTTAAGGTGAAGCAGATGCGGCTACACAAGGAAGACTTTGAAATCCTGAAAGTGATTGGTCGCGGGGCCTTTGGTGAGGTAAGCATTTTTGGCTCCACCTCGGTGGCAGCTTTCACACCCGTACATAAATTGTTCTTTGGAAACCCTTAGGTACCTGGCTCAACATCGGTGTGCGGCTCAGCTCCAGTCTAGTTATTTATCGTACTCGCGGGTGATGTGAAGGTAGCTGAGTGATTCCTACTCTGAACCAAGTTTCAGTCAGCAGTGTATGAATAGTGATGTTTTTGGATAGGACAGAGTTTATTTGCCATTTTGGTCCAATGGAAGAAGGCCAACTTAAAAGACAGCATCTATTTTTACACTGAGGGGCTCATTTCAAAACCATAAGTGTAACAGAGTGTACTTATTCTAAGTAGATTTTTATTCTGAAACTCACACAGAAATATTTAAAAACTTTTATTTATAAGAGACTTGAACACCCCTTTGTTCGAGGATTCCGTGCTGTATTCCCTCCTCTTTTTGCCCTCACCACAGCCATATACCAACCTCACCCAAAAGACAGATGATCTGTATTGTCCTGTGCTCGGTCCTGTAAGCACATGTCTCTCTCTCTTGAAAGGAAATGAGAAAATCTTACTCCAGTTTCTCTATCTATCTTCTCCCCTTCCAGGCTGTTTCTATATGCTTTTCATTTAATCCACGTGCTCACTGAATCTTTCTGCTGCCTTTCTGCATGTATCTAGAATCTCCTTAAAGGTACAAATGGTGTTCCCCAGGGATCTGTACTGGGGCCTCAGCTTTTCACTGCACACATAAATGATTTGGATGAAATAATAGATTTATATCAATTTTGTGGATAGGAACCTTTCCGGGGAAGCACGGTTTTAATCAATTCTAAATAAACATTGAACTTTATTATCAAAGTACAGTAGTTCTTTAATGCTTTTTTTATTTTAAGGAATATATAAATGACTTGGATGAAATAATAGATTCATCAAATGTTGCAGATGACATGAAGTTAGGAGGCACAGTAAATTTGTGTAGATGAGAGCAGCGGATTACACAGGGAGTTAGTTTAGATAGGTTAGAGTGAGTGGGCATAACTGTGGCAGATGGAATTCAATGTGAGTAAGTGTGCGGTTAACCACTATGGATCCAAAAATAGCAAAACAGAATACTTTCTAAATGGTGAGAAACTTAAGAACTGTGAAAGAGCAAAAGGATTTGGGTGTTCACATATACAAGTCATTAAGAAGAAGCTCAAAGCACAACCAGATATCAAAAAGGCTAATGGGATGTAGAATATTCTAATTGGGTAGAATATGAAGGAGAGGATATGATTCTTCAACTATATGGAGCCTTGGTCAGACCCCATCTGCTAACGTTCAGTTATGGACAATGCACCTCAGGAAGGATGTATCTATTGTTCCTGGAGAAGGTACAACACCGTGATATGAGGGCTAACTAAAAGAGTTGAACTATGAGGACAGGTTGCAGAAACCTGCTTTCTATTCCCCTGTAGATTACAGTTAAAATGGTTTACACCAGTACTTATCATGGGAAGAGCTCTCGGTATTGGGGATTGACCCCCAGCTCAGGTTCCAAACACTAATTGTCCAGCCCCTCGGGACATTCCTCCTGATATGAAAGGTGCCATGCAAATGTAATTCTGTTATTGTTGTCGGGGATTGAAATGATGTCGGGGATTAAGTGCTCTGAGACGCCGTCCAGTGTGGAGGGCGCTACGTAAATCAAAATTGTTGTTGTTGTTGAAATCCCAATGGCAATCTGGAAAACTCCTGAGGTCAATTTTAGAACTGCTTGGATGTGGAAAACAGGAACCTTCTATTCTGCCTCAATGAATGTGCTGTAACCATCAAACTGAAATAAGCGTGGCTACCAATGCTCTTGTACTGGGAATGGCTTTGCGTTTTGGGGTTTCTCACTGTATTAACAAATTCTCCACCTGGTCCCGAAATATTACACCTCGGTGTTTCTCTGGCCTACGTCATTTGTGTTGCACGATATGTGCTGCAACAGCAGAAAAACACATGCTTCCAACTGTCAACTGTTGCATTGATGAGAAGTGACTACCTTTGGAGGATAAACTAAGATACTGTGATACTGTTTAAAGGCAGTATTTCTACCAGTCTCTCCACCAGAAGTGTGGAGTTCTGGATTATATGAAGCTAGTGGAGATGGATCATCTGAGAAAGCTGTCGAGAAAGACATTGGAGAAATCATGTTCTGGATGGTGGCTGTGGCATCAAGGAGTTCTCATCTACATTGTGGATAAAATTGGGACTAAGGTGTAGGCCGAGTGAATAATAATAATCCTCACAAGCGAGAGACCTGGGTTTGATTCCATGCAGGGCAAAACCTTGGACAAGTTTGCTTACTCCACACGCGTGATAATAATCCCTCAAGAAAAAACAAGAAAGATTTGCCCACTTTAATCCACTTTAATCCACGACAGTTTATGCAACACTGCCATGTGCGCCCACAAATATACAGTCAGTTCACTTCACAGTATAATCTCTGAAGCATTTTGAGATGTCTAGAAGTGTGGTGTGTGGTGGGCGCTATATAGTTATTGTTGGTGGCCAACAGGCAATCTGTGAAGACAGCCGTGAATTTGATAGTTACTGTAAAGTAGAGAGGTTGATCCGAGTGGCTGTGGATGGTGTCATCAAGGGTCAGGGATTCCAGACATTTCCCTTCCAGAAATATAACAAAACATTTCCGGGTTACGGAGGGATGAAATGTTGGGGTGGGGTGGGGTGGGGTGGGCGGGCCAGCCAGATGTGACCTGTGACCTTTAGTTGGACCAACCTGGCCCTGTGATCTCAAGTCTCTATATGGGGCTTAAATCCATGTTTTTTCATTTAGAAGTGAGATGCTATCAACTGAGTCAGGCTGACACCTCAAGTAGGAAATGGAAAAAAAACGTTGCATTACTCAGCCTAGAATTCCCTTACAGTGTTGAGGCAAAAATTCAACAGCCTAACGTTAAACACACGAGAATCCTTGCTGGATATCTTTTGGTAGCTGTGATTAAAAAATATTCCCGTTAAAATACAATTTGAAACAAATAATGATAAATTTCAGGCCCAGCACACTTCCTAGAACTGACCCGCTACGTTTTTAATTCCTTCAGGTGTTTGTTCTGTTGGAACTGATTGAAGTATCCTGAAGCTGGGTTTAATTGGCTTTGGTGGGATGCAGGACATATTATTCATCCTTTCAAGTGTTTCCTGACTGTCTGTCTGGTGCAAGTGCGTTTGAAAATATGGTGATAGTGTGGGGGCGGGATTCATTCATATAACATGCTACATTGAATGACTGTATAATATGAACCGTCCATCGGCAGTTTGCTGTGGTAGCAGGCTAATGACCTCTGGGGATCTAATGCAAATTAATTTCATTTTTTTTTAATATGTTGATCACTGCATCGCAGTGCTGTGCAAAGCTGCTATTAGATTGACTCGTTTTAATGTTTAAGGAATGGATTGGGGCTGGTGAGGAAACAACCAAATTGTGGTGATTCTCTCACTGTGACTGAATACAGACAGCAATGTCATTCACTTGGGTGGGGGGGCGGAATAGCAGTAAAAATCTTTTGCCGTCAGTGCAGCGGTCAATTCCTCTCGCGTTTTAAAAGCTGAGCAAAGCCTCATTCCTTAGAAACAGGAGGAGGCCATTCAGCCCCTCAGGCCTGTTCCGCCATTCTATAAGATCATGACTGAGCTGTACCTCAACTCCAATTACCTGCCCCCTTGCCCCATATCCCCTGATACCCTGACCTAACAAATATCTATCCACCTCAGTCTTAAATGTGAATGGTTCCAATAACCACAGCCTTTTGAGGAAAGTTCCAGATTTCTAATGGCGTTTTGGTGAAAAACTGCCTCCTGATTTCACTAAATGTTACCTGAGGATTGTTGTACCAGGACATCGGGAGGAACAAATTCTGTTTTTGAAAGGTGCCACCATAGTTTCCCTGGCAGTAAATAGGAACCTGGTTGTTAGTCGATGGGTGGATAGTTTTTTCAGGGTAATAAACCCTTCAAAGTTCTTTTTCTTGAAGCCTTTTTTTTTAAATTACGTTTTTCGGATTGTGGCTGTCGCCCAGTTCTCTGTTAATACATTAATCTGTAGGCAATGTGTATTAAGTCAAATTTTAATGTGCATAGATACCATAGATGAACAGAGACCCCTAGAACTGGCGAGGACAGTTTGTTGAAATGAAACAGAATCTAATGAACAAAATGTGAAGCTCCTGACAACTGGAGGAACATGTATTTTGTACACACCGTGTGTGGCTTCTCCAGCCCTTGCTGTATATCTAAACCTACATTACTGCTGTTCTCACTCCCGGGACACTGGAGTAGGAGACTGAATAGAGAGAGCTGCATTTCATTATCTAGCAGAGCACGACCAGCTCATAAAATTTGTCAGTGGTGGTGTTTTATCAGATTCCTTTCCCCCTCTTGTCTGCTGGCCTGTCTTATGGTAGAATTGGCCCCGGAGGTTGAAACACCGACGTGAAAGCCGCTCTATAAATGTAACTTTGGTGTTGTTGCTCAAAGCCCTCCATGGACTCGCCCCACCCTATATCTGCGATCTCCTAACCCCCCCTTACCAACCTGCCCGCCCGCCCCCCTCTGCTGAGCAGGCTCCTGGCCTGTTCCATGTCCCCCAACCCTCCCACTCCACCATTGGCAGATGAGCCTTCAGCCACTCTGCCCCATACCTGTGGAACTCCATCTCGCAGTCCCTCCGCCTCGCCCCCTCCCTAGCCTCATTCAAATCCCGCCTCAAGACACTCCTCTTCGACAGTCGCATCGGTCACCCCAAATCCCCGCCTTTTCCCTACCCGCCAACCCTGAACCCAGGCTCGGGTCTGAAACAATGACTGTCTAGCGCTTTGCGATGTCCTCCTGACGTGAAAGACGCTATACAAGCATCATTTTGTTGTTGTTCCAAAGTGCTTCACAGAATATTCTGTAAAATTAATTGACTGTATTTTGGGGGCGAATTTTGATTCACCAGTTTCATTGGTGAAATACACCTGGTGGCAATGTTGTCAAGTCTTCGAGATGTGCTTCACAGAATAATCTGTCAAGTGAATTGACTGTATATTTTGTGGATGAAACTCAGCAGCCAATTCCGCACAAAAGTGTCCCACAAACAGTTGTGGATTGAGCAGCCAAATTATTGTTGTTATTTTTTTGAATGGATTTTTGGAATACGCCAATCCACTAAAAACTCGATTCCTACTTACTGCTAGATAAACATAGGAATGTGGAATTAACGTTTTGTGCTGCCCAGGAATCAAACTCAACTCCTCTTGCTTAACAAAGCGAATGCCCTCACCAGTAAGCCTCAGGACTCTGTTTACTTTAAGGACACTCGACAGGATACAAGATACAATCGCCTGCTTGATTTTAAACACAAGATACAAGTACAGTATTATACCCCCACCCCCCCCTCCAAAAAAAAAAAATTCCGTCAAAAAAGAGTCACTTAATCTACTGTTTGTGGGATGCTACTCTGTCCAAGTAGCTTTTCACCCACAAAATGTGCAGTCAATTCAGTTTACATTACATTGTATATTCTGCGAAGTGCTCTAGATGCCTTGAAGATGCAATAAGGTGTTAAATCAAATGTAAGGACTATAATTACTATAAAGGTGAGATGTGGAATTTTCACATTAAGTCTGTCCAAACATGAGTGTACTGTGCGTTCAAGCTCCGGAAATTCCACAACGGCTACAGCGAAGAACATTCACAGTTGGGTCATTTTAAAAGCCATAACATCTGTCACGCATCATGTTATTTTAATGTATTCATGTTGCTGTATTTTGTGCGTAGGTCACAACGGGCAGAAGACGATTAGAAACTGGCTGAATGTGTCTGTGGTATGCAGTTCTTAGGAAAGAATGTCAGCAATGCAGTGCAAATAATAGATGGTCATAACATACGAGAATAGACTGCGGACAAACTGATATTTAAAGCCATGAATGTTGTTTGCCTGATGTGCTGACTCTGAATTTGCCCTGGCCACACTTCCCAGTGGGCTATCTCTGCTGATCAGTACAAGTGTAATCGCTTCAATTAAAACTATTGTCCTCAATAATATATGAAACTGCCTCAGAGTTCATTCCTCCCGAGAGGCAGAGGTGTGTCATCAGACTGGTTTACAGTGTTGGCTGACTACCAACACACTCGTAACCATCGTCCGTGCCTTCGTCGCTTCCCTGCTGGACTATTCCAATGGCCCTCCTCACCGGTCTCCCCAGCTGCACAATACACAAAATACAATGCGCCTGGATACTCGCATCAAATTCTGTATCACCATCACCACCAGCCCTTACCCCCATCACACCAGCCTTCGCTAGATTCCATTGGCTCCCAATTATCAAACGGATTGATTTCAAGACCTTCTCACTTGTTTCCAAATCCCTTTGGAAATGGTATGGGTATGGCCCTGGCATCTCCCTACCCATCCAATCTGATACCCCCCACTCCACCACCAACTACCTCCGCTCAGCTGGTTCCAGCCTCCTGTTTGTCCCTCGTTCCCCTCCACTCCACCATTTGTGCCTGTGCCTTTAGCCACTATGCCCTGAAACTCTCTCCCATCACTCTCTCTTCACCTTGCCCCCCACTTTCAAATCCTGCGGAAAGACCTTCCTTTTGATCACGCTTATGGTCAGCTCTCCTCCTGGCTTGGGACCAGACTTTCAAGTGCTCCAGGACACTACCCCACGTAAAGGGTGTACGTTATTGTTATTGTTCAAAACTTAAGGTCCTTCAAACTTGAAAGGCGTCTCAAAGCGTGTCAGAGGTGGAGAAAATCCATAGTGGATAGAGAAGGTAGATCTTGGTTTAGATATACCTAGACACCTGGGGCAGGATTGGGACGCACGATAGCATTTCTTTACAATGAACGGTTTACGAGGATTGGGTGATTGAGGCCAGAAAGTCAGATGCATTGAAGAAAAACAGTTCAGTGCTTTGCAATACAGATGCCTAGTTTTAGCAATCCAGGTTAACAGATTCGTTAATAATTTGCTGCTCAGTATCATATTGTTTAATGGAAACATAATACAGTAGAAGCCCGTTTATCCGTGACCCAATCAACCGTAACTTCTGTATAACCAGCACCTCAAAAAAAAGGTCCCCATTCAATTAACCAGAATTTATCCGGCACAATGTATTTTTTTTTAATAACTTTTTTTGTGTGTTTTCGGCTGAATATCCGGCATGCGCTTTAACTGGCATTGGCCAGGTCCCGAGGGTGCCGGACAAACAGGCTTTTCCTGTATTAATATTGGAAAGTGATGCATTAAGGTGAAATGAGCAAATGTCACACAACAACGATGCCTTTCACAAGGTCTCCAAAGTGTTTTACAGCAACAGTGGACACCACTGAGCAGAGATAGGAGAATTAGTGCGAGGCCAGGTCAAAAGTTTTTAATAGTCAGAACAGGTGTGTAAGATCTCATTGCAAATCAGTTGCAGTAGCTCATCAGTGAAGTATTGATTTATTCAGTATGGCAGTGGAGTTTAAGACGAGTTCCTGACGTATATATGTATACCTTCTTAAAACACAGAATACTGCAGATGCTGAAAATCTGAAACAAAAACAAAAGTTACTGGGAACACACAATAGGTCAGGCAGGCAGCATCTACAGAGAAAGGAAAGCGAGTCAATGTTTTGGATCCTCGATCCTTCGTCAGAACTGGGGCATGTTGAGGAGGGAGAGGCTTTTAAGGACTAACAGAGAATGGGAGGCAAGGTTAGGAAGACAAAAGGAGAAAAAGGGGTGGAGGATGACCACTCTCAATGGGGATGATGGTTGAAAGAGGTATTGATGGCAGCAAAACATAGTGGGGAGATTGCAACAAAACTGGATAGAAGAGGTTTTAATAATGCAAAACAAAGGGGTGGCTTGGGGAATTGCAACAAAACAGGCAGAGCAGAGAGAGAAAAGGTGTGTCTGGGACCCATATGATGTGGTAGTGGTCATAGAAGAGGAGGGGAAGGTGAGCTGTTATGGCCTGAAATTGATGAACTCAATATTGAGGCCAGAGGTCCTGAGCAGATAGATAAGGTGCTGTTCCTCGAGCTTGCTCTGTTGTTCATTGGACCAGCGTAGAAGACCATAGTTGCAGAGTCCAGACTGTGAGTAGGAAGGAGAGTTGGCAAGTAACCGGAAGCTCAGAGTTCCTCTTGCGGACAGAACAGAGTTGTTTGTCAAATTGGTCACCCAATCTGTGTTTGGTTTCCTCAACCTAGAGGAGACTACATCTTGAGCAGCGAATGCGATATACTACATTGGTGGTAGTACATGTGAATCGCTGTCTCATATGAAAACTGTGTTTGGAGCCTTGGGTAGTGGTCTGGGAAGAGGTGAAGGGGCAGATATCGCATCTCCTGTGCTGGCATGGGAACGTGCCAGGGATAGGATAGCAATTGAGAGTGGTAATGGGGGAATGAACCAGGGAGTTACGGAAGGGCTGGAGGGGAACGGTCCCTTCGGACTGCTGAGAGGGGAGAGGAGAGAAAGAAATGTTTTGGTGCTTGGATCATGCTGGGGTGCCGGAAACGACAGAGAATTATTTGTTGGACGCTGAGGCTGGCGGGCTGGAATGCGGACGGCAGAATTTCAATGTCGCTCGGTAGTTAGAGCGCTCGCTTTGCAAACGAGAGACCCGAGTTCGATTCCTTACCCCACACGCCTGATAATAATCCCTCGAAAAGAAAACAATAATGAATTGATCATTTCGATCCATAACAGTTTGTGGGGACGCTGCTGCGCAGAATTGGCTGCCACAATTTGCCCTCAAACGTACAGTCAATTCACTGTGCAGTATATTCTCTGAAGCACTTTGAAGCATCTAGAAGACGTGAGAATATCATTACCTTCTAACACACAGAGAAACTGATTGAAGATCCTGGTTTGGCTAGAGAAACGGAATCCGATTGCGTCTCTCTTTTTATTACACCATAGCACGGATCAACTATCTCACAACTAACCACGTGGTTACTTGATCACCCAATATTATGGGTGTTTAACAGATCCATTCTTTAATTGTGGTTTTAGGCTGAGAAGAATCGATGTTGATTTGGTGTTTGTCCTTCGTATTTTTGTCCTCCCAGGAAACTGTTACTGTTTTGACCCTCCCAATATGTGCTGTAATTCTGCAGTTTAAAATAGTTTTTTTTTGACAGTTTAATAATCGTGAAAGACACCATAATCATTGCTGTTCAGTTTCCACACCTCCACTGCTGCCTGTCTGCCAGTACTCAGTCTAACACCAACACCCTTTCAGCAGCCATTCCTCTCCCCCTTCCCTCCCTCTTCCCCTTACTCCCTGATTTTAACCCCCCACCACCTTTCCCTCCCTCTCCTCCTTACTCCCCCCTTTTCCTCCCTGACTTTACCCAACCTTTGCCCCCCTCTTACCCTCTTTTCCCCCTTTCTCCCCTGGCCCCATTTCCGCAACTGTTTGTGGGACACTGCTGTGCGCAATTTGGCTGCCGCGTTTCTCCCACAAACGTACAGTCAATTTTCCTACTTTCCTTCCCCCAACCATGATCCCTCCCCCACTTGCTCTGGTCCCTACCTCTTTTCCCTCCTTTCTTCCCTCTTTCCTTCTCCCCACCCCGACCCCTCCCTCCCTGCTCTGGTCCCTATCTTGGGACGTTATTGTATTCTGTGAAGCACTTTGAGACGTCGATAAGACGTGGAAAGCGCTATATAAATAAATTATTATTATAATTGTTACTAGAAGACATTGTCACCTGATTCACCTCCGTTTCTGATAAATCTTCTCCTTCCCAATCTCGACCCAAGCTCGAGTCCGAAACACTGACTGCCCAGCACCTTGGGACGTCCTTGCGACACGAATGGCGCAATACATATGTAATTTTGTTGTTGTTGTTGCTGCTGCTTCCATTGCTCTAACATTTAATGGTGAGTTTGAGATTGGGAACCTTTACCTCCTCACACAATGGTGTACTGGTTGGTGTTCGTGTGTGTTTGCACTGAGCTGGGCTTGTGTTAAACAGTGTGTAACTAGAAGGTGAGGAGAATTGGAGTGACTGTTTGGGTAGATTGCAAGTTGTAATGTCTTTTCATTTTGTTGCCATTGTTCTCCCCTGCCGTCCTCTCCGGAAAAAATCCATTTGATCCGTTTTCTCTTCCTCGGACAGCAGTTTCTTCTGGTGCCTCGATAAAGTGGTTACTTCAGCCTTGAAAGCCAAGTGTGGCTAGACTGCATGGCTATGGCATTGGTGGGGTGGCGGGGGAATAGAACACCTTCTTTAGTAGCATGAACGTCGCAGAATGGAAGAGGAAGGTGTGGAGTTTGCTACACAGCAAAAATCCAATTAATTAGCCTCTGGATCCAGGTACAGATATGCGGATTCAAAATAATAGAAAACATACATTTATGTAAAAAAAGATCTTTGCAAATTTTGATTATGTTGGGTTGAGTTTTCGAACACAGTTGAATGTGTACGCTTGTTGCTTTGCTAATTTACACATTGCCACTTTCTTGCTTGCAGGTTGCTGTCGTGAAGCTAAGAAACGTTGAGAAGGTTTTCGCCATGAAGATACTCAACAAATGGGAGATGCTGAAGCGAGCAGAGGTGTGTGCAAACCAGCGCACTGCTCACTTACATTCTCTCACTTATATTGCACTCACCCTGACGTTAAATTGCATCCTTCACATATCAGAAGCCTCTCAAATCTCTTTACCCGAACACCAACTAGCTCGGCAGCTGAACTTGTGAATAGTGATTGACCAAAGCTAATGTATCTATCGAATGTGTTAAAGCAACCACCACCTGTTTTTCTTTGCTCCCTTCTCTCCTGGGTAGAGACCGGTTGGAGAATGCGTGAGAATCAAGTTTCATGAATTGTTGATGACAGTTTATTTCAATCTATTTTAACTTAGCTAAAAAGGCTTTGTTTTGAATATAGAAAGCCCCTCCCCCCCTCAGTGGCTCAGTGAAATGACTGCATAATGTGGAAACATTGCACTAACATCAGATTACTTTCCTGATCTGCTCTACTCACTGTAAATGGTCCACGATGTGGGCTAAAAGGTGGAGAGTAAACCTGGACTGCTTGTTTCTGTTGCTGTCCTGGAGTGACCCTAACGAGAAAATGCCCTCGTTGACAGACAGTCTGTTCATCATCACACAGGCAATTGGATAAAGTTCTGATGGGACAGCCTTGTTTTATAGCGTGTTAAACACAATTCCTTTTTTATACATTAGAAGACACAGCAGACTTTTTTTAACTTTCTGTTTTCAAGCCTGAGAGTAGGGAGTGCGCATGAAATCAACATTCGGTAGAAAGTCCAAGCCTTTGCCTCAGGCTTCTCTGAAGCTCTAGTTTAGAATGTCACCACCATTGAAAAATATTAAAAGTTGAATATTGAGGGATCTTATTCTATTTAATATTAGAGTAAATAAACTGTGTGAAATGGGCTTTAAATTTTTTGTATGGTTTTGGTTTGGGCTGATATGTTTACACTGCGTAATGTTACCTCATCCCGCAGACACATTACCATGTCAGCAGTTTGTTTTGACTGATAAGGGCAAATGTTTTATGTTAAAGGTATAAGGTGAAGAAGATGAAGAATTACTCAGGTTGCTGGAAAGGAAAATTGATATTTGGGGATTACAGTGGAGGAAAGGCAGAAAAATGGGATTTAAAAATGATAATTCTTGCATTTGATATTGTCAGTTCATCTTAAAACGTTTCATAGTAAAGTGAAAGTATTCTCTTTTAAAAGAGAATTAGATATTTATTTAGGCAGAACAGGTCTGTTAAATTATGGGGAGAGAGCACTCTGCGACGCCGCCTGGCATGGAGGGCGCTATATAAATCAAAGTTATTGTTGTTGTTGAGAGCGGGGCAGTGGGATAGAGTTGCTCTTTTCAAAGAGCCGGCACAGACTAGATGGGTCGAATGGCCTCCTTTTGTGCCGTAAAATTCTATGATTCTATGAATTGCTATTTTGTTGGAGAATCAGGCAGCCTGTTTGCAGACAATCCCATACCTCAGTGGTTGGAGCACTCACCTGGCAAGCGAGGACCTGGGTTAAATTCCAGGCAGGTGGAACCTTGGGCGAGTTTCCTTACTCCACACGCCTAATAATAATCCCTAAAAAAAAAAAAAATCCACGACTGTTTGTGGGACAGTCTGCTGTGCGCAATTGGCTGCTGCGTTTTGCTCACAAATATAGTCAATTCACTTTACAGTATATTCTGTGAAGCGCTTTGAGATGACTAGAAGATATGAAAAGAGCTATATCAAATGCAAGGATTATTATTATTATTTGATCTATTTGTGACTATTTTATATTGATGGCCCCTGGTTTTGGTTTCTTGTACAAGTGGATCGCTTTTCCAAGAGGTAATAATCCTTTCAAAAATATATTTATTTAAACAATAATAATAATTTGGTCACTCAATCCACGACTGCTTGTGGGACGCTGCTGTGCTCAATTGGTTCCCACAAAATACAGTCAATTCACTTTACAGTGTATTCTGTGAAAGCGCTTTGAGACGTCTCAAAGACGTGAGAAGGTACTATATCAAATGCAAGGATTATTGCTATTCATGATAAATATTAGTGCAGTTCTTAAACGAGGATTTCACAGGTGAAGGGAGGGAATGGGGCGTAGAACTATTTGCTATCGAGCTGAGCCCAATAATGAATCTTAAGTAGATTTTGCGAAGAATTATGTGCCCCAAACCTCTTGCTGAGGCAGAGTCTACAAATTCTTATCAAAAAGACGGTCTGGTGACATGCCTTGAAAGAGGCAAGGGATGAGCGAGGCGAAGGGATGGAATTCAAAACAGTTGGGGGAGAGAGGAAGAAAGCCCAGCCGCTGATGGTGGGGTGGGGTGGGCGGGGAATGCTGAACCTGCTGAGCCAAGTGAACGTACAGGTTGATTTGGTGCTTGTAGATCACGGAGATAAATAGGGGCCAGGCCATGGAGGGCTTTGAAGGCCTATAGTGTCTATTAAACTGGCAGAGTAAACTTGCCTATTGATCAGCCTCCAATTTTCGTGTCCCAGGTTGTCCTACATTGATCCCTTCCTTAGAACCGTATCATGTAACTTATGTAAAAGTTATTTTATTCTCCTTACCCAGACCGCCTGCTTTCGAGAGGAGAGGGATGTACTGGTAAATGGAGACTGCCAGTGGATTACTACATTGCACTACGCCTTCCAGGATGAAAACTATTTGGTGAGTTTAAACTTTAGTTTTCTTATTTGTAAATTTTAATCACGTCGAGAACAACACATTCCTTTTATTTTTTAAAATCCCGAATCATTCTGGATTGGAAGCATACCGGATGGTTCTAGAATTGGACACAGAGGGTGTGAACTAACAGACTGAATGTGCTTAATTTCCCCCCCAAAGAACTTTCTCCCCACTGTTAACCTGCCCCAATCTGTAAATCAAATCAGATTGATTCATGAAACCTTCATGTTAGCCAGTCCAAACTTAGCTCACCTTGTCCCCTGTCCCCCCCCCCCCCCCCCCCCCTCCCGCGAGCCTACTCCTAGAATCAGTGACTCACGCTTACCTGACTAGGGGATCACATAAAACTGTCAGTAAACATGATCCCAAAATACTCTTTTTGATAACCATGAAATAATGAACCTGGATATATATCTGTTTAGTTTCTTACAAGAATAATAATCCTTGTGTTTGCATTTTGAGATGTTCAACTACCAACTTTGAGGGCTTCAGTGTTGTGCAACCCCTGAAGTCCTTTCAGTTTTGCAGCAGAATCAGCTCAGTGATACATGGACAGCAGCTATGAATTGCTTGCCTAGTAACTTTTCACTCTCCAAATATAGACTGGCCAATATCTGCCTTGCTGTTCCATCACTGGTCTATTTGTTACTCACTTTGACCTATCATGATGTATGATTCTTCAACCACTATAACCTGCTTTCTGAAAGTCCCTTTGCTTTGATCCCCTCATTGTTTTCAAAACCACTTGTAAAAAAAAGTCTCTGACTGACTTTGGATAAGACCTATAAATTCCCACTCCTTTCCTTCTTGCTTGGGGCGGTCCTTGATGTTTCAGTAATTTAAGATTGTTGTTCATTCTAGGTCTCAATGAGTGACAATTGAGTAGCAGCAATGATCCAATTTTTCAGTTAGGCAAATACTCCTGTTTATGCCCCTCTCTCTCTCTCTCTCTCATTTTCAATGCAAAATCTGCAAACGTACAGTTGCTCTTTTGGTCCAACAGACTCTTATTTGCATTTGCTCATGCAAAACACTCTTTAGCTTCTCAGTGTGATCTCTCTTTTTACCCAGACTTTGTCCCTTAAATATGGAGCTTCGGATAATCGTTTCGTTTCTCAAGATTTCTCAAAGAGCTGCTAGAATTTACTGCGAAGTGCAGTGACTACTTCTAGGTGACAGACAATGAGCACACAGCATTATCCTACAAACAGCGTTGAAGTGAATGATCCATTTTATCTGGAGGATTGTTGACAAAGTCAATGGGAGAAAGTCCCTTCTCTTTTCAAATAGTGCTACGGGATATGTAATGTCCGCCCACACGTGCAGACCGTTTTAATATCTCATCTGTGGAATCTTGCAGCTTTGTGGTCACGAGAACTTGCCTTGCGAGTGAGCAGGATCTAAGTTCGATTCCTGGCAGAGCGAAACGTTGGGCAAGTTTCCTCACTCCACACCTTTGTTTACCTAGCTGTAAGTAGGAACCCAGTTGTTAGTCGAATGGCAGATTGATTTTCCGGGGGTAATAATCCCTTCAAAATAAATAAGTAAATAATTTGGTCTCCCACTCCACCACTATTTGTGGGATACTGCTGTGCACAATTGGCTGCTGCATTTCATCCTTAAAATATACAGGCAATTCATTTAGCAGTACATTCTGTAAACACTTTGAGCTGTCTCAACATGATAAGGCTCCATATCAAATGCAAGGATTATTATTATTATTATTATTATTATTATTATTATCTGAAGTACCACTCCTTCAACAAAGCAGCACTCTCCCAGCACTGCACTGAAGTGCTAGCCTAGACCTGAGCTCAAAGTCCTGACATGGGTCTCTGAACTTTCGACTGATGAGAATGCCACAAGTGAGGCAGAGTGATTGTACAATGCTGTTACTAATAAAAGACATTGAAGAACAAGCTTAATAGCAACGCAAGCAGCACTAAGAATAAAGTATTGGAGGTATGTGCAGCAAGCAACAAAAGTTGGCATCGTCAGACAAAGAAAATCACAGCTGTTGGATGTGTACCATGAAACCAATCTCGTTGCTACCCAGAGTAGTCCTTGTGTCTCATCTGAAAGGCTATATTTGGTGGTGTTGCTGCCTCGACTACTTCCATTTGAAAAGATAGAGAACTGAGAGTGTAGAATGTGTTGCAAAGATAGACCCATTAAACGAGGCAGCAAAGTGCCATTGCTAAAGGATGAGATAATGTTATTGAAAATATAGACATAACAACAGACAAGTAGATGGCAAAGGCAATTTAAGGAGGTTGATGTTTAAATGACAAAGTACAGGAGAAGTCCATTTACCCGTGACTCGATGAACCGGCACTTCTGTATAACCGGCATGCCCCCAAAAAAGTCCCCATTCGATAAACCGGAACTTATCCGGAACAATAGCGGTGGAGCATTTGTAAATGCATCAATAATAACATAATAACAGAATATTGTATTGGCACTTATTGTTAAAACTACTCGCTTGCGCTTCTCACCTTTGCTGGTAGATGCTGCGCTTGAAGCCATGATTCTGCGGTTGAAATTTATAGTCCAGCGATTCTTTTTAAAATGGAGGACGCCAAGCGGGTGAAAAAAATGGAGCGCAACTTTAAAGCCATACTAGCGGCAAGCCGATAACCCACATTGTCGCGCAGGTACAGTATTTCGGTTTGCTGCTAGTAGAGTCTAGGGTTATCAGCTTGTCGCTAGTAAAGTTGCGCGACTTTGCTGTTTTTTTCACCTGCACGGCATCCTCCATTTTAAAAAGAATCGCTGGACTGTAAACCTCAACCAGTAAAGGTGAGAAGCACAAGAGAGTAGTTTCAACAATAAATACCAATACAATATTCTGTTATTATCTGTTATTATTTAGTCTGGTGTGTATGGTATGTGTTAAAAGAAATTTAATTTTTTTGTGGTGGGTTTTCGGCTGCTCGAATATCCAGCAGGTGATTTAACCGGCATTGGCTAGGCCCCGCGGGTGCCGGATAAATGGGATTTTACTATAGTAATTGGAGCCTGTTGATGAATAAAAACATTAATACATAATTAGTACATTAGTTACATGGATCTTTGGGGCCACATTCATCTTGGGGCCATTTTTTGTAGCGTAAGATTATCCAAACTGAACTGAGATTTCTGTGCGTTCCCACGTACACATTGAAACCCCAGAGATGGATTGTTGGAATAGAATGTGCCCTCTCTCCCTGATCCAAACTACTTAGCTAATTCTGGAGAGTATTAGACCCAGGTTGGCAAGAGCCCGGGCTTGGGGAGCCCAGAGTGTGTGTTTGGGTAACTGCTGGAGTCTATCCAGCTAAAACTATATAGCTTCCCATTGATATCATTGTCTGCCAAGCTTTCCTACTGCTTGTCCAGCTAGGACTATCCTACCTGTTAGGGCGTTGTCTTATATAGTTAACAGGAGCTCAGTGGGATGGCTCCTGCCCGCAGACTGGTCTGCCCTTCCGAGTCCTGCCAATGAGCCAGGCTGGGCTGTGCTGCCATCAGCAGTGAGATCCCTGGAATACTGAGGAACTGCGTGGATCAGGAACTAGACTAGAAACCGTCAAAGAGGGCTGGCTAGATTCCGCCATTACATTGCCAGGCATGTCACCTTGGAGCCCGTTCAGCTCTAATGAGACCTGCTTTTCTCCACACCCTAGATTCCCCCCCGCCAAGGAGGGTAGAAGGTAACTTTGGTTCCCTGCGATGCTGTGTGGTTGTAGGATAGTAAAGGTTTACTCATGGCCAAATGTGTAATTGGCTTTCAACAGTGGTGGCTCGGAGTCAGGCTCTGCCGTTGCTGGCTCAGTTCTGACATTCCAGTCACCTCGGAGCCAGTTCAGCTGCGAGGAGACCTTGTTTACATCCTGGGGCCATAAGCTCCCTTGTCAGAGTCAACAGATCAAGGATTACTGAAAGGGAAGAATGAAAGGAAAGCTATTTCAAGTGACTGTTTCAAACTCGCTAAATGGGTGCAAAGTTAAGTCTGTCAGTGCCATTGGACGCTGGGTGGAGAGATGATCGTTGCATGGATTGATTTGACATTGTGATGGATTTGAGGTTCAAACAAAACATTGGGATTGACAGCCGAGCAAAGGTGCACAAGGAAAATAAATTTGGGGGCTGATTATAAATTTTGAATTGCGGTATACAGGATTATCAATGGGGATGCTGTTGACAAGGCTGTTACATAATACGAAGAATCAACACATCACAGCTCTGTTAATAAAAGTCTTCATATCAGGCTTTTCACAGCAAAAGCCCGGAACTATTCTTGATCTTGCCAAACCAACAAAGGGATCTGTAGATTCTTTTCGACCGTGTTTACGCCCCCACCCCCCCAGTTGTTGTTGCAATCCAATGAGGGTGACTGGGTTTAGAATTACTGAGATGGGCTTGGGGTTATTCGAATTGGATGATAGGTGCCTTGGTGCTGTGATATAATTGTCTTTGGCTTGTGCTTTCCACAGTACCTGGTGATGGACTACTACGTGGGTGGAGACCTCCTAACACTACTCAGCAAGTTTGAGGACCGGTTACCAGAGGATATGGCAAAATTCTACTTGGCAGAAATGGTGCTGGCTATTGATTCTGTTCATCAGTTACACTACGTGCATAGGTAAGATGCAAATCTGAGCTTTCCAGGGGCTGTTTAACTGCCACAGTCTGAGATCCTGCAGATCATTCAAATCCAAGGAGGTGGTGGATGAGTGCTATTAGTGTTCTAATAAAACAGAAGTGTGCTTTGTTCTTCTGTACTTTCATGTGTGAGATTGCTTCTGAAATATTGACTATTTTCAACCATTTTCAGCAGCAGCAACTCTGGTGTGTTTTTCTGATCCTGCAAGTTATATGTGCGAAATTCACAAGAACAGAACATCGCTTGCAAATGATTTGATTAAAGGATGTTAATTCTTTAAAAAAAAATGAAAACCATTAACACACATTGACACCATTGCTGCAGCCAACAATGTTTTTTCTGCTTTCAAACACAGGTCCAGGTAAAACTGCAGAAATTAAATCAGTGATACTCTTCCCAGTTACTGCAACGTGGGGTGAAGTCCTGTAGCTTAGTGTTACTGCACTGGCCTCACAAACAAGAGGATTCCTGAGCAGGGCGAAATGTTGCTTAAGTTTCCTGACTCCACCCACCTCTGTTTACTTGGGAGTAAGTAGGAACCCGGTTGTTAGTCAATCGTTGGATCGCCTTTCTCGGGGTGATGATGCCTCCCAAAAAAAAGGAATTTGGCCACTCAATCCACGACTGTTTGTGGGACTCTGCCGTGTGCAATTGGCTGCCATGTTTCGCCAACAAAATATACAGTCAATTCACTTTGCAGTGTATCCTGTGAAGCATTTTCCCACGTATCGGGAGATGTGATAAAGCGCTATATCAAATGCAAGCATTATTATTATATAGCAATTCCAGGGACCATAGGTAACTGTAACAGACTTAAGATCAATTCAGGCAGCTAAGGAAGGAGAGAGGGGGAGAAACATTTTCTTATCAGTAAGGTAAATATTAATAGTAAGTGATAATTTAACAGGATCAAACCGTGCAGCAAAAGTAGAAAAGATATCCCTTTCCTGATGATCTATCTAAGAATAATAATATTCCTTGCATAGTGCCTTGTCATGTCATTGAGAGGTCTCGAAACACTTCACGGAATATACTGTAACGTGAATTGACTGTGTATTTTGTGGGCACAGTGGAGTCTCACTAACAGTCATGGATTAAATGACCAAATTAGTATTTTTTTTCTTCGAGGGATTTTTACCCATGTAAAAGCGATCGCCAATCGACTAACAACCGGGTTCCTACTGGTTGCTCAGTGAATTCTAGGCCTTTTCCAGGATCTTTATGGATCATTGAGCCAGGGATGAAAGCTGATGCTAATTTCAATATGGTGGAGTTGTTGGCACACTGCCAGGGGATATAAATCACAGGCTGCTTCTCATAGTCAATGACAGATGCAGTGCAACTGACCTGATCTAAGTTGCATTGAGATCTGTGCCTGTCTGGGGAGGTGGACTGTGAGAGATCAGTCTTGATTCTTCTGGGTGGCAGCGGGATACATTAACAGAAGAATAAGCCACTGATTATTTTGCTTCAGTCGTGAATATAATGCCAAGCTGCAAACAGCTGAGGTACAGAGAACTGGAGCAATTCTAATGCTCAGAATGTTGCTGTGTGTGTTTAAAATACGAATGTGATTTATGGCTTTTTTTTTTATTTGCTTGCCTGCCTGAAGTCTTTTATGTTGAAT
This sequence comes from Hydrolagus colliei, assembly GCA_035084275.1. Lineage (NCBI taxonomy): Eukaryota > Metazoa > Chordata > Chondrichthyes > Chimaeriformes > Chimaeridae > Hydrolagus > Hydrolagus colliei. Next base: position 96,353,125 of record CM068744.1, on the reverse strand, counting down.
ATTTTAAATGCATCATATCTCTATTATTCCCCATTCCTCTACTCCCCCTCCCCATACACTCTCAAAGCTTAAGGGTGTTAACTGCTCAATAAACCATTATACAGAAGTATACCACCATACATATTCACTGATGTTTTAAGCATGTGTTGCAGTTCACGTTGGTGTGTCCTCCCGCCGTGGAAGGCGCTATACAAATGTAATTTTGTTGTTGCATAACTGCAGTATGCCCGGATTGATTTTCAAATCCTTGTCCTGACCTTCACAGTTTAACCTCTCCCTGTAATCTGCTACCACCCATACCTTTCATAGAATAGAGCCTTATAGCACTGGAGTCCATGCGATCTATCATCCCTTTGGAAGAGCTCCTCTATCAGACCCATTCCCCAGCGCTTTCCCCCGTATCTATTGCAAATTTTTCCTCTTCAAGTACAACAACAAAATTACATTTGTATAGCGTATTTCACGTCGGGAGGACATCCCAAGGTGCTGGACAGTCTTACCTAATTCCCTTTTGAAAGTTGTTATTGAATCTGTTTCCACAAGCCTTTTCAGGCACTGCATTCCAGACGGTAACAACTCTACATTAAAAAAAATTCTCATCTCCCCTCTGGTTGTTTGTGGAGCTCCTGTAGCTCAGTGGTGAGAGCGCTCGCCTTGCAAGCGTGAGACCTGTGTTTCGAATCCAAACAGGTCAGGGCGAAACCTTGGGCAAGTTTCCTTACTCCCAAAATCATTTCAATCCACGACTGTTTGTGGGACGCTGCTGTGCGCACTTGGCTGCCGCATTTCACCCACAAATATACAGTCAATTCACTTTACAGTATATTCTGTTAAGCGCTTTGAGACGTCTAGAAGACGTGAAAAGCACTATATCAAATACAATTATTATAATGATCTTAAATCTATGTCCCCTGGTTACCAACTCACCTGCCATTGCAAACAGTTTCTCCTTGTCTGCTCTATCGAAACACCCCATAATTTTGAACACATCTATTAAATCTCCCTCTTAACCTTATCTGCTTTAAGAAGAACAATCCCAGGGTGTCTCATCTCCACATAACTAAAGTCCCTCATTCCTGGTTCCATCCTGGTGAATCTCCTCCACACCCTATCCAAGGCCTTGGTATCCTTCCCAAAGTGTAGTACCCAGAATTGGACACAACTCTCCAGCTGAGGTCTAACTGTTGACTTAAAGGTTCAGCAGAACTTCCTTCCTTTTGTACTCCATGCCTCTAATTATAAAGCCAAAATTTCCGTATGCTTTTTAACAGCTCTATCAATTTGTCCTGAATAAACCTGTGTTCTATCAACTCTGATTTTGATTGCTTGTTTGTCATTCACACACTGGCTGCCGTGTCTCTGCATGAAATGCACCTAACTCTTTTATCTTGTTTTAAAATTCCTTCATACTCTCACCCCCTCGATGTGCTTATCACCCACTTCACCACCCGCTGCTTCCGCTCAGCGGGCTCAGCCTGCTTCACATCCCCCGCCTTGCCCGCCCAACCATTGGAGTACTGTAGCTCAGTGGTTAGAGCACTCGCCTCACATGCGGGAGACCTGAGTTCAATACCAGACAGGGTGAAACTTTGGGCAGGTTTCCTTACTCCACACATCTAATAATAATCCTCCAAAAAAAAAAATTGGTCATTTCAACCCACGACGGTTTGTGGGGGATGCTGCTGTGTGCAATTGGCTGCCGCGTATAGCTCACATATACACAGTCAATTCACTTTACAATATATTCTGTGAAGCATTTTCAGATGTCCAAATGATGTGAAAAGTGCTATATCAAATGCAAGTATTCTTATTCTTATTGGTGGCGGGCCTTCTGCCTCTACCCTCCGTACTCCGTTCCTCCGAACGCAAATGCTTTTCAGCCAACAGAAGAGATATAAACATACTGTCTTCCTGATGCTACTGAAGTCTGGTTGGATAATACTGACTGTATTGCTATTAAAAAATGAGTATGCAGTATCATCTTTGGAAACTTGAGAGTCACATTTCCCTAAACCCCCCCACCCCAGTATCATATGCTAACGATAAACCACTACCTCCACAAATATTCGTCTGTGTGTTTGTGTGTGAGAGAGTGTGTTTGTGTGTGTCGGAGGGGAGAGAAGAGAGATTCCTTGAAAAAGACCTCTGTGGCAATTTAAAATAGATAAACATAACAGGCTGTAATCTCAATTAGGTTTTCAAATGAAGTCGTAAACTACAAGAGTGAAACTTGGTTGTGTATAACAGTGGCCTTGAGTCCCGATCACGTCTTAAATCACTTTGTGGTGCCTTACTGATTCATGTTGTTAGCCGGGCCGTTGCGCTGTTTCTCCCACTGGTTTAATGATGCGCCAATTGGTTTGATATTCCATCTCATTGTATGTGTCGGCTGACTTCTGCACTGGTGGAGTATTGAGTGCGATCGCTGAAAGTGTTTGAGTCAATTTGACGACCACGGTAACATATATTAAAATAATAATCCTTGCATTTGGTATAGTGCTTTTCTCTCAAAATGCTCAAAACGTCTCAAAACGCTTCACAGAATATACCGTAAAGTGACTTGACCGTATATTTGTGGGCGAAACGGGGCAGCCAATTGCACACAGCAGCGTCCCCCACAAACAGTCGTGGGTTGAAATGACCATTTTATTCTTATTTGAAGGGGAGACTGTCCTTTTTTCACTGTTCTTTTATCTCCTTCCTTTCTTTCTGTCATCCGCCCTAGCAATTGAAAGAGAAATGTTTCTAATGAATTTTTTTAAATGAATACTTTATCATGAGAAATAAGGATGTCAATGCCGTGAATAGACTTCCGACATATTTTGCATTCACCGTTAGCATCATTCTCTCCACCACAGGAGTGATTCTGAACACAATGTCTTAGCATCCCTCACAACATGACTCCTTATGTTTGCATTAATAAGGTGTCTTGAGTGAGGTTGCCAAATTAGGTCAAATCAAGATCAACTCTATGCTATCTGCCTGTTCTAACTAGTAACTGGGTTTACTCTGCCTGGAGTTCATTTTATGTAGGACATTCATAACTGGAAAAATTGGGACACTTAACATCCGATCAGTCAGGGATGAATTCAGCCTTGTATTATAACAGTGAGAGAGAGGGCAGCGTTTACCCAGACATTTTGTCTTAATTTTTCACAGTATTGTAGTGATGCAATTGGAAAATTCAGCAGCTTACAGTGCGGTCAAACACAATAATTGCAACTTAGTTACATTTACACAGCTCCTTTGACATCAGGAGGGAGGGATTTGGACCTGAGCAGGGGCTCGGGATCAGGAGGGGTGGAGGGCAGGGAGGAGAGGGTTATGAGATTGGCCGAAGGAACGGTCGAAGAGGAGGGTCTTGAGTTCATGAATTCACCTTGTGTATGTATTGCATTGCCGATTGGCAAAAATGTTGTTCCAATGTGCCTGGATGGAAGTTTTATTGAAGCAAGATTACAGTAGGTCAGCAGAGCACATATTCAGTTCTCGATCTTCCAAATCCAGGTTGAGAATACAACGTGCTTATCCACATGAGTTCAGCAACAAAATGTCCTTTTGTTTTAAACCTGCGGGCTTTGGAGAAAGGTTCAAATATATGGTAGCCAAAGATGGGATCAACGCTGCCATGTTATACCACAAACTCTGAACATACCTCAGGAATTATTATTCACATTAGCAGTTCATGGCTGAACTTCAAACAAGTCTTTTATGAAGTCCTGTAGATTACAGGTTACAGCACTGGCCTAACAAGCGAGAGGAGCTGGGTTTGATTCCCGGGCAGGGAGAGACGTTGACCGAGTTCCTGTTTACCTCGCACCAAGTAGGAACTGAGTTTTTAGTCGATTGGCGGATCGCTTTTCTGGGAGTAATGACCCCTTCCTCCCAAAATAATAATGAAGGTTCACTCAATCCACCTCTGTTTGTTGTACAGTGCTGTTCACAATTACCTGTTACATTTTGCCCACAGTGAATTCACTTCATAGTGTATTCAGTGCTTGTGCTCTGCCATGTGAATTTATGTGGATCTGTGGATACTTACTAAGACATAAAAATTGTGAAATTTGATGTTTTTTCTGCAGGTCAATCAGTGTGACTGTAAAGTTCTTGTGTAATCTGATCATTTGATGTTTGCTAATGCCTAGTTGGACATTTAGTATATACTGTACTTGTTATTATTGTATTGGAGTATATTGTTGGATTGAAGTATTGTCAGCATTGCTGTTCACAATTTTCAGATTGGGAAATACGGTACTGTCAACCTCATTCTTAAAATGGGTCAAACCAGCCAATTGCTTTGGTAATTGAGAAGTGTTTAACATTTGGTCTATAAAATGAAGTGCATTCTTTAAAAGCAAACAAATGTCAACTTGAGAAAATGGTTTGGTAAAATATGAAATGCTGTTTGACAGGAAAGTCTAAACACCAAAGCTGTGATTTTTGACCTGTGTCTTTTTGGCTTTCGTAAAACTGTTCCTGGTATTTCTAACAGGTATATTTAAGGTTCATTAAATAGGTCACTATTCCCATTTAAAATTTCTCACTCACTGCTGTGCCCACAAAATACACACAAGTCTATTCACTTTACAGTATATTCTGTGAAAGGCTTTTGAGATAAGGCGCTATATAAAATGCAAGTATTATTATAATGTAAAGTTGTCCAATTTGCGATCTTCACAGTGGGATGTAAAGACAATACAACATGTGTTGGTCGACCTGAGCAGTCAGATTAGGTCAGGAATCTGAAACTTCCAATTAAAATCTTGTGCTTGTCAAATTCATGCTTTTTGCCCCTTTCAGGAATATTATGTTTACACCAGCAGTGAGTCAGAACCGGTTGTCAGTTGATTGGCTTTTCCAGGGATAATAATGCTTGAAAAGATATTAATAATAATAAGAATTTGGCCATTCAATCCACGACTATGGGACGCTGCTGTGTGCAATTGGCACCCTACAAAATATAGTCAATTCACTTTACAGTTAATTCTGTGACGAGCTTCGAGGCGTGAGGAAGATGAGATAAGGCGCTGTATCAAACGCAAGGATTATTATTATTATTATTCCAGTTTGCCAACTTCTTACATCAAGTTGCGCCAACTTCAAAAAGAAAAGTGAGTTTGTCTGTTTCCTGCCCAACAGCAATGGGGTCTCGTGTTCACATTTGCTACTGACTGTTGGCTGAGCAGTTCACAACAGCTAACAATTACCTGTCGAAGCTGTGAGTGATTTTTATGATGCCTGGACTGTACTAAATGCAGGATATCATCATTACCTACAGCAGCGAGAAAACGGAACTGCCAGAAATGTGCTCGATATGTATGCTCGGGATGATTGCGTAAGGTAGCAGATTTTAGATTGAGTTTTTAACGCTGACAGAAATAGAGGCTTCGAATCTCGGGACCCATTGTCTTTCCCAGTCAGAGCTGTGATGGCATCGTTGATTCAGGGCTGTCGCCGAAGGTGGATCCCCTTGTGGGCTCATTGAAGTGAAATTGCAGCCGGCCCCAACATGTGGGACCTCCTTTGCTGAAAAACAAAAGTGGGTCAGGGCCATTCCCACAGAGACAGCCTCCCCAACTCGGAATGTAAGCAGAAATCGGGAGTTTGCTGGGTCTATTTAAAGTCTGCGATAGAGAGATGCTGGTAGTGGCTAATTAACCTGTAACGAGTTTGATGTGGATATACCTGGTTTCAATGATTGTCTGTAAATTATGATTGACCAGTTTAATCATCCCCCTCCCTCCCCGACCCTCCCCCCTCCCTCCCCTTCACTCCACTCCCTCCATTCAGCAGACTGCAACCTGCTCCACGTCCCTCGCCCCCACCCCCCCCACCCCCGCATCGGCCCCCACCATTTGGAACTCCATTCCACCAGTCCTTTTGCCTCACACCCAAATTAATTTTTTTGTGTGTAAAAAGGGATTATTAGCCCCGGAAAAGCGTTCCGACAATCCACTAACAACCGGGTTCCTTCCTATTGTTTGTATAATGCTCCTTTGTAGAGTATAATCAGTTTCATTTCCTTTGATATCAAAATGATATCAGTTTGAAACAAAGTGGTCGCTACCTTCTGTTTATCCAGTGCGTGTGAATCTGCTCCATCAATTGAGTTTCCAGTCGTGGGAATGCCAGAAAATGTGAACTTTTGTGTGTGTTTTCAGTGTTATAGGCAGGCTTGTTTGGCAAGGTGTTTGTGGATGGCAGCAAGATGTATACATCTTGGCAACAACATCAGTGGCTTTTAATTTTAGCTTGTACAAAACACACGCTACGCTTTCACTTAAATCGGAAGAAAGGCTTTACTTTTAACTCACTCACTTTTTGAACCCCTCCAATCAGGTTTCCGCCCAATTCATAGCACAGAAACTGCCCTGGTTAAGGTTACAAATGACATCCTAACCGCCTGTGACCAGGGCTCCCTCTGCCTCCTCGTCCTCCTTGACCTGTCTGCTGCGTTCGACACAGTCGATCACACCATCCTCCTTCAACGTCTTTCCTCCCACCTCAACCTTCAAGGCACAGTCCTTGACTGGTTCCATTCCTATTTGACCCACCGTTTACATTTTGTTTCTTCCAACGGTTTTTCTTCAAACCCCCGCACAGTTTCTCACCGCGTCCCTCAGGGCTCTGTTTTAGGTCCCCTCCTTTTCACCATTTACACGCTCCCTCTGGGCGACGTCATCCGCAAACATGGGGTAAATTTCCACATGTATGCGGACGACACCCAGCTGTACCTCTCTGCCTCATCCCTCAACCCCCAGACCATCGATGTTCTGATCGACATCGAGTCCTGGACGAGGGACAACTTTTTGCAATTGAACGTGAGCATGACCGAGGCCCTCCTGATTGGCTCAAGCCAGCGCCTCCGCACATCGGGCGCTGCCAGCCTCAACATCCAAGGCTGCACTCTCCACCTCACAAAGCCAGTCAGGAACCTCGGCATCATGTTCGATCAAAAACTTTCCTTCCTCCCCCACATCCGCGCCTTGACCGGCACCGCTTATTTCCACCTGCGCAATATTGCCAGGCTCCGCAACTATCTTACCCCCCGCGCTGCCGAAACCCTCGTGCACGCATACATCACCTCACGGCTGGACTACGGAAACTCTCCTCGTCGGCCTCCCCAGTTCCTCCATTCACAGGCTGCAGGTCATCCAAAACTCTACAGCCCGCACCCGCCTCCGCGACCACATAACCCCCACCCTCGCCCATCTCCATTGGCTCCCCATTCTCCAGAGGATCGAGTTCAAGATCCTCGTCCTCACCTACAAGGCCTTACACGGCCTTGCCCCGCCCTATTTAACTGATTTACTTTCCCCCTACAAGCCCACCCGGACCCTCCGTTCATCAGGACTTGGCCTGCTCCAAGCCCCCCGCCCGAACCGCCCCACCATCGGATGCCGGGCCTTCAGTTTCTCCGCTCCCACCTTATGGAATGCCATCCCTCAATCCCTCCGTCTCGTTTCTTCCCTTTCCTCTTTCAAGGCCGGTTTGAAGACCGGCTCTTCGATCGTGCCTTTTGTTCCACCCCGAACTCTTCGACCTCCCCTATTTGTTTCACCCCTTCCCAAACACTCCCCTCTCAGCTCGGGTCACACGCCTCCTGTGCAGCGCCTGGGGACGTCCTCCTGACGTGAAAGGCGCTCTATAAATGTAATTTGTTGTTGTTGTTGTTGTTGTTGTTACTCTTCTCCCTCCGTCCCCCAGGACTTTTAAAATAAAAAAATAACTGGGGTCAGCACTCTGCGCCAATATCATCATGCTTGGTGTTTTTACCAATTCTGTTGTTTTGTGGATGCGTGAGAAGCAGTTGGGGGTAGGCTGGAGAGGGTGGGTCGGGGGGAGTGGAAGAAAATCTGCGATGATGGGGATAGCAGAATACCAGAGAAATGTGACTGCGCAATAACCAAATGTTTTATTCAATTCTCTTTGTGGTTCTTAATCCTAACACGGCTCAGTGGTTAGAGCACTTGTCTTGCAAGCTGGGGAAACCAAGCTGGGGAGACATGTGTTCGAATCCAGGCAGGTCAGGGCGAAACCTTGGGCAAGTTTCCTTACTCCACACGCCTAATAATAATCCCTTCAAAAAAAAACACAATAATAAAATTGGTCATTTCAATCCACGACTGTTTGTGGGGGACACCGCTGTGCGCAATTGGCTGCCGCGATTCGCCCACAAATATATACAGTCAATTCACTTTACAGTATATTCTGTGAAGCGCTTTGGGACGTTGACAAGATGTGGAAAGCGCTATATCAAATGCAAGGATTATTATTATTATAATTATTATTATGAAAGCTGCTCCATCCCTATTTAATGGCTTTAGTCAGACCATGGGTAACACTGTCTTTATTTAGTGCCTCGCTCACCCCACCATTGAGAGGCAGGCCGTCAGCCACTATGCACCTACCCTCTGGAACTCCATCCTGCAGTCCTCTGCCTCACCCCCTCCCTTGCCTCCTTCGACTGTGCCTTCGATCACCCTCCTTCCCACCTGCCCCCACTCTCCCCGATCCTGACCTCCAGCTTGGGTCCAAAACACTGATTGTCCGGCACCATGGCCCCGTCCTCCTGATGTGAAATTTAGTCAAATTGTGAGTAATGCTACCTAAGAGAAGCAGCAGTATGTGTGAGAAGCATAATAATGTTTCTGTTATTAATTTTTTTTTTAATTGGTCGCTCAATCCATTTCATCCACAAAATAAACAATCAAATCACTTTACAGTATATTTTGTGAAGCACTTTGAGACATTTCTAAGGCGTGATAAGGCGCTGTATCAAGGATTATTATTATTGTTAGCTGTAGTATAGCAGTAATATATAAATGTACACTCGGGACCTTGTTCTGTATGGCTCAGTGTATTTATACAGTAGGTCATTAGATTTGATCATATAGTTTGATTATACAGCGGGTCATTAGAGTGAGATTTCCCCACTTCTCAAACATACCTTTTCAACCTGTATTCCATCTGCTGGCTGTGATGCCATCTCTGAGTAATCCAACAGTTCTGGATCTCTGCCGATTGTACGTCTTGATTGCTTAGTTGTTGAAAGTCATGCCCACCTGTATGTTCACGGCGTCTGCACTCAGCAGTCAAAGGCGATGTACTGTATCTCCATCGTTTATTTCTGCTGAAATGTTCTCTCATCAAAGATTAAAGATCTCTTCCTACAAATGTATTGCGTAACTCATGACCTATGAGGCAACTGGGCTCTCTCTGGACATTCTCCCCGGATCTTTGATCCCATCAGCTCTGACCCAATCAAAATAGTTGTTCCTTTCACTATTATTTTATTTTGAAAAGCGATAAAGTTATTTATTCGTTCGTGGCTCTTTATAATAATAAAATAATCCTTATATTTGATTTAGCGCCTTGCCGCATCTTCCAGAGTTTTACAGAATATACTGTAAAGTGAATTGACTCTATACATCACCAAAGTTTCGCCCTGGCTGGGAATCAAACTCAGGTACTTTCACTTGCAAAGCGAGTTGCTTTAACCACTATAATACAGGATTTTTTGTGGGACATTACTGTGAGCAAATTGCCTGATGTGTTCACTTCCATCCTATGGTTTGTCCTCTCAATATGAAATCCGCTATATAAATGTCATTTTGTTTGTTGTTGTTTTACACAGATTATTCTTGTGCTTTGCAAATTTCATGCTGGGCTTATTTCAGTGCTTTATTAGATGCAATTGTTTGAAATGAACTGGCTAGGAAACGAAAAGAAACGGTGCTATTTTTGCATCTAATTATATGTTGGTGTTAATATGTTAGTCAGGTCGATTTGCGGGGGTGAGGCAGAGTCTGAGGTAAGGTGGTGGAGGAAAAAAAAGAGTATTAATACTCCACAAATTTACTTTGTAGATGCTCATTAAACACTGATCCCCTTTAGATTTGAAAAAGCTCCTAATTGTCCCATAATAATAATAATCCTTACATTTGATATAGCGGCTTTTCACATCTTATCAACGTCTCAAAGCGCTTCACAGAATATACTGTAAAGTGAATTGACTGTATATTTGTGGGTGAAATGCGGCAGCCAATTGTGCACAGCAGCGTCCCCCACAAACAGTCGTGGATTGAAATGGCCAATTTTTAGAATTGTGTTTTTTTTTGAGGGATTATTATTAGGCGTGCGTGTGTGGAGTAAGGAAACTTGCCCAAGGTTTCTCCCTGGCCTGCCTGGATTCGAACACAAATCTCTCACTTGTAAGGTGAGTGCTCTAACCACTGAGCCATCAGAAAGAGAGCGTTGTTGTCAATGTCTCCCCCAGAATACACTCTATATTCTGTCCGACAATTAATTGTTTCACTTGGATATGAATATTAAAAACACTATCAGTATTTATGTTATGTTATCACGTCTCCGAGACGTCACAATGCGGAATTCTGTCGAGCGCTTTGAGAGGTTTAGAAGATGTGAAAAGGGCTATATAAAATGGAGTGATTATTATTATTATGATTTATTATTAATAATATCATGTGAGTGAAACTCTTGAGGAATAATAGCCCCAGTTCTAGTCATGGATGTCCCAGTGCAGCTTTGACTTCAACAATCTTTGAGATACCGTGTTCAGTCTCCTCATGACTGGTATCAGACCCCAGGGCACAATGTTGCTGCATTTGCTGACCAAAGCAATTGCTGTACACTTAACTGTAATTACTGTAAAGTTATTCTTTTTCTACTGAAGCTTTTAGTGCAAAACCCGTGTTCGAATCCAGGCAGGTCAGGGCGAAACCTTGGGCAAGTTTCCTTACTTCGCACACACACACGCCTAATAATATCTCCACCACACAAAAAAAATAATAAAACTGGCCTTTTAAATCCATGCTGTCGTTAGGGGCACTGCTGTGCGCAATTAGCTGTTGCGTTTCGCTCACAAATGTATAGTCAATTCACTTTACAGCATATTCTGTGAAGCGCTTTGAGACGTCTAGAAAATATGAAAAGCGCTATATCAAATGCAAGGGTTATTATTATTTTAAATGAATATGGTTACTAACAATGGAACAGAAATCCCTTAAATTAAAAGAATTTGCTTCTGTTTTGGGGAGCTGTCGAGGCTTAGTATAGATAAAACACAAAGTTCCAGGCTACAATACTGTATTTAATATTTTGTAGGTATTGTTAATGTCAAGATTTGAGGATCCAGTGCAGAATAAGTCAGTTTATTCTGCACGGAATCAATTAATGAAACCAATATAAAATACATTAGTTCTTAGCTTTATTGTCCCAACAGCTGACTATTGCTGTTCCACGTGATGTAGTAACTGTAACACAAAATGCAACGTGGGAGAATCAGTTGTACTGTATCACCGTTAATCCTGACAGCCACAAAAAGTTCCGGATGTGGTATTTATTTAGTGGTTCCTGGCAGATGGCGTGCACAGATGGCAAAGAGAGCAATCTTTAAGAAGCTTACTTTAACCTTTTATTGGTCAATCTCCTCTGGCCATTCTTCCAACCGCAGAAGAAATGAGATGCGTGTGCCATGAATCAATTAGCTGCCTTTCAGCTACCAAATTTCAAAGGATGCAATGGACCATTTTTTTTTCCAGTTATATGACTTGCAATTAAATTGCTGTCCTTCTCATGGACCACATACTCTCTTTTTTAAAGAAAAACATATCCTGAAAGGATAAGCTTGCCTCTCAGTTGGTAGTATTCTTGCCTTTGTGGTAACGATGGCTGTGAATTCAAGCCACACATGAGGCATTGAGCTCAGTCCAGACTCCCAACGCATTCCTGAGAAAACGCTGCATTACTGATGGTGGCTTCTTTGGATGAGACATCATGTTGGGGCTTCCTACTGTTTCGAATATGATCTTCCAACATCCACGTAGAGTGAATTGACTATATTTTGTGGGCGAAACGCCTCAGCCAATTGCGCCCAGCATTGTCCCACAAACAGTTGTAGATTGAAGCACCCAAAATGTTTGTTTATTTATTTAGAAGAGATTATTACACCCAGAAAAGCGATCCGCCAATCCACTAACGACCGGGTAACTGCTAGGTAAAGAGAGGCGGGTGTAATAAGGAAGCTTGCCCAACATTTCGCCCTGACCAGGAATAGAGAACCCAGGTCCTCTCGACCAATAGGCGAGTGCTCTAACCACTGAGCTGCAGGACTGCACAGACAATAGCAAATGTCCTTGGGGGATGTGTTCTCTTCAACAACTCTCAGGGTTCTGAAATTCCACCGATCCAAGGTCTGATCCATGACCTATTGTTTCTCAGTTAACTTTAGAAATTATCCCGTACTGTTCTGAGATACCAGAAGGGGAAAGAGGACACTGATCTGTTCTTTGGTCAATTTTAAATCCAAATTCGATTTGTGACCATGCATTGAATGTCTACTCTGATGGAATACAAAATTAACAAGAATCTAAAGATGAAAAGGGGGCGGGAAGTTTTCTTTTAGTACGGTTGCCGTGATTTCAATAAAGTAGAGATGGGAACGTAACATTCGAATCTCTTTTTTACATTGAGAAACTGAGGAGAAGCGAAGGCAGTTCCCCACCCAACCCACCCTCTCTCCCACCCCAGCTTAGGTGCCCAGCCTGCAGTATCGATCTAGCGTATTGGGATGTCCTCCCAACACAGAAGGCAGTACAGAAGTGTAAATTTGTGTTGCTATTGTAGGGCACATTACACAGCCATGCTTGCTTTGTAAAAGCCTAACCATGGAACATTACAGAGTATAAACAGGCTATTTGGCCTGTCTATTTTCCCCCATGTCTTGATTATTAATTAATCCTTTTTAGTTATTCTTCTTGCTTCCTCTTAAAAGACAATATAGATCCTGCCTCTAGCACCTCTTCCAGCATGCCACATCTTAGAAACTGTGTGATATATATATTTTTAAGTACTCCCTAGTCCCCCTTCTGCTACGTTGGTAATTATTCTTAAACTGATGCTCTCTGAGCGTTGATTGGCTGAGCGGCGGAAACCATTTCTCCCTATCCTACTCTACCAAAATAATTTTAAACATTTCTCTCAGGTCTCCCCCAAACTGCCTCTGCTCTAGTAAAAATGTGAGGGACGAAAGGACATTTGCCTGCCAAGTTTCTGGAGAAGAATGATTTGCAGCCCTGGACTTCTGCTTCCAGCCTTGTATTGACTTCTCCTATGACTGAGTGTGAGGAGAAGGGAGGCCGGGATAAAGCTCTGCACATTTCCAACCAGATTCCAATTTTTTTGTAAGATAATGAAAAGAAATTTGCCTAACATTTCTCCCTAGCAAATCAACTCCAGGTCCTCACTTGTGAGTTGAGTTCTATAACCACTAAGCTACAGGATTCTTATGTGTGCATTACCATCTGAATTGTTAATATTGAGGTTGCAAACTGCAGCTTTCATGTCCTGTAGTCTAATGTTTTCAGCTATTTGATCTGATAATTGTTTGGTTTAAAGAAAATAAACTCTACTGCCAGCAACATTGAGTCTTTGAAACCATTCTCAAGATTGGACAACAACAACAACAACGTACACCTATATAGTGCTTATAGTGCACAAAAGATAACCTCTCAAATCTGTGCTTTTAGCCACTACACCTTTGAAACTCTGGAACTCCTTCCCTCAACCCCTTCGCCTCACCCCCTCCTTCCATATCTTCAGGTCACGCCTGAGGACCTTCCTCTTCGGCCATGCTGATGGACCCCCCTTCCACAGCTCGGCTTTGGGCTCTGCCATTTTAAAGCGTCTTAAGACGCCGCCCAATGTGGAGGGCACTATATAAATGCAAATTGTTGTTGTTGAGGCACAGTTGGAAAGGAGGGTCTTGAGTTGGGCCTTGAAGGAGGCAAGGGAGGGAGCAAGGCGAAGGGATTGTGGGAAGGAGTTCCAAAGGGTGGAGGCAGAGAGGCTGAAAACCCAGCCACCGATGGACGCGGGTCGGACGAGTGACATGGAGCCGGAGCCTGCTGAGCGGCGGGAGAGGACAGGCTGATAGGGGATCAACAGATCAGAGAGGTAGGTGGAGGCAAGCCCATGGAGGGCCTTGAAAGTGAGGACGAGGATCTTGAATTTGATCCTCTGAAGGATATGGAGCCAGGCGAGGGTGAGAGTGATCGGATCGTGGAGCCCGGTGCGGGAGAGGACACGAGCTGCAGAATTTTGGATGATCTGCGGCTTGTGGAGGAAAGAGTTGAGGAGGCCGACAAGGAGGGAGTTTCTGTAGTTCATTCTTGAGGTGACAAACGCATATTATGAGAGTTTTGGCGACCTGTGTGGTGAGGAAGTGGTGACGGGCAATGTTGCAAAGCTGGTGGAAGTCAGTGGTGGTTATGGCACGGATGTGGGGGAGAAAGGATGGTTGAGGTTCCTGTCGGGTTCCCTTCTGGCTTGGTGAAGAATGCAAAGATTATTATTACATTACGGCCATTAATGCAAATTACTTTCTCTATTCTCCGCAAAATTAAATTGCTGTTGTGACTCGTTCGAGACCAGGGGGGTAGAGCACATCTAGATGTTAAACTCAAGGATTGATAACTTAATATACCTTAAACGGGACACAAGGCTAATTACATTTTCCAGCAGATAAAATTGTGTCATTGAAAGAATTAGGTTAGTTTCAGGCACACTCTGTTGTGGCCAGTCTATTTGTGGTTGAATTGAGAACACTGACTTCCTGCATTCACATCCCCACCTCAGCTGTGCCCTGTTTTTCAGACAATGTACTTGTGCTGTCTAGCTTCGCTTCCCTGGTGGGGTGGGGGAAATAAGACAAAATGCATGTGAGAAATATTTAATCCTGGGGACAGTGTTGGGAGTCCCCAAAATATTTGCAATTTATAAGAATAAATTCCAATGCCAGCTTGACGATATTAAGAGAGTTTCATATTTTGGATTAGACTGGTTCACGGACTCAAATCAAAACAAGAAGTGGCTAGGAACACTCAGCGGGTCAGGCAGCATCTATGGAGAGAGGAAATTGAGTTAGGGTTTCAAGTCGATGATCTTTTGTCAGAACCACTTTACTTTTTAACTATTCATTCATTAAGGAAAAGTAGCACCTTGTTCAGCTGGAAATAATTTCCGCTTCTGGAAAACAAATTAAAAGTTTTACCTTTGTCTAGTAATTGTGGTCTTTGTGGCAGTTTATTTGGCTTTATTTGAGGAAGAATCAATGCCAATTACCCTCAGAAACCTGGACTGGGACCGGATAACAGCCAAAAACAGCCACAACCTGCAGTGGAATACTAATAATAATCCTTGTGTTTGATATTGCACCTTATCATGTCTTCGAGACATTTCAAAGCGCTTCACAGAATATACTGCAAAGTTAATTGACTGTGTTTTACGGGCGAAACATGGCAGCCGATGGCACAGAGTGGAGCCAGGGTTTCCACAAATGGGTTCACGGTACTTCCCCCCCCCCCCCCCCCCCCCCCATGTTTTTGTACAGAGCATCTGGTGCTGCAATATATTAGGTTCAAAATGTATACGCGGATTGCATGAAGCAAGCTTGCAGGACGGATGGAGTCTGCAACTTGTCCTGCATAATCCTGCTTGACAAGTGGCACTGTGGTTTACCAAAGAGGTTCCAACACTAGCTCATCATTCGACTTATTTTTCACGAATACTGCTAGTTCTCATGTTTGCCAATTCTGCTCTGGCTGGTTGACCCGCGCTACCGCTGAACAGGTCACTAGGATCAGCCAGCCTTCTGTTCCCTTTTCCTCCCCACTGTCATCAAGTGTTTTGGTTTTTCCTCCAGCAAAGAGTCTTGTGGCTTAGATGTCAAAGGCGATCACGTTAAGATCCTCAATTTCAAAATCCCTCACACTCGCTTTCCAATATTCTTTTGATCGGCTGCGTTTCGCCCACACATACACAGTCAAGTCACTTTACGGTATACTCTGTGAAGCGCTTTGAGACGTCGATAAGACGTGAAAAGCCGCTGTGTCACACGCAATTGTTGTTTGTGCTGCCTGTTGAACTCTCACCAGAGCTGCGTGTCTCTCGTGCTCTGCTTTAATCTGTCAGCCTGTGCTATCGAATTCAGGTGGGAGTAATTCTCACTTCACGCTTGTGTCCCATCTACTGCACTGCTACTCTCCTGTGTTTTCACGGTGAAGCCAATGGTCATGCGAGATCACTGAGTGGAGATCGCCCTCTGCTGCTAAGGATAATTAATTATTTCTGCATAAACATTTTTCGTTGACAAGGTCAACTAACTAACTGCGACTGGGTGGAGTTTGTCAGGAACGGTGTGGTGGGTGGGGTGGTGTTTGATATGCATATCCCTGTTTAAAAAAATCCTGTTCCAGTACCTGTCTAATTCTCATTTGAAAGTATATTATTGAATCGGTTTCCATCACCCATTCAAGCCATGCATTCCAGACTAACAACTTTCCATGTAAAACAAAAAAAAATTCTCCTCATCTCCCTTTCTTTTGCCAGCTATCTTGAATTCTATGTCTTCTGGTTACTCACTGACCCACCCACCCATTTCTCACTCACTGGGAAGTATTTTGAGACATGCTGCCAGGGGAAAAGACACTACGCTGTACGATCTGTACAACTTGTGCTGGTATATAGACATCGCAAGATTCATGGTGATGACAGAGTTCGAATGGCAGCACAATCTGATTTAAGGAGCCTGGTAAATGAAGGCATTTGACAGTTCTGGCGTCTGCCAGTCTCAGTCACCGTTATTAATTTTACTGCAGAGAACTGTCACAACTCCGAAGTTCGGTCTTGTTTGATGGCGAAACGTTTTTTTCCCATTCCCTCAACAACTCTTAGTTGGTTTTGAGAAGATTCCCATGCGGATCTGCATTACCATAGTCTGCCCCAAACACAAACAGTGTCCAATGTCCAGCACCTCTGTCTCACTCCTCGTCTAATTCTTCCCACGCACAGGTATGTAATCTACGATTGGTATTATTATTACTGCAATTTCTTCTCTTCTGTTCATACGAGCCCTGTGAGCTACTGTTTTTAGACCTTTACAAGAGGCCAGACAATCCAGGGATTAACTGGAGTAATAGGTGAAACAGATTAACTATTAATGTGTGCAACTCTGCTGTGCCTGCGAGCTGAGGATAGGAAGCCAAGTGAAGGTCTTATCCTTCATACTGTATTGCCCCTCCTCGTTCTGACCTCTGCTTTCTTTTGTGTAAGTGCTGTCAAACAAAAACGCTAAGGTCTTTTTACATCTCATCACCTGCAATAATGAGTACAGCAGGGATGGGATTTTGCCTTCAAGAGTTTGTCTCGGGGAGAGAAGCTCTCTCTCTCTCTCTCTCTCTAGTCACCATATTACACCAGGAAATTTCAGGTCAGATTAACTAAAGGCACGGTCGTACAAACCGGAATTGCAACCTTTTGGTCTGTTTCACGCCCATCGAGAGCTCCTTAATTATTAGCTCAATCCATAAATATTTCAATCTTGCATTTGTCTTTGCTTTTATTAATGTAAATGGCCTTGCTTTGTTGCACTTGTGTGTGTTTTAAAAAAAATAAACTGAGCAGGTTCTGAAGCTTTTTGCTCATGGTGTGTTTTTTTTTATTTCAGGGACATCAAACCAGACAACATTCTGTTGGATGTGAATGGACATATCCGCTTGGCGGACTTTGGCTCCTGCCTCAAGCTCATGGAAGATGGGACAGTAAGTTCTGAGAATCTCTTCCTTTTCGTGACCGTTTCAGACAGGAGTAGTAATCCTTCGAAACCTTCCTTCGACACATCTTGTCTCATCAGTTAATGTACTTTTATTTTCTGGGCACTTATCTTCTCATTTTTGATCTTTGAGCTTCTATGGTTGTTTTCGTCTGATTTGCGTGATACTCTTGGATCCAGGGAATTCAAATATATTGTCTTAATGGTTTTGGTGAATGTGTCCTCAGAAACGACAATTTCTGCGACGAGAAAACGTAACCAAATACTGTGCCTGTTATACCCTTGTCAAACATTTTTCAGGAAGGCATCATGGGGTTGAAGCTCAGAGGACCTTTCGAAGGTTGATATTGAATCTGTTTCCAGCTCCCTTTAGGCAGTGCCTTCCATAACAACTCTGTTTAAAAAAAACTTCTCCTAATCTCCCCCTCTATTTGTTTTGCCAGTTACTGTATCTTGAATCCCATGTCTTCTGGTTACCGAAGTCCCAGCTTCTCCTTCCTGTCTCTTCACATAGAAAAGTCCCCATTGACAGATAGACAGCTGGGCATTGGAACAATGAGAAGATTAAAATCTTGTTCTCCTTATTTTGTATATTTGTTTTAGTTATTCTGTATTTCCAATGTGGGGTTCATATCATCTGCATGAAATAAATGATGTATATATATGTATATATATATATTTGTAAAGATCTACACTCATCCTCCTTCCTTCCTTCCAGCGGTTGATTTGTCTACACAGCAGTGATGAGGTAATCCAGGCAGGCAGCACGTGTGTGTGTGTATGTGTGTACCTGTGTGTCTCTCACGCCTAGTCTCTCTCTCACCATCAGCAGCAGTGAGGAGCACGCCAGCACCACGGGCCTAGTGTGCACACTCCAGATAACTCAACAGCCTTCACTGCTACATTCTCAGTGCAACTTTTCAATAATGCACAGTATTTTCCTTTTAATACCATCCTGTCAGGAAACCTCATGTCCTTGTGCTGTTGCAAACTGCGATAATTATCGCGACTCGATGGGTGAGCTTTTGCTGCTGCTCTATCTACTGGCTGCTTATTGCTGATGGAGTATTAGCGTCCGTTGATTTCCCCCAAACCCCGAGCAGGATTATGGTCAATTCCACTGGCCTGAGGCGGAGGTTGTAACAGCAGGTTTTTAATGTGACTTTCAAGACTTTTTCAGGTTACAGAGATACTAATTGATGCTGAGATTTTGATTTGATTTTCATTTTCAGAGTGGGATTTGAGCTCTGAGGTCTACTTAACAAAAAGTCTCTCAGCCATGACTGTTTGTGGGACATTGCTGTGTCCAATTGGCTGTCGTGTTTCGCCCACAAAATATACTGTCAATTGACTTTACAATGGAGTCCTGTAGCTCGGTGATCGTGGAGTCCTGTAGCTCAGTGGTTAGAGCAGGGCAAAACCTTGGGCAAAACCTTGGGCAACCATACTCCACACGCCTGATAATAATCCCTCAAAAAAAAAAAAACGGTCATTTCAATCCATGACTGTTTGTGGGACATTGCTGTGCGCATTTGGCTGCTGCGTTTAGCCCATAAATATGCAGTCAATTCATTTTACAATGTATTCTGTGCAGCGCTTTGAGACGTTTCGTAGACAGGATAAGGTGCTATATCAGTTGCAAGGATTATTAATAGTATTACTTCCCATCCTGCATCTTACAGCAGTCGTAGTAACTGCATTGCCGACTGCTGTGTTAGTTAGGGCTACTGTAGCAAATATCTCAGTTATGACCCTTCCTCTTCCATCCAAATGATTGACTGTTGATCCCAGCCCAAATTGGATGTCACCCGGGACCTGGACTTGTAGGTTCTAAATCATAAATTGCGACTGATCCAAATTTCACTAATGAACCTTAAATGCTATTGAGGTTTTATCTGTCTGCTTTCTTCGGGTACAAATCTGTCACCTCAGATGAAACAAGAGAGCCCTTGTCCCACTAAGAAGGCCAGATGAGTAGCTTCAACTGAGGGTTAGATCTCCAGGTTAGATATCTGGCTTGTTGGGTGTTTGGACTTGCCTTGAACCTTTATGAAATCCCTGTTGTTTGGGTGTTTCTTGGCCAGGCTGCTGAGTGTTACACCATTTGCTGACTAATCTCACCTGTAAGCTAAATCAAACCCACACTCAACTCCTTGTCCTGACCTTCACGCCCATCCAACCGAAGAAGAAAACATGGTGGCTGTTGACAGCAGTGAAGAAAGAAGAGAAAATAACTACAGAAAATATTACATGTTGCTCTGAGTCCAGCCAGGAGTCGATGTCACCAGTCTGTCTACCAGTCACTGATGGCTGATGAGGGGCAGCAGCCTTTGAGGTGTACCCTAGCAATTTCATTTCTTATACTGTTGGCTCTGTTCTGTGTTGTGTATAACTTGGACAAGCTTCACTTGGTTACCCAAATCCCACTAAGTATTGCCCAGGTCCTCGGCCTCTTGGCTGAGAGCACGAATCCAGCCCTCCACTAGTAATGTTGTGAAAGATGTGCGTGAGTGAATTCCAGTAATGAGAGCTGACATTATCACTTTCCTTTGGGAATGCTCTTTATGGTGGCTCATCTCTTCCATTTCTCTGACTGTCTTTTGCACTCACTCACTCACTCACTCACTCACTCACTCACTCACTCACTCACTCACTCACTCACTCACTCACTCACTCACTCACTCACTCACTCACTCACTCACTCACTCACTCACTCACTCACTCACTCACTCACTCACTCACTCACTCACTCACTCACTCACTCACTCACTCACTCACTCTCTCTCTCTCTCTCTCTCTCTCTCTCTCTCTCTCTCTCTCTCTCTCTTCTAAACATGCCTGCTTTCTTACTCTCCCTCTCCCTGCCTTGTTTTATTCTCATTCTCACTCTGCCCCTCCCCCCCCCCCCCCATCTCCCCATCTCTATGGATCGGGACCTTTTGGGGTGCACCCCACCTTGCTGTCAAACATAAGCAAATGACTTTCATGATTACATTGTGTATGTGGCTAGTTCACCCTGGTCCACAACTTTTAAGGGATCAAAGCCCAAATCAGTGAAAGTGTTGAAGTTCACTACAATGTAAAGTGAATTGACTGTATATTCTGTGGGTGAATCGTGACAGCCAATTGTGCACAGTATTATCCCACAAATAGTGGTGGATTGATTATCCCAATTTATTTTTTAAAGGGGATTATTACCGATCCACCAATTGACTAATAACCGGGGTTCCTGCTTTACTGCGAGGTAAACAGCAGCGTGTGAAGTAAGGAAACTTACCCACCATTTTGCTCTGTCCAGGAATTGAACCCAGGTCCTCTCGCTCGCGAGGAGAACGCTCTAACCACTGAGCTGCAGGACCTCACAAACAGCCATATAAATGTAATTTGTAGTTGTTGTTGTGTCCAGCTCACAGGCCCTCATTCAATTCATGCAGAATAAATACAATGACAATGTTGGCCGTGATTAACCTCTGATAACATATTATTACTGGTGATCATACACTGTGAAGGTTGGGCAATATTCCAACCTTGTTCATCATTGTGGATTCCTGTGGAAGGGTTAGAGCGCTCTCCTCACAAGCGAGAGGATCTGGGTTCAGTTCCCGGGCAGAGTGAAACGATGGGCAAGTTTCCTCACTCCACACGCCACTGTTTCTCTAGCAGTAAGTAGGAGCCCTGTTGTCAGTCAATTGGTAGATCGGTAATAATCCGTTCAAAAATTTTTTATTGGGGTATTTAACCCACAACTGTTTGTGGGACAAAACTGTGCATTCACCCACACAATATACAGTCAATTCCCTTTACACAATAGTGAACTTCTACACTTCAAGTTTCCTTACTCCATGACTTTTAAAAAGTCACTCAATCTACGACTGCTGATTGGACACCGCTGTGCGTAATTGGCAGCCACGGTTTGCTCAAAAAACATCCAGTCAATTCACTTCACATTTTTTCTGTGAAGCGCTTTGAGGCATCAAAGACGTGATAAGGTGCTGTATCAAATGCCAGAATTATTATTATTATCATTTTGCTATCATGATCTTTAAAAATGTACAGTGATTGGCGATGTTTACGATTAAGCATCCTGTGAGGAAGCCGCGGGTGTTCAATTTGTGCTGTTATTGTCAAAAGAACTTGATATTTACCACGTGCGATATTTACAAAACCAAATGGAGTTTTTGTTAAACAGGAAACCCGAAAAACTGCCAACACATACATCCCCCCCCCGCCCCCCACTGATCCCACGCACACTGCCCTAGTTACCTATTTAAATAACCTGTATGCCTGCACTCTCCTGTGTGGCTTAGAGTCCAAACAGGCTCTGAATTTAATGGTGAGTACTTTTAATTCAGCCGTTCACCACATCATACCTCATGGATTAAACTAGTCTGGATGTTGGTTGGATGGCCCTCTGTGTGACTGCGTTAGTAATTCCTTTATAGATTTGGGGATATAGTCCTGACGGGAACAAACATACAACATATTCTATGTTATTTGGTTGTGTGAATCTTGGTCAGGAATGAATTATTATTAATGACACAGGTTTACACGTCACAAGTGTGTGCGGTCGTCTGAGGACATTTAAGTGGAGAAAAGCTACGCTATCCAAAGCATCTGTTTTGAAGAGAAACGGCTTGATCTTCACTTGGTTTTGTGAGGCAAAGCAGCCACTTGTTCATTGTAGTAGCAGCCACTCCGCTTTCTCAAACGTTAGTTGCAAAAATATCAATTTATTTTAGCCGCTGTGACTTTATGGAATGGGGTCGGCCCACAAGCGACCAGTTCTGTAAGGTGTCACGCTGGAAAGTGCAAGGTTGGACCGAAAAAAGCTATGGCAGAATATTTTCTTAATGGGGAGAAATTATGAACTGCGGAGGAATGAAGAGATGTGGATGTCCATATCTACCAACCACTAAAAACTAGTTCCCAGGTGCAAAATGTAATCAAAAAGCCAAATTGAACCTTGGCCTTTATCTTGAGGGTCCTGGAATACAAAGAGAATGAAATGATGCTTCGGATGTATAGAGCGTTAGTCAGACCCCACCTGGAGACTGCGTTCAGTTTTAGGCAGGTATATTGGCCTTGGAAGGCGTGTACCGACACAGAGTGTTTCCAGGCCTAAAATGATTAAGTTACAAGGAAAGGTTGCATAAGCTTGGATTGTAAACTTGGATTCTAAAGTATTCCCTCGACTTTAGAAGGTTCAAGGGGTGATTTGATTGGGAGTATTTTAAAACTATAAAGAGATTCGATAGGGTAGATAGAAATAAGCTATTTCCTCTGTTGGGGGAATGCAACACAAGGAAACATAGTCTTACAATTTTTTAGTCTTAAAATTAGAACCAGCCCATTTAAGAGTGAAATCAGGAAGCTTTTTTTCACTCAAAGGATGGTAGAACTCTGGAATTCTCTCCCGCTGCATCCATCCACATCTGGAGGGTTTCATAAATGTTTGGTAGGTCAGGGTATTAACAGATACAGGGAGAAAGCGGGAAATTGCAATTGCAAGGATTAGTAGAGGTACAGATCAGCCATGACCTAATTAAATGGAGGAATAGGCTTGAAGGACTATAAATGGCCTACTCCTGTTCCTATGTACAGTATGGATTCAGAACTTTCGAGTGTTATTCTAACTCGGTGTTCCGAGTCTCGCTGGCAGTGACTTGGGCAAGATTGTATTGAATTCCAGATGTGTGCACTCCCCAAACACCAAGGTTCAATTCAAACTGGTGGGTGTGTAATTGCTCCCAGAAGACCTCCTCATCCGTCACAAATAGCGTTGGCTAACTACATCTCAAATCCTGCAGCCGCTCTTCAGACCCCAGTCCTAGCTCACAAAGTGTAATTATTCTCCCGGGTGATACTCAATCTCTCCACCATTAAAATTTCATGAACTTTTGCTTTGAACTATTGTGTGGGTGGGAACAATTGTGTCAGCTGCCTCTTTCTGTGTCACTACGTCATTGACAGGTAATAGAGGAGGCAACTCCAAATCCTGGAGGAGAACAGAGAGACGCATAGCTGTCATTTTTCATCCAGAAAAGTCTGCGATCCAAACCCATGCTATCTGGGAGCACTCAATGGATGCCACGACCCTTTGTGCGAGGCTGGCAGAATGTATGGACATGAATTTCACATCTTAACAATTCTCTGGGTGCAGTCTTTTTGTTGCAAGATATTTTATGGTTACCGACTATGTTTAACCAATGAAGAATTCCGCCCACAAAATATACAGTCAATTCACTTCATCCTGTGAAGCTTTTTGAGACGTCTCGAAGACGTGAATGGGGCTCTATATCAAATGCGAGTATTATTATTATTATTAAAATAGGTTCTCTCTTATTTATTTTGTAAAGCAAATACAACTCCTTTGTATTCCCTTCCTTCTGTGTCCCAACAGAGAAAAGCTCCCAATGTTTTAGTTTTCCGCACAAAGTACAAACACACATCCCTGCTACGGCCTCAGTGACCTCCACAGAACCTTTTCCCACTGCTACTATAGCCATTCTCTAAAACTGTGCCCCAAACTGGACACAGCACGTACTGCCAACTGCAGCCCCGTGAAGCTTTGCTGTGTTTGTTGACGAATGGCTAACGTATATGTTTTCTGACTCAGGTCCAGTCTTCTGTGGCAGTGGGAACGCCGGACTATATATCTCCAGAAATCCTGCAGGCCATGGAAGATGGTAAAGGGAAGTACGGGCCGGAGTGTGACTGGTGGTCACTGGGTGTTTGCATGTACGAGATGCTTTTCGGGGAGACTCCTTTTTATGCAGAATCGTTGGTGGAGACTTACGGGAAGATCATGAACCATAAAGTGAGTGTATCTTGTCGTTTGTTTTTCTGGACAGAGTTCTCCTGACCTCTGTATTTCCGATAGTATCGCATTCTCATCCGATCGATCACTAACGACAAGGCAGGACTATTGAAGAGTCAACTTGGTCTGTTCGCGTTTCTCATTTTAGAATTTTTATGAAAATAGGAACAAATGCTACCCCACATGAAGGGCACTGTATAAACTGAATCCTGTAGCTCAGTGGTTAGAGCGCTCCCCTCGCAAGCGAGCGAACCTGGGTTTGAATCCGGGCAGGGTGAACATGTTGGTCAAATTTCCTTACTCTACGTGCCTCTGTTTACCTAGCAGTAAGTAGGAACCCGGTTGTTCATCGATCGGTGGATCGCTTTTCCGAGGGTAATAATCCCTGCAAAAATTTTTTGTCATAGTTTGCGGGACGATTCTGTGCGCAATTGGCTGCCATGTTTCATCCAAAACATATACATTCGATTCACTTTACAGTATATTCTGTGAGGCGCTTTTAAGACGTGATAAGGCGTTGTATTAACTTCAAGGATTATTATTACAGCTAGACTTGCTCTGGTTCCAATCATGAGGCTTGAATCTACCAACTGTTAATACGGTGGGACTATTGCACCTGTGTGCGTTTGTTACCACGGTGTTTAGCTAGGATCCGAAGGAGTGGGTTTGAAATTATGCCGTTAACGCTTGGTGTCCAACTCTTCCTCCCATCAGGAACGATTCCAGTTCCCGGCGCAAATTAATGACGTCTCTGAAAACGCTAAGGACCTGATCCGTCGGCTGATTTGCAGCAGGGAACATCGGCTTGGTCAAAATGGCATCGTGAACTTCAAGAAGCATCCATTTTTTGCTGGCATTGATTGGGACAACATTAGAAACTGTGAAGCACCTTACATCCCTGAAGTCAGCAGCCCCACGGACACCTCAAACTTCGATGTGGATGACGACTGTTTAAAGAATTCCGTAAGTGTGTGCATGTGTGCGTGTGCAAGCCATGTTTCATGTTGTAGCAAGGAAATCCTTTGTCTTCAATCACCATGTTTCACATAATACTAAACTCTGCCCACGCTCCTCATGACCACACCTTTCATATTATCAGTGGCAGAGCCTTGCTCTCTGCAACCCTCCCCAAATCACCTTAATAATAATCATGCTGACATTTGATACAACACCTTATCACGTCTTTGAGACACCTCAAAGCACTGCATAGATTTTGCTTCAAATAAATTGAGTGTATATTTGGTGAGCAAAACGTGGCAACACATTGCAGGCTTCCCGCCGTTTCTCACTAATTTTAAAACTCGTCAAAATGTTACCTTTTGGACTGTGCCAGCCTCATTACGTTTCCTCCCTCCTATCCAGTAATACCCATTTATTATTGTGAAACGTTTCGAGATTCTCATCGCATATGAACATTACTGTGTACGTGAGAGTTAACAGCTAATGGCACGAAAAAGCCCATCCCTCATATTTACCTCAACATTAACCAGACCCCGCTGAAGGAACGGAGATGCTCTTTCAATCCATTTTCCCAAGTAAATCTTGGTTTTTCGGTGCAGATATCAGCATGGGTTCCATCGTCTTGTGTTTCTCATCTCGTGACAAGAATAAAACAATAAGATGTAAAAGTCTCTGAACTTTGCTTTCCTGTTTTCTCACAGGAAACAATGCCTCCTCCTTCTCACACTGCCTTCTCCGGACACCACCTTCCCTTCATAGGGTTCACATACACCACTAACTGGTAAGTACCACAGGTCACTTCAGTGATGGGAGAATTGATTGTGGGCTGTACATTGTCAGCTGGGTTTGAGCATTCGGTGGTGGAACGTGATGGGACTGTGGAGTTGAATGCTAAACCCCACCTGGAACAACAACAACAAATTTACACAGCGCCTTTCACATTGGGAGGACATCAGGGATATGGACCCGAGCTGGGGGTTGGGAATCAGGAGGGGTGGAGGGCAGGGTGTCCCAAGATATGATCAAAGAGGTGGATCTTGAGAAGTGCCTTGAAGGAGGTAAGGGAGGGAGCAAGGTGAGTTGACAGGGATGAAGTTCCAGAGGTTTGGGACAGAGGCTAAAGGACCCACCGCTGACGGTGGGATGGAGCAAGGGAGAGCCTGCTGAGTCGAGGGAGCGGACAGATTGATATGGCTTTAGCAGGTCACAGAAGTAGGAAGTAGCAAGGCTATGGAGGGCTTTGAAGGAGAGGATGAGGGATTACTTCAATACATGTCCTGTTCTTTAGTTTTGATATCCCCACGCCTTGATAACACAACACAACCTCGCACACGCCTCTGTTTACCTAGCAGGAAATAGGAATCCGGGTGTTAGTCAATTGGTGGATTTTGGTGGACAAAAATTCACTTGCAAAAATAATAGTTTGGTGACTCAATCCATGACTGTTTGTGGGACATTGCCATTCACGTTCGCTGTCGTGTTTCGCCCACAAACTATACAACCAGTTTGTTGCCCAATATGTTCTGTGAAACGCTTTGAGGCGTCTCACAGGGGTGACCAGGCGCCAAATTGAATGCAAGGATTATTATATGTTGTGTCTCCTCAGTCGGCTCATCTCTGGGGACGCCCCTCTTCTCCGTGCGTCGTTGACAATGCGTTCAGATGTGACGCATATTTTATTATATTATTGAAAGGGTGAGATCTTGGAAGTGGACCCTGTGGAATGCAAACGTTCCCAGAGAAGCCTCAAGCGTTCACACCTGCTGGAGTCACCCAGGAGTCCCAAGCAGTGGATCTGAACCTGGAGTTTGGGAGCCGTTTGTTAGTCCGACTGATTTTCAAAACTGTGATGAATGATTTAGAGATCGACAAATTAAACCGCCGCGTGGTGTTTTCACGATGAGGACTCACACACTTATAGGCCCTTTCGGGAAGGTGAACCATTGAAGCCATTGATAAAGGGGATGGAAGCTCACAGAAGAGGGAGGGGGAGGTTGAGAATGTTGATGAGGCTCAGACAAAGAGATGCATTTTTTAAGACCAAGTTTAAGCCCGCGCTTTCAGCCACTTTGGTAACTCTGGAACACACTTCCTCTATCCCATCATCTCGTCCCTTCTTTCCTCAACTTCAGATCATACCCGAAGACCTTCCTTGTTGACCATGCCTACGGTTACCTCCCCCCGGCTCGGCGCTCTGGGGCGCTAAGCTGCCCGAGAGTGCTGTATAAATGCAACTTGATGTTGTTTGAAAGCACAGCCAAAGCCGTGTAAAGTCAGAGGCAATCTCTCGAAGGGATCACCTTCGGTGGGAGCAGCTCTGACAATCCCAGTTACTTATCTCCAGTAATTGTTGACAGTTGCCGATGGTTTAGACGTTGTTTTTAATGACTGTGTTGGTTCCTCTCTCAGTACGCTCTCTGATAGAAGCAGCCTGAGAGACGCTGCTGGGTCCTCATCAACTGACATTGATATAGATGTTCGGAGAACCTTAGAGGATAGCTTAGCTACGGAAGCGTACGAGAGGAGACTACGACGTCTGGAACAGGAAAAAATTGAACTAAGTAGGAAACTTCAAGGTATGGGTTTGCGTCTTTTCCATCCTCTTGTCGATTTGGTGTCGGGGGGGGTGGTGTTGGTGGGGGAGAACTGCTACACAGTGATGATTGAACACACTAGAATTATGTTAGTCAATTTTGTGATGCTCGTTTCACACTTAATACTAAAAATTGAGGTGATAAATAATTAATACCAATGTTGAATCATTGAATGCCAAAACATGTACCCCTGTATTGTCGCGAGAATGATACCAGGGAGACTCACAATTATGTCGAGAGACCAGAGAGATTGGGATTATTCTCCTTAGAGCAGAGAAGTTTGGGGGGTAGAGGTGTTCAAAATTATGAAGAGTTTGATAGAGTAGATAGAGAGTTTCATCCGCCAGGTGGGTCAGTTAACCAGAGGACAGATTTGAGAAAATTGTCAAACGAACCAGAGTGTATATAAAAGGGTCTGCAAGGCCCAATGGGCGGAATGGCCTCCCACCGTACTGTGAGAATCTCTAGCGCTGAAGTGATCAGGGATCCTGTTCCTGCATTGTCCACAATGTAAGATGCCGAGTCCCTACAGGTTTTGATGCTTGATTTCACAGAGTCCACACAGACCGTTCAGGCTCTTCAGTACTCAACCGTCGATGGTCCAGTCACTGCCAGCAAGGAATTAGAAATTAAAAGCTTAAAAGAAGAAATTGAACGACTGAAACAGCAAACAGCAGGTAAGATGTGCTTGCTTTTAAATATCAGATTTATTCCCAATCATCTGACTCTGAAGATAATATATGAACTATGCTGCAGTTTTGTGCTTTGTTTAAAGATCCATTTGAACTTAATTGAGTGTCATCATGTTGCCATATGTTCCTGCTGATGTTTTTTGCACCATAGTTTGGTGTGTTTTCTTTTGTCGACGTGACAATAATCCTGGCATTTGACAAAGGACTAAACTCGGGGGAATGTTTGTACAAAATTGCGTTTATCAAGTACGGAATATCTTTTAGTCTTAGCGGAATAAAATTTTTCAAACTTTTCTGTGCTGTTTTTTGTCAATATTTGAGGATCATATTTACTGTGGATTCACTGTGTATTTTGTGGGTGAAACGCACAGGCGGCGGCATCCCACAAACGGTCGCGGATTCGCGACCAAATTCTTATTAATAATTTTTTTTAAGGGATCCACCAATCCACTAGCAACCAGGTTCCTACTATCTGCCAGCTAAACAGTAGGGAAACTTGCCCAATGTTTCTCCCAATCCCAGGTCCCCTCGCCTTGCAAGACTAACCACTGAGCTATAATCAATCAATCAATCAATCAATCAATCAATCAATCTATCTATCTATCTATCTATCTATCTATCTAATCTATTTAAACAAACAAACATAGTAAGTGCAAAGACTTGTTGGAAACACAAGGTGATGCTGCTATTGGGTGAAGCGCTAACGTCTGCTCCCTACAGACTCTGGACTGCTCGAACAGCAGCTGGAAGATGCAAGTGTCATGAGGCGAGATCTGGATGAGGCATCCAGGCAAATGAAGGCGTTTGAGAAGCAGATGAAGGGACTTAAACAGGAAAAGGATGATCTACACAAGGTAATTCCCCGATCAGAGAATATAAACAAGGTGTTGAAGACTACGTATTAATGCTTTGGTTCTCAGATTGAGGACATGACAAAAGCTCCTCAGTAGACAGACACGTCAAACTTTCTCTCTCTCCCCCCCCCCCCCCCCCACCTCTGCTTATCTCCCCCTCTACCCCATTCACCCTCCTCCCTCCTCCTAAAA
This sequence comes from Hydrolagus colliei, assembly GCA_035084275.1. NCBI lineage: Eukaryota > Metazoa > Chordata > Chondrichthyes > Chimaeriformes > Chimaeridae > Hydrolagus > Hydrolagus colliei. The sequence goes on along the minus strand of CM068744.1, from coordinate 96,323,384 downwards.
GTAACAGCTTAAAGTAGCTTGCAGCATTCATGGTGTGTTCCAATCTAGGAAGTGGTGGAACTGAATGAAAGACTGAAGTCTCAATCCAAAGAAGTGAAAGACGCCCATAGCCAACGCAAGCTGGCCATGCAGGAATTCTCGGAGATGAACGAGCGGGTCACAGAGCTGCGCTCTCAGAAGCAGAAGTTTACCAGGCAGCTCCGCGACAAGGAAGAGGAGATGGAAGCAATGGCACAGAAAGGGGAGAGTCTACGTCAAGATCTACGGAAAGTTGAAAGGGCCAAAAAGGAGGTAAGTTCAGTCTTGTGATTTAGGTGAGTGAGCAGCTCACTTTTTGTCCTTCACTTGCGGTTCTGTGACACTTATCATTGCATGAGATGAGTGGCTTTCTGCCTCCCGCGCTGTCATTTACCTTTGTTTATCCAGCAGTGAGTAGGAACCTGTTTATTCGTCGATGGATCACTTTTCCGGGCTAATAATCTATTAAAAATAAGTAGAATAATTTAGACGCTCAATCCGTGACTGTTTGTGGGACACTGCAGTGCGCAATTGGTTGCCGTGTTTCTTCCACAAAATATACACTTTACGGTATATTCTGTGAAGCGCTTTGAGACATCTAAAAGACGCGATAAGGCGCCTTCATCAAATGAATAATTATTATTATTTAACCACTGACCGGGATGGTTCAACTTGCATCTTGTTAAAAGGAGAGATTCAGTGTTAGGAATGTTTTGGAAGGGTTAGTTAGGGTGAGCTCTCGTTTGCTCCCGAGACTTGAAAACATGTTTTCGGATTGGCATTCTGATGGGCTTAATGTTCTAATTAACAAAATGTATTTCACATTTTATCATAGTCCAACGATGCCATGTCAGGCTTCTTGTCCGTATAAACATAGAACAATTTCTGCCCTGTTATTGTACTCTGTCCAGCCGGATTCCAAAACCACTCAACCATTCAACCTCCACAAGGAAAGGATTCAGCTCTAGATTTTTGCGAGCAATACTGCGCAAAGCAACATCAGTTGGATAAAACAAAGTGCGTTAATAATACTATTTATCCTTGCATTTGATATAGCGCTTTTCACGTCTTTTAGACATCTCAAAGCGCTTCACAGAATATACTATAAAGTGAATTGACTGTATATTTGTGGGCGAAACGCGGCAGGCAATTGCTCACAGCAGCATCCCCCACAAACAGTCGTGGCTTGAAATGAACCAATTTATCATGTTTTTTTTGGGGGACGGATTATTATTAGGCGTTTGGAGCGAGGAAACTTGCCCAAGGTTACCCCCTGCCAGGAATTTAACCTAGGTTTCTCGCTTGCAAGGCAAGTGCTCTAACCTCTGATCTCCAGGACTCATATCTGGGTGAGACAGCTGGAGAATCAGCCACGTTATAAGCTCCCGATTACTCGCCAATGATTCATGGGAACAACAACAACAAAATCACATTTGCATAGCGCCTTTCACATCGGGAGGATGTCCCAAGGCACTGGAATACAAGACATGGGAATTGGAGTGGTCCATTCAGCCCTTTAAGCCTGTTCCACCATTTAATTGAATCGCGGCTGATCTACCTTGTTTAATCCTTTCAATTCCAATTTCCCGCTTTCTTCCCACATTCGTTAATGCCCCGATATCTCCCCATATCCCCTAACACCCTGACTTGCCAAAAATCTATCAACCTCACTCTTGAAGGTGTGGATTCCCGCTGCAAAGCAAGTGTGTTGGCATCGGCTCCCTGTCCATTAACACCTGCAACACCTGTCACTGACCGCAATGCATCAATAGGAGTTGGCATCAAGGGTTGAGATACCGGGATCCGCTCTTGTGAAGCACTCTGAGACGCCATCCGGCATGGAGGGCACTATATAAATCAAAGTTGTTGTTGTTGTTGTTGAGATACCCAAGTGTGGCAGCTTCCAGAATGAGTCTTTACCTTCAGGAAAGGCTTTTTTTAAAAAAAAAAGATGTCTTGTGAGTCTCAGGTTTCAAAATTATTATTTTTACTGTTATTCCATGAAGTATCCAGGGATTATATCAAATTATGCCAAAATATGGAATGTTTAATAATTTGCCACAAAAGAACCCAATCAGACCCGAGGCACCTGCATGTAAATAGCATCTCAGGTGCATCTCTACGACCTAATTCGCAAAGAACCTGTTGTGCCTGTGCCTTGGGACATCCTTCTGACGTGAAAGGAGCTTTATAACCGTCATTTTGTTGTTTTTCCTCTTATGAGTAATGCAGCTAAAACCAAGAATAAGAACTAAAAAGCATGTGACTAATATGTGAGGAAAGAATAAAAGTTATTGTGTCTTATCACATTGATTCAAAGCTCATTTCTGTATTGATTAACAACTGAAGTGAATACAAAATTACATTTGTGTAGCATCTTTCACATCAGGAGGATGTCCCTAGGTACTTGTAGGCAAACATCAGACAATGTGTGCACGGCAAGGTCCCATAAACTGTCTTGGAGATGAATGACCAGTGTATCTGGAGGTTGAGTAATAAGAAATAATAAGTGAGCCAGGCTCCAATTCATGGGAGTTGCCTGCGGCACGGCAATTATGGGATTCAACACAATCTTCATCTTTGGAGGCAAGATGTTTGCTATCCCCACCTGTAGCCGCATTCCCCCTAATGAGTTTAAACCCAAAGATAAAGTGATTCTGGTTTGAAGCGAATGAATGTCTTGCACGTTTTGTTGCTGCACCCAGCGATGTTAAGGCCACTGGAATCGAGCGCTAATGTTTTCACGTTATTGAGCTGTTTCACTGAAGCTCCACTTGGGACGTTGTTCAAACGGGATTACATTAACCGAGTGATCCCGAGGCCAGGGCTGTAATGTAAACAGCAACGTACCCGTGCAGATCCAATTGCGCTGACCCGCTGTGTGTCAAACCTACCCCCGCGGTATCCATCGTGCAATAAACAGCATCTTTCGCCTCACATGTGAAACAAATTTCCCCCCTCCTCCCCCCCCCACCCCCCCCACCTGCCCCTCCCCCCGACCTTGTAAAACTATCTAACTTGGCTGCACAGAGAGAAACACAGTGGATGCCAGCGGGCCTGAACCCTCAGCGTCCCACTGACAGACTCCCCGAGCCAAATGAAACACAAGTGAAACAAGGCCACGGTTCTGGAAATTACATTTGCCGTGGAGCTAATTATCGCTTGATGACGTAAAAGCTTTTGTGTGGGCTCAGAACTGTTTCGGGTTCTGAAACTGAAGTATCAGAGTGCTTCAGGGTTGGTTTGTCTCCCACCGAAAAGTCTGAAAACACTTTGGGATTAATTGTTGTCAAAGCGCAGTGAGGTGCTCAGTTATTACACGCACGGCAAAGTCCAGCGTGTAACCATAGTCAATTACTTTGGAGGATTAAAATGACCAGGACACCTGGGCAAAACTCCTGTCTCTTTTCCAATGCATCTCACCCAAAGGACAGCTCCTCCAAAAGTGAGTTGTCTCTCGCAGTTCTGCGCTGGTCATCCAGCCACACAAATTTTCCTATTTGAATATTTCTTTCAGTGGGTAGATCACTTGCTTTGCAAGCGAGAGAACATGGGTTCAATTTCCGAGCAAGGGTGAAACTTTGGGCAAATTTCCTTCCACCTACATACCTCTGTTCACCTAGCAACAAATATCAACCTGTTGTTACTCGATTGGTGGATTGCTTTCCCCTTCAAAAAATAAATAGAATAATAATAATTTGGTCCCTGTTTGCGGGACACTGCAGTGTGCAATTGGCTGCCCAGTTTTGTCCACAAATTGTACAGTGAATTTACCTTACAGCATATTCTGTGAAGCGGTATGAGACTTCTCAAACACATGATCAAGGAAGGATTATTGTGTTTGAGAAAAAATGAATGATACCACATTACCATAATGGAACACGGATTTACCCAGAATAGTTCAAATGTTCAGGGGGGGCCCCTACCGGCTCGCGGGCCACAGGTTAACCATCTCACCTTTAAACCTATCAAGTAGGATTTATAAACCTCCTTTGACAAGGCAAAGTTCTTACCCAGAGACCATCAAATTAAATTTGAGCAATTCAATTCTTTTTAAACGACATTCAAAGTTTTTTTTTAAAATAGTTAGCTTTCCTTCTTGAAAAATGTGCATAGAATAGCTGAAAGCTTTTACTGATATTGTGTATGTGAGGGAATCCTGGTCCAGAGTGAAAAGTAGCTTGAAGGCTTTCAGATGTTTTTTTGCAAGTTCCCTTGAGAGACTTGACTGAAAGACATGACTGAGAGACTTGACTGAGAGACTTGTGAAGCCATGACTTTCATCACATTAAAGGACTCAACTAATCAAAGCTTTCATAGGGTAAAGTGGGTGTGATTATTTCCACCAGTACACTCTGTGAATCACTTGTAGATGTCTCGAAGACGTGATAAGGGGCTATGTCAAAGATTATTATTATTATGAATCAGTAAGAAGAGTGCAACATTTAAATTAATCCAAAAGGAATTAAGGGGCAGATAAGAAAAACAAATCTTTGCACAGAGGAATGTTGAACTCTCCCACCAAAAGCACTTTTTGGACAGAGTCTGTCAATTATTTTAAAAGGGAATTAGATGTTTGGTAGAAAAATAAATCAAAGCGTATGAATAGAGAAAGAGAATGGGATAGATTAGATGGCTCTTATGAGAAAAACCCGGATGCTGGCTGGAAGGACCAAATAACTTTCAGTGCAGAAATGTACTGTCAGGATATACACTCAGGTCCCATGTGAGTTCATAATCCAGACAGATACTTCAGTCTAGTGCTGGGGGAGAGCTGCATTATCAGAGTTATCAACCCTCAGATAAACATGTCAAACTGAATTCTTATCTCACCTGTTCAGGTGAATGTTAAACATGCCACGACATTACCAGGTACCCCGCCCCGACCGCGGTCTTTTTAACCGCGGATTTCACGTATTCACGGTTTCCTCTCTGCGACAACCCTTGCCAACCGCGGCAGTGAATTTTGCGTATCCACGGGTTTAACACGAACACCAGCGTTTGGAGCTAGGACCCAGTTGTGATGTCACAGTCTAACCAGCCACGGTGTTGCTCCCCTCTTAGGATTAAGGTAAATAACGTGAATGTATTGTTTTTTATAGTCTTTTTGATTGTGTTATTTGAACATTTATTGTTTCTGTTTAGGTTATTATGTATTTTTTTTTGTGTTTAGTAAAAGAACAAGCAATTTACTCCCCCCGAACCCCATGTTTTCCATAGGGCCTTGTATTTGCCAACCGCGGTTTTACTAACCACGTGGGGTTTCAGGCACGTATATTGGGGAGGGGTGCCTGTACTTAGTAACGAAAGGGAGGTTTTCCTGATGACCCAGCCAACAATCTAGATAAAACTTGGTCATTCACTTCATGGCTGTGCAATATTGTGTACAGGGGCACAATCACTACATTTTACAGTAAAGTCCTTTGAGAAGTTTGCTCAACATGATAACATGCTACAGGATATTGAATGCAAGGATTGTTGCTATTATTGTGCTATGCTGAAAGGACTCTTGTTAGTGAGAAGGATTTCATTGGGAGATCCACGGTGTAGTAATGCCTGTGTTCTCACTCCCATCAGTTGGACGTGCTGATGCAGGAAGCAGCCGCCGAGGCCTCCAAGGAGCGTAAGTTGCGTGAACGCAGTGAGCAGTACTGCAAACAGCTGGACGAGGAACTCGAGGGACTCAAGGTGAGCAGCAGGTGCAGAAGAAGTCTTCTTGATCCTGATACAGTCGGGGTGGGGGGCATGGTGGGGTGGGCTTGAAAAATCAAGTGGGAATCAGATGTTGGTTCCTTCGCAGTGAAAGGGAAGCAAAATCTGGTGTAATAGGAAGGAGCGGGATAAATGTTTTGTGATGGCTTTTGTTATCGTTGATACTGTAGTCGCCGGAGGTCTTGATGTGGGTCTCTCTGAAAGTAAGTAGAATTTGAATCGACTTCAAGATCCTCACCCTTGTTTTCAAATCCCTCCACTTCTCTGCACCCCCCTATCTCTCTGATCTCCTCTCCCCCCCCAACCCAGCACCCGCTGCCTTCGCTCCTCTGGGTCTGGCCTCCTCCGTGTCCCCGAATCCTCCGCTCCACCCTCGGCGGCCGTGCGTTTAGCCACTACGCCCCGAGGCTCTGGAACTCCCTTCCTCACTCCCTTCGCCTCGCCCCCTGGCTCTTCCCAGTTTCAGGTCACAGCTGAAGACCTTTCTCTTCGACCGTGCCTTTGGTCACCTTTCTGCCCCTGGCTCGGTTCTGGGATCCGCTATTGTGAAGCGTTCTGAGACACCGTCCGGTGTGGAGGGCACTATATACATCAAAGTTGTTGTTGAATTTGAATTAAATGCTCCCCAAGAGACAAAAATGGCAACTTCCTCAATGGCTCATTTTTGATCCTTCAGATCTATCAGTCCCTTCACCTCTCTCCCTCCCTTGCTCCCTGCAAGGCACATCTGAAAACCCTCCTCTTCCAACACGCGCCTTTAGCCGCCCTCCAACTCCTACCCTCCCAGTCCTCCACCCATCCTGATCCCAACCCCGAGCCAGGAGCAAGGGCAAGTTCGGGTCCTAAACCACTGACTGTGGGGCTTTGGGATGTCCTCCCGACTTGAAAGGCGCTGTGTAAATGTCATTTATTGTAGTTATTGAGTGTGCAATGAACATTGCACCTCTTTTCTTTCCTCCTCCTCCTCCTTTCTCCCCCCGCCTTCCGTCTTTCTATAGAAAAAGCAAGTTGGTCGCTCTCCGGGAGTGAGCAGCACCGAGCACCAGCAGGAGGTGGCTAAGCTGAAGGCTGACCTGGAGAAGAAGAGCGTGTTCTACGAAGAGGAACTGACGAAACGAGAAGCCCTTCATGTCACGGAGGTCAAGAACTTTAAGAAAGAAGTGCGTGACTCAGAGGGCCAGCAACTGGCTCTGAAGAAGGAAATCATGATGCTCAAAGACAAGCTGGAGAAAACACGGAGGGAAAGGTGAGCGAGGCTTTCACATGAGGAAACCCTACTGACCTTGGTGCTCTCCTCACTCAACAAGCATCTCACTCACTATCAGCATTGGGTGGGCTTTCTGCCTCCTCCTTTCCACCCCCCACCCCACCACCCAATCTTTAGAACTCTATCCAGGAGTCTCTCTGACTCCCTCCCTCACCTCATTTTAAGATCAGTCTCAAGACCTAACTCAGATTGCTCTTTTCTCTTCCTCAGCCCCGCAAATATAAATTTGTATTGAGTGTTTATGGGATGCCTAAAGGGAGAAAATGAAGGGTTGAAATCAATTGGGTTCCAATGCACAGAAGCTTGTGTGTTTTTGGAGGCATTTTGTTGGCATCTGTCAACTGAACTCAACTGAAGACAATACAATCAGATGTTCAAAGTTAGGTCTGGATCCGAGTGGATCACAGTCTCAGTCTTGAGCAGAAGATGGAATCGCTTTAATGTGAGGTAGAAATGAAGGAAGTCACGGAGAGAGAATAAGCGGACTGATCTGGCCAATCAATTTTGTACGGTTCCATGATACGCAAGCTGTAAATGTGTGTGATTAACCTCACTAAAATAGCTCATCTCCATGGGATTGTGGTTGAGGGGGATGTTTGAAAGAGAAGCAAACACTGATACGTACTACTGATTAGGGTCTGGCGATATATCGATATATCGGTTATACCCGATATAATTTTCATATCGATACGCCGATATAGACATTTCAAAAATATCGATATATCGAGGGAAAAAATCGGAATGCGCGATTCCGGGGGGGGCGAGAGACGGGGGGTGGGGGGCGAGAGAGACGGCAGGGGGTGGTGGGGGGGGAGAGAGAGTCGGCGGGCGGGGGGGGGGGAGAGAGAGACAGCGGGGGTGGGTGGGGGGGAGAGAGAGACGGCAGAGGGGGGTGGGGGGGAAAGAGAGACGGCGGGGGGGTGGGGGGAGAGACGGGAGTGAGATGGGGGGATGAGATAATATACAGATAGATAGAGAGAGAGAGATGGGGGGGTATGAGAGAGGAGAGAAACACAGACAGAAAAACACAAAGATGGAGAGAGTGAGTGTGAGAGACACAGAGAGAGAGAGAGATATTTACCTCCTGAGGAGATAGGCCCCGAATGTGCTCGCACCTCTGAATGCGCGCGCATGCGCAGTACAAAAAACCCGAAAATATCGATATTTCGGTATATCTCGATATGAGCCCATCGATATATCTAAATCGGAAAATTTCCATATTGACGTACCCTACTACTGATAATAGGCTAACTGCTTCCTTCATGCTCTGGCGACTTCTTATGTCTCCGACCTATTTAGTCTACCACCTCCTGGCTCTAGCCTCCTGCATGTCCCTTGTGCCTGCGTTCCACCATCAGCGGCTGTGTTTTCAGCCACCACAGCCCCAAACTCTGGAACACTCTTTCTCATTCCCCACCCCCCGCAGTTGCCCCTTCTTTCCCCATCGTCAGGGTTACGCCTGAAGACCTTCCTCTTTGACTGTGGCAATGATGACCTCCCCCTGGCTTGGCGTTGAGCTCTGCCACTGTTAAGTGCTCTGGACCGTCCTCAGGATTTCTATGGTTCTATGCTGTACGGGCTCGTTTGTGGACTCTGGATAACTTGCCAAGTTATTGTGATCCTAAACTAAACCTGGCTTTGGTTAGTGGCATTCCTCAAGGGGTTACGGCATCTGGAAAATGTATAATTCCTGACATCTTAATCTCAATTATACTGTTTATTTGAAATGCCTGGGGGACATTGACACCAGCAGATGTAGGGAGAACCTTCAGTTTCACTCTTTATTCACTTGCCAAGTTCTTTAATCGGCAGCGTTGGATTTGTGTCTAACCAAACATCCATAGCCTGTATCCTCCTAGTCACTCCCGGTTACCTCTAACCTCTACTCACTCCCAGTTCCCAATGCACCAAATTTAAAATCCTTGACCTGGCCTTGAAATTTCCCTCTTGGGCTCGCCCTCCACCTTTACAGTCTCCTCCAACCCTGTTCTCCACAAATGTCCTTGCCGGTGGATCACTGCACCATTAGAGGAATAAATATCTATTGAATGTGTTAAACCCAAGGTCTCACATGCCAGTTCAAAGTGGGGACATTAAAAGTCCCGTGTCACTATTTGAAGAGAGTTTCTCCTATTGTCCAGGCCAACAGTCTATCAGATCGTGGAGTCCTGTAGCTCAGTGGTTAGAGCACCTGCCTTGCAAGCCAGAGGACCAGACTTCAGCTCCTGGGTAGGGCAAACTGTTGGGCAAGTTTCCTTATTCCACATGGGTCTGTTCACCCAGCAGTAAGCAGGAACCTGGTTGTTAGTCGATTGACAGATCTGTTTTTCTGGGGGTAATAATCCCTACCCCACAAAATAAATAAATAAGAAGAATTTGGTCACTCAATCCATGGCTGTTTGTGGGACACTGGTGTGCGCATTTGCTGCCGTGTTTCGCTCATAAAATAAACAACCAATTCAATTTTTACGGAACATTCTGGAGCAAATGCAAGGATTATTATGAATATTATTTGGCCTTTCACTACACTGCTATTGGGAGACCCCGAGGGTGGAAAATGGTTGTCTTGTTCAAAACAACCGTCATGAAGTGAAGTCTTTTTGAGATGCGTCAATGTGACAACAGTTTTGTTTCTACTTGCGTTGTAATTGTGCATTTACTTTTTTTTTAAAAAAAACAGTCAAAACGAGAGGGAAGAATTTGAATCTGAATTCAAGCAGAAGTACGAACGCGAGAGGATCATGCTGATCGAAGACAACAAGAAATTATCAAATGAGCTTGACAAGGTGAGACCGACCCCGCACAGTCTGAGATACAATGGGCTCCTTGTCAGCTGTTGGCATGGAATTCATGGAATGTAGGCGCTGTGGGACGCTATCCCGTGTGAGGGGCGCTGTATAAAATACACGCTGTTCCTCATTGTCAACCGCAGCCAAAGCTGAAACGGGAAGCTAGATGTTGGGGTAGGTAGGTCACCAGGAATCCTTGTGCCAGTACGCAGGGTTCTTTGTCCATTAGCATTCCACTAGAATCTGAGGGTTTTAACTCTGTTAATTATGGTGCTTTTCCATATCAAAACGAATCGGGGAATTTTTAGTTCATTTGGGTAACGAAACGTCTAATGTGGTTACATTTAGCTCACAGTGTGTGAGCTGGGATTGTTGGCAGTTATCCGCACGTTCCTGGTGTCCTAATAACAAATTATTTTGTGTTTTAAATGTCTTTATTGGTGAATTGTGAAATTTGCAATATTTCCACTTGAGGAATTTATCCTCAACTGGTGTCGCTTCAGGAGGTATTTGTTTTATGTCTCACTGCCTTTCTCGGTTCATGTAATACCTAGGGAACGGCGATATGGGAATTTCCCGATATATCCATATCGGTTGGCTCATATCGAGATATACCGAAATATCGACATTTTCAGTTTTTTCGTACTGCGCATGCGCGCGCACTCGGAATGCGCGCGCATTTCGGGTGCGCGCGCATTCGGTGCCTATCTTCTCAGGAGATAAATATCTTTCTCTCTCTGTGTCTCTCAATCTCTCCATCTCTGTGTTTTTCTGTCTGTGTCTCTCTCCCTCTCTCCTCTATCACATTCCCCCCCCCCCCCACCCCCCGCCGTCCCTCTCTCGCACCCCCCACCCCCGTCGTCTCTCTCCCCCGCCACCCCCCCAGCCGTCTCTCTCCCCCTCCCCCCAGCCGTCTCTCTCCCCCTTTCCCTCCCCAGCCGTCTTTCTCCCCCTCTCCCCCCCAGCCATCTCTCTCCCCCTCTCCCCCCCAGCCATCTCTCTCCCCCTCTCCCCCCCAGCCCCCTCTCCCCCCCCCCAGCCGTCTCTCTCCCCCTCTCCCCCCCCCCCCCAGCCGTCTCTCCCCCTCTCCTCCCCCCCCCCCCCCCCAGCCATCTCTCTCCCCCTCTCCCCCCCAGCCATCTCTCCCCCTTTCCCCCCCAGCCATCTCTCTCCCCCTCCCCCCCCCCCCCAGCCGTCTATCTCCCCCTCCACCGAGCCGTCTCTCTCCCCCTCTCCTCCTCCCCCCAGCCGTCTCTCTCCCCCTCCCCCCAGCCGTCTCTCTCCCCCTCACCCCCCCGCCCCCAGCCGTCTCTCTCCCCCTCACCCCCCCCCGCCGTCTCTCTCTCTCTCCCCCCCCAGCCGTCTCTCTCACCCTCGCCCCAGCCGTCTCTCTCCCCCTCTCCTCCCCCTCCCCCCCCAGCCGTCTCTCTCTCCCTCCCCCCCCCCCGCCGTCTCTCTCTCCCTCCCCCCCCAGCCGTCTCTCTCACCCTCCCCCCAGCCGTCTCTCTCCCCCTCTCCTCCCCCCCCCCCAGCCATCTCTCTCCCCCTCTCCCCCCCAGCCATCTCTCTTCCCCTCTCCCCCCCAGCCGTCTCTCCCCCTCTCCCCCCCCCCCCAGCCGTCTCTCTCCCCCTCTTCCCCCCCCCCAGCCGTCTCTCTCCCCCTCTCCCCCCCCAGCCGTCTCTCCCCCTCTCCTCCCCCCCCCCCCAGCCGTCTCTCTCCACCTCTCCCCCCCAGCCGTCTCTCTCCCCCTCTCCCCCCCAGCCATCCCTCTCCCCCCCAGCCATCTCTCTCCCCCTCCCCCCACCCCTCAGCCGTCTATCTCCCCCTCCCCCGAGCCGTCTCTCTCCCCCTCTCCTCCTCCCCCCAGCCGTCTCTCTCCCCCTCTCCTCCCCCCCCAGCCGTCTCTCCCCCTCTCCTCCCCCCCCCAGCCGTCTCTCTCCCCCTCTCCCCCCCTCAGCCGTCTCTCTCCCCCTCTCCCCCCCCAGCCGTCTATCTCCCCCTCCCCCCAGCCGTCTCTCTCCCCCTCACCCCCCCCCCCCCCCAGCCGTCTCTCTCCCCCTCACCCCCCCCACCCACAGCCGTTTCTCTCCCCCCACCCCTTGCATACCTGTATATTGTATTCGAGGACTATGAATACAAGATGGCGGCTTTGCACCTCGGTCTGTGCATTGTGTATAGAGATGAGCATTCTGGGTCTTGTAGTTGATTGTGCTCGCATTCCAATTTTTTACCTCGATATATCGTTTTCGATATATCGATATTTTTAAAATGTCTATATCGGCGTATCGATATGAAAATCATATCGGGTTTTAGCGATATACCGATATATCGCCGTTCCCTAGTAATACCCAATGAGGAGACATCTGATCCAGGAAACCACTGACTTGTTGCCGGTTACCAGGGATGAGAGGGTGAAAATATTAAAGACTCTGGATTAGAGTAGAGTTTATTTTGATGTGGTTTGAAGTTTGGGAAAAGGAACCTGATAAAGATGTATAAAATTATGAGTCCTGTTGCTTAGTTGACTCACAACAAGAGGACCTGGGTTCAATTCCTGGGCAGGGCAAAACTTTGGGCAAGTTTCCTTACTCCCCACGCCTCTGTTTACCCAGCAGTAAGTAGGAACCGGTTGTTAGTTAATTGGCAGATCACTTTTCCTTGGATAATAAATCAGTCAAAAAATAATTATTAAAAAAACTAATGATATTACATCAGTGAGATATTGTATAAATCAAACTGTGCCATAAAAAAATGTTTTTTTATTGATGTAGATTGAAGGCAAGTCCTGGGTTTGAGCAAATGGTTAAATGTCTCTAAACGGCCCAATGACTCTTGGTTGTGTTATGTTGATTGCAGCTCACAGTCTCAGTGGAGAACCTGGGTACAAGCAACAAACAGATGGAGGAAGAACTGCGTGACCTGGCAGATAAGAAGGAGTCAGTTGCCCACTGGGAGGCTCAGATCACTGAGATCATCCAATGGTTAGTGTCCTTTTCAGTTTCCTCCGAGACCCAGATCAATTTGGTGGGAACTCTGGAAGGAAGGTTATTGTATTTGGTCACCAAACCAGTTTATTTGAGAGCTATGGTCGCTCCATTGATGCATTTTGCCCTTTAAGGCATGCAGTACATATCTTGTGTTCAAAAACAGGATGCCAAGCGTGAGGACAAAACACAAATTGAGTAAAAATGCTCCAAAATAGATCACAGATAAAATAAAAAGACTACGGAAACAAGGAAGAATTACAAAGCGTCTGGAGAGAAAGCAGTGGATGGACTTCGGAATAAGTCCTGCAGATCAATGGTTAGAGAACTTGCCTTGCATGTGAGAGACCTGGGTTCAGTTCCAGGCAGGGGAAGCCTGGGCAAGTTTCCTTACTCCACACGCCCTTGAAAAAGAAACAATAATAAATTGGTCATTTTCAATCCATGACTGTTTGTGGGACACTGCTGTGCGCTAGGGAACGGCGATATGGGAATTTCCCGATATGATTATATCGGTTGGCTCATATCGACATATACCGATCTATCGATATTTTCGGGTTTTTCGTACTGTGCATGCGCGCGCGCATCGAAGTGCGTGCGCATTCCGGGTGCGCACGCACTTCGATTATATCGGGTTTTAGTGATATATCGCTGTTCCCTACTGTGCGCAATTGGCTGCCGCGTTTCGTCCACAATGTTCAGTCGATTCTAGAAGACGTGAAAAGCGCTATATCAAATGCAAGGATTATTATTATTATTAATTTTTATATAGCGTCCTTCACACAGGAGCATCTCGGAATTCTTCAATCGCTATCCAGAAATCGGTTTTAAAAAAGTGAAGTAGTCGAGAGAATGGGAAAGAGACATAGCTGCAAATATAAACATAAATTGTTTTGAATATTATTTCAGTGAGAGAGCAGTGGGGGAAGATATTAGGATCCCAGGATCGCGCAAAATGCGCAAGACACAATGAATGTTAGGCAATAGCAACGATATTAAATGACTACTTCTCCTGTGCTGAACTTGTTTATGACAGTTTGTAGGGCAATGTGGTATGCAAATTGGCTGCCGCATTCATCTACAAAATACACACTTTACTGCACTACACAAAAAATCACACGAAGCGCTTTGAGACTTGAAACATCTTCATGCCTTGTTGAGATGCTCCCAAGATTCATTATAGCAATATCATAAACTATGCATTTGATATAGTATTTGATCGGGTCTTCAAGACGTCTCAAAGCAAGGAATGCACTGCAAAGCGAGATAGGAGTAGGGCAGAGATATTATTAATTTGCTTATTGAGGAAGCAGCTTGATGCTACAATGGAAGTGAATGTACTCGTAAATGAGACTTCTCCAGTTGGTGATCCAGTAAGCCCTTCGGATCAACGGAGAAAACAGTTTGTTGCCTCGTGCATGAGTGTGGGAGATCAAGTGCTGTGACTCCAGTGTGACTCCAGCCCAAATTCTAGTCCGTTCCAAGATCCAAACTTACAACAAAGCCAGCAGCAAAGGAAGACTGATCCACTTTGAGGAAAATGAACACGATCCCATTCACTTTGGAGTACATCCTGTGAAGAAGCACTTTGAGACGTCTCAAAGACTATATTTTGTGGGCGAAACACAGCAGCCAATTGCGCACAGCTGTGTCCCATAAACAGTCGTGGATTGAAATAAACCCAATTATTATTGGGGGTTTTTGAGGGATTATTATTGGGTGTGCGCAGTAAGGAAACTTGCCCAAGGTTTCACCCTGACCTGCCTGGAATTGAACCCAGGTCTCTCACTTGTAAGGTGAGTGCTCTAACCACTGAGCTACAGAACCTCAGGAGTTTAGAAGCTAATTTGTGCTCAAGGTTTCCTTCCAATGATTCATTTTATGTATGCCACCATCTCAGGAGAATTCCAGCCCAACATGGAGTAGAAAGCAAAGTTGGGGCAATGTTTAAAGTGTCAGGTGGTACGATAGCATATCATTTACGCAAAGTCCGAGTTGCAGGCAAATCGTACAAGTCGTATAAAAGCCAATTCAATCAATAATTTACACTGCACTTTCAATGCAGCTGCTAGTGTGAATGTGATGATGGGTTAAGACTTTATTTCTCATGGTTCAATGCATTGGGGGGCGATTATGAGCATGCATTGGTGAGTCAGGAGGACATACCCCGATGTATGCAGTCAGTAAGTGCAGGCGTAATAGAGGACAGGGGAGCAGCGTTAGGAGATAGGAGTAGGGCAAAGAAATCCAGATGGTTTTGACAGGAAACTGAATGGACTCGGGTGAATGTACGACTTAAGCGATTATATATGATTTCTTCAGTTAAGACTTATGTGAGTTTGACTGTACCTGCAGGCCATCAACAGCAACAACAACTTTGATGTATACAGCGCCCTCCACCCCGGACGGCGTCTCAGAGCGCTTCACAATAGCGGATCCCGGGACCGAGCCAGGGGCAGGGGGTGAAAGGTGACCAAAGGCGCAGTCGTAGAGAAAGGTCTTTAGCTGTGAACAGCACTGATTTCAATACATGATGTGGACTCCAGAAATATAATCACAGACTCTAAGCTCTCTGATTGACTAGAAAGCAAAGCGAGTCAAAGCAATGACTGCAATAACTCTGTTACTTCAGGGCATAAACCTAAGGTAGCTTGTGGTAGGTCTAACATGGGAGTTTAGGAAAAATTTATTTTCATGTGGAGGGTGGTGAGGATACAGAACTCACCCCTGAAGCTTTGATCGAAGCGAAAAGCTTCAACATATTCAAGAGGAAAGTTGAAGGACACACGAGTAAGAAAGGAAAACAGTGGGGGTGGTGTATAAACAAGGTACAGACTGGGTGTGGCTATTGTTTATATAACATGTTGGATAACATGTCAAATGCTTTGAGAGATTTTGTGCCCTGACTTGCGGTCAGACCTCAGAAGTTCTGGTTTCATTGGCTAGGATATTTACCAACTCAGCCATCGGAGAATCTCCTGAAGTTCTTCCAATCGTATGTAAAAGTCGGGTGACTTAAATTGGAAAAAATGTTTTTAAAAAATCAGTATTTACATCTGGCGCACCAAGTGCTGGTTTTATGTTAAAACAACACACGAGAAATTATGGATTGGCCCATTCCAAGTTTCAGTGTGCGGCTCACCCTATTTGGCTTAAGAAGCTCTTCAGACAAACAGACAGACGGACAGACAGCATTGCACGCTGTTCCATCTGTTACACTGTACAGCAGAGCCAGGCGCAGGGCTCCGGAAGATTGTAAGGCCGTTTATTTTGTTTTAAAAGGAGACGTCACGTAACTAATATGGTTTGCAGACGGTGATGGAAAAAATCTGTGGAGGTTTTGAAAGTGTGTCGTTTATCAAAACTTATTACAGTAGAAGCCCGTTTATCCGTGACTCGATGAACCAGCACTTCCGTATAACCGGCACGCCAAAAAAAAGTCCCCATTCGATAAACCGGAATTTATCCGGAACAATAGCGGTGGAGCATTTGTAAATGCATCAATAATAACATAATAACAGAATATTGTATTGGTACGTATTGTTAAAACTACTCTCTTGCGCTTCTCACCTTTGCTGGTAGATGCTGCGCTTGAAGCCATGATGCTGCGGTTGAGGTTTATAGTCCAGCGATTCTTTTTAAAATGGAGGACGCCAAGCGGGTGAAAAAAACGGAGCGTGTATGACTTTAAAGCCTTACTAGCAGCAAGCCGATAACGCTAGCCGATAACCCACATTGTCTTGCAGGTGCAGTATTTTGGTTTGCCGCTAGTAGAGTCTAGGGCTATCGGCTTGCCGCTAGTAAAGTCGCGCAACTTTAAAATCGCGCTGCCGTTTCTTTCACCCGCTTGGCGTCCTCCATTTAAAAAAGAATCACTGGACTGTAAACCTCAATCAGTAAAGGTGAGAAGCGCAAGAGAGTAGTTTTAATAATAAGTACCAATACAATACTTTGTTATTATCTGTTACTATTTAGTCTGGTGTGTATGGTGTGTGTTAAAAGAACTTTAATTTTTTTGTAGTGGGTTTTCAGTTGCGGGTCTCCTGAATATCCGGCAGGCGCTTTAACTGGCATTGGCCAGGCCACGCGGGGGCTGTATCAACGAGCTTTTACTGTACAAGGGGTTTTAGAAAAGAAACTCTCAACTCTCTTTTTTCATCACTTAAACTGGTAGTGTTTTGGACATTAATGCGCAGACAGTAATTGTTAAAGGAAGATCCTTGCACCTGTCACTGACTTCAGAGTCCAAGTTAGATGGGATTTGGGATTCACTTTCATCTGTTTGGGGGATGGGGGGAGGGGGAATCGGTTCATTGTCGTCTCATTTTGGTTCTTGTTTTGCTTTTTTTCCTCTTCACGTCAGCTTATTGGTGGGGTGGGTGCAGTAGATAGACTATTCAGTTTCTGAGCCTTGACAGCTGCCGAGGAAATATTTCTCACATGGAGCGCGATAACCACCTTATCGTTTGAACTGTGAGATAATGTCAACACCCAGCCCTGAAGCATCACAGTCACTGCTGCCAAGCCCTTGTCACTAATATTCTACGCCTCTGGGCTCAGTCACTGCTGCCAAGCCCTCCTCACTAATACTCTACTCTTGAGTGAGGAGATCACACAGACATCAGTTTAATTGTCTGCACTTGCTTCAAACTGTTTCTGTCTTTCTCTTTTAACACTGAGAATTCGAGAGAGAGAGAGAGAGAAACCTTAATTTCATCTCATCTGTGTGACGTTTCCTTTCTAATGGTATGGCATTGCTTGGATTGCCAGAGACTGGCCATTTAGCATTGCTCATCTCACACTGGCAGAAGGAGGGTGGAGGTATAACATTGCTCACACTGACACAAGGTGGAGATATAAAGTTGCCTGGGTTGGTTCACTGGTCTGCGCTGTGAAGTTATGGGCTCTGAAAGTTAAGTGAAGTTATATCCACTGGACTCAAAGCACCCAGCTCTGCACACAGGAGTTACCCTAATGGGGGGATTACAACAACAAAATTGCACTTATATAGCGCCTTTCACATCAGGGGGGACTTCCCAAGGCACTGAACAGTCAGGTCAGGACCTGAGCGGGTTGGAGGGGGGAGGGTCAGGAAGGAGAGTGGGAAGAGTTAGAAGGACAGCAGAAGGCGCAGTCGAAGAGGAAGTTCTTGAGACTGGCCTTGAAGGAGGAAAGGGAGGAAGCAAGCGGAGGGATTGCGGGATGGAGTTCCAAAGTGTGGGAGCAGAGAGGCTGAAAGCCCGGCCGCCGATGGTTGGGGGGTTAGGGCGGTGGACGTGGAGCAGGCCTGAGTCTGCTAATGGAGGGTGAGGGCAGGCTGATAGGGAGACAGTAGGTCAGAGAGACAGGCGGGGGCAAGGCTGTGAATGCCCTTGAAGGTGCGGACGAGGATCTTGAATTCGAATTACAGGATGTAGCCAAGGAAAGCAGATGTTACACTAGTCTTCTTCATCCGTGAGGATGAGCTGAAGGGTTTTCGTGACATTTATCGCGTTGAGGTTGTCATTCTCTCCTAATCTATGCTTCTTTTTGGCCTGTGTTTCTTGTGGAAAAACACTCCCTCCCTCAATCTCTGATGAGGGATTTTAACCTATTTTCCAATTGTTTTAAGCAGAACCCTCACCTTCCAATGCCTTCCCCTTATTTTCAGCGCTGAGTGTTGACCTCTGTGGCATGCGTGGTTTGTCTAAATATTACCATTTTGCAAATCTGTTTGGACAGGTGTTAACCCATGAATAGCTTTTTTTTATTTAGAAACAAAAACTCCCACAGAATGGTTACAGCAACTTCATACAGCCGCGGTTTAAAGCAGCGTCTGTTTGTGTGGCGGTGTAAAAGCTGACGACAACAACAACAAATTGACATTGATAGAGCGCCTTTCAGAGGGGAAGTTGAGATGTTTCTTTTACAGTCAGTTTCTCAAGGTTTGAACATCCTGCCGCAGATACTAAACACAATTTGATAAATGAGATGTGTGTTCCCGGGATGAAGCAGATGTGAGAGTCCTGTATGTAGCTGAGCAGTTATGGACCTGTGTTAGATTCCCTCCAGGGCAAAATGTTGTCCAAGTTTTACCTAGAGTCAGTAGGAATCAATTGGTGGATCTCTTCTGTGGGGGTAATAGTTCCTTAAAGACAATAATAAATTTGTTACCTCCGCCACATTGCCTAACTCCGCTACTACATCAGCCCTCAGGTCGCTGAAACTCTCATTCATGCCTTCATCATGTCCAGGCTCCACTATGCCAACTGCTTTTTTGGGCTCGTCGATTCCTCCCTCCATAGGCTGCAGATCATCCAGACTTCTGCAGCCCGTGTCCTTCCCGCACCAGGCTCCACGACCCTATCACCCACATCCTCACCCAACTCCATTGGTATCCCATCACCGTTGGCGGGTGAGCTTTCAGCCACTCTGCCCCTAACCTTTGGAAGACCATCCCGCAGTCCCTCCGCCTCGCCCCCTCCCTGGCCTCCTCCAAGGCCCGCCTCAAGACCCTCATCTTCTGCCGCACCATCTGGTCACCCTTCCCTCCACCCCCTCCCTGATGCTGTTCTCAGCTTGTGTCTGAAACATTGACTGTCCAGTATATTGGGATGTCCTCCCGATGTGAAACGCGCTATACAGATGTAATTTAGTTGTTAAATCCAATGTAATTTAGTTGTTAAACTGTTTCCTGGGACACCACCTTGTGCAATTGGCCGCCTTGTTTCACCCTCAGTGTACAGTCAATTAGCTTTACAGAATATTCTCTGGAGAGCTTTGAGATGTCTGGAAGACGTGATAAGACGCCACGTCAAACGCAAGGATTATTATAGTTACTATCTGCGCTGTGTGCTGAAGATCGAGTCCAGTGGTTTGATTGGTGAGAGTCTGAAGTTCACACTGTCGCCCGTGAAACTTTCTGTTCGCAATTTTTTTTTTCTCTTGGGACTTGTATTTCTTCTCTGTCCAGGTGATGAAATCACTCCTGTGATGATGATGATGATGTATGTGGTATCAGACTGTGCTGCTGCTTTGAATGAAACTTTTGGCAGCAGAATTGACATGATATTGTTTGGAAAGTGCGAGATTGAAGCTGACTGTTGTGAAGTCAGCGCAAGTGATTTTAACAGCTGTGTGATTAAGAGAGGCCCTTCGTGTCTCACCTGATATGCGTGTGAATATATGCTCGGTCCCGAAAATGACAGATGTCTGGTGATGGATGAGTTACAAAAAATAAGCCGCTTCAGTATTTCGTGCAATAAATATCATTTGCTGGAGCTCTGTGGCTTAAACACCAATTAGTGACGCAGTGCCATCTGGCGGTAGATTTCAGCTCTTCCAGCCTTCAACAACTTGTGTTTATATAGCGTCCCAGAGGGCTTGACAGTGGTGGAGTCGGGGGGACGGTGACAGTGGGAGGGGGGGACGGTGACTGTAATCACGATCAACAAAGGAAGGTCGATAGGCGGGGTTTGAAAGTGATGAGGGAGGGGGCAAGGCGGAGGGATTGAGGGAAGAGAGTTCCAGAATTTGTCTGAATAAACTTTGATCCTTTAATTTAATGGCGCCTTAAAACTTACCGTTTTGAGAAACTATGGAAATATTTTGAAATATTTTAGAATTCTACGATTCATACACTGGTGGCTGACACCCGGGAGGAGGGGGTGGGGGGGGGGTGGGGGAGCGGGAGGTGGGAGGAAGGGGTGGGGGGGTCGGAGTGGGAGGAGGGGGTGGGGGGAGCAGGAGGTGGGGGGTTAAACAAGAGAAGGGATATTCAACTGCGCTTACAATATACTATCGTAACAATACCATGCATTTTCGCCCCACAAAAAAATAGTCCATTCACTTTACAGCATATCCTGTGGAGTTCCATGAGACATCTCGAAGGCGCTGTACAGATGCAAAGGAGTATTATTATTCATATAGGATTGGGTTTGGACACTGAGCAGGGGGAGGGGAGGGTGGTGGCCATGGTTAAATTTGAAGAAATATGTTTTAACGTGTGTTTTTGAAGACAAATAGCAATGGGTGGGGAGAGGGAAGGAGCTCCAGAGCTCCAGAGGCAGAGGATCTGAAGGTTTGGCCACCAATAACACACACAGCCAGCCTGAGAATATGCAGAGAAGGTCAGAGAGATAACAAGGTGAAAACGTGTAGAGAAATTTCCAGATGAGGGTGAAATCCTTGAAATCAATCCATCGGTGACAAATGGAATGTGTTGAAGATTGAGGACACGGGGGCCACAGAGTTTGGTGCGGGTGAGAATGCGTGCGACAGAGTTTCAGGAAAGGGATGTTATTTACGCATGGTGGGGTGAAGGAGACCCACGAGCCCTAGTTCACCAGTGACTTTGCTTGATCATCAGAGGAGCCGTGTGCTGGAAGTCCAATGTCAAGCATCGCATCAATTGCGCTCGTTTTCTCTGCTGATTTACAAAAATGGCAAATATTATTTTGTTCACAAAAAAATTACTGGAGTAGAATGTAGAGTGGGGTGTTGGCCTGACTGACTTTGGTTTGCTCGTTGCCAGGGTGAGCGACGAGAAGGATGCTCGCGGATACCTCCAGGCTCTGGCCACCAAAATGACAGAAGAGTTGGAGTCCTTGCGAAATTCCAGTTTGGGAGCGAGGGCCACGGTAAGCAACTATCTACCTTCCTTCAGTAACACTTCATAGAATCATGGAATCTCACAGCACAAAAGGAGGCCATTCAGCCCATCGAGTTTGTGCCGGCTCTTTGAAAAGTGCAACTCAAATCCACTGCCCAGCTCTCTCCCCATAACCTCGCAAACCCATCCTCCCCAAATAAATGTCTACTTCTCTTCTCTCTTTAAAAGCTGTTATCGAATCGGCCTCCACCACCTTTTCAGGCAACTCAGTCCAGATTCGAACAACTCGCTGAATGAAAAAATTTCTCCTCACCTCCCATCTGCTTCTTTTTGAAACGATTTTAAATCTGTGAGCACGAGTTACTGACACACCTCCCAGTGGAAACAGTTTTTCCCTGTTTACTCTGTCGAATCCTCTCATGATCTTAAAAACCTCTATTAGGTCTCCTCGTAACCTTCTCTGTTCCAATGAGAATAAACCTAGCCTTTCCTCATAGCTGAAGTCCCTCATTCCTGGTAACATCCTAAAGCTAGGATTTACTAGGAACTTGGTTCCTCAAAGCAGACTAACAAAGCCTTTCTTTGTCCAAGTAATTTCCATTCATGGCCAGCTAGGAGATGAATCTTCTACGCTCATCTTCATGTTCAATGTTAGCAATCGCTCTCTTTCTGATACTCACAGCTTTGACACAGTTGCCTTGCATGAGTAGTGAAGACAGAACAAGACAATTGTTTTTGTCTTTTTAAGTGTTTTTAAATGTAGTTTTGAATGTTAGGGTGGATTTAATTCGACTTATTTTATTTATAAATATTAGGATTATGAAAATCCAGCTAGCCACACTGGATAATAATTATCCTTGCATTTGATATAGCGCCTTATCACACCTTTGAGACGTCTCAAAGTGCTTCACAAAATAATAATAATAATCCTATAATGATCCTTGCATTTGATATAGCGCTTTCCACATCTTATCGACGTCCCAAAGCGCTTCACAGAATATACTGTAAAGTGAATTGACTGTATACATCTGTGGGCGAATCGCGGCAGCCAATTGCGCACAGCAGGGTCCCCCATAAACAGATGTGGATTGAAATGACCAATTTTATTATTGTGTTTTTTTTGGAGGGATTATTATTAGGCGTGTGGAGTAAGGAAACTTGCTCAAGGTTTTGCCCTGACCTGCCTGGATTTGAACACAGGTCTCCCCAGCTTGGTCTCCCCAGCTTGCAAGACAAGTGCTCTAACCACTGAGCCACAGGAGCTCCAAAATATACTGTGAAGTGAATAGAAATATTTTGTGGGCGAAACGCAGCAGCCAATTGCATGCAGCAGTGTCCTACATAAGGTCGAGTGACCATATTTTTTTTCGAAGGAATTATTTATCCCTGAGAAAGTGATCTGACAATTCACTAACAACTGGGTTCCTACTTCGTGCTAGGTGAATACAGACGTATGGAGTAAGGAAACTTGCCCAACGTTTTGCCCTTCCCGAGAATCAAACCCAGGACCTCTCGTTTGTGAGGCGAGCGCTCCCTCTAACCACTGAGCTTTTTGTAGTTGCATAAGTCCTCTCTATCTTCCTCTCTGGTAGGATATGCCTTGGAAGATGCGTCGGTCCCAGAAAGTGGACATGTCAGCCAGGCTAGAGCTGCAGTCGGCCCTTGATGCTGAAATCCGAGCCAAGCAGTCGATCCAGGAAGAACTCAATAAGGTCAAAGTAGCCAGTATATCTACTGAGTGGTGAGTTCAAAGCCCCGTGTTTGCGGGTGTAAAGATTGGAGTCGACCCTGATTGAGAATTTCTTTATATTAACTCAGCTGTTTTCTGCAAGCATTTTGCAGGTTTGTACATTTTAGCAAAGCTTGGCAATTTTTGCACAACTTTTTCTCTTTGTTCATCTTTTCTGTGAAAAGCCATTGTATTATTATATTAATGCGTGGGTTTCGAACATCTGAGCTAATACAGATGATCGCAGGAGCTGGAAATGGGGTGATTAACTGAATCCTGCAGGGTATGGAGTACATGATTGGCTGCATTCGTCCTACTCTTAATCAAGCTGTCCGCGAGAGGTTCAATTCAGACCCTTTCTACAGTATTTAGCTATTTTGCTCAGAAGGTGGTCAACATGGAATATTTATCCAAGGGCACGATAGTCGTCAACTATTGGGCGACTCCTTAAGTCAGAATTGCCGGGTGAAGGTGAGGAGGAAACAGATTTGGCGAAAGGAGAGAAAGTTGTATTCCAGATCATAAATAATAATGAGAAGAATAATAATCCTTGCATTTGATATAGCGCCTTAGCACGTCTTTCACACGTCTCAAAGCCCTTCACAGAATATACTGTAAAGTCAATTGACTGTATATTTTGTGGGCGAAACTCGGCAGCTAATTGCGCACAGCAGTGTCCCCCACAAACAGTCGTGGGTTGAAGTGACCAAATTATTATTATTATTTGATAGATGGAGGGGGGGGGAGGGGGGTGGATAAGAAAGTGGGAGGGAGCGCGTACATGTATCTCTTCACATGTTAACCCCTCACTGCGTTGATTAGCCTGTCTATGCTGGTTACTGTCAGGATAGCCCTGTTAGCTTCTGCCTACACCAGGTTAGCTTCTGGTACCGTCGTTACAGCAACATGTACGCGGTGCCCTTCACACGGGCTAAGCGTCCTGGATCACTCAGCACAAGTCTTCACTGGCTACTCACCAGTTACACTGAGGTTAAGCTCTGGTCACCACCCATTACCCTGTTACTCACTTGTACAACTCCAATTTGTATTTCTTCAGTTGGTCCAGAAAAGAGTAGGTTTTGTTCAGAGTTTAAATGGCAAGTGCAGGAGTCAGTCAGTTTGACCCTGGCTATGTCATGAACTTGACATTTTCACCACTGCAGAGAACGAAAGAACCAGCTGGCTGCCTGCCTGTATAGTCTGCCTGTCTAGTCTACCTGCCTGCCTGCCTGTCTAGTCTGCCTGCCTGCCTGTCTAGTCTGTCTAGTCTGCCTGCCCTTCATAAGTGAAATAGTTCAACCAAGTCTGGCATTTGTTTTCTGTTCCCACCATTCCAAAACAAGTTGTCACCAACACTCCCCTGGTGTGTACTTTACTTTAAGTCCTTACTGTAGAGGCGAGAGACCTCGCCCCAAACTCCCAGATTATGGCAGCATATTCATCAGTCAGGTAAGTAAGACTGGTTTGGAGTTGTGGAAAGAAAGAAACCAGTTCAAATAACAGCAACAAAAAAAAATGCGATCGCTCAGTCCACGGCTATTTGTGGGACACTGCCGTGCACAATCGGCTGCCGTGTTTCGCCCACGAAATACAGTCAGTTCACTTTAGCATGAAGTGCTTTAAGACGTCTCAAAGACGCGATCTTTCAGGTCCGCGATCTTTAAACCCGCGTTTGTTTTTCCTTTCAGCAAATTGCAAGAGGGCGACAAGAGGAACTCTGAGCTGCTGGCTGATATTGAGCGACTCAAGAAGGAAATGGAGGAGATCAAGGCTAATAAGGGTATGAGAAGCAGGCTCGGCCGGCCACGCCACACCTCTCCTCTGGGCTGGAGAGCGCGTGTCTATCCACCGCTCGGGTCACGAGTGTGTCTCTGTTCTTTATAAGTCTCTGTCACTAAAATACCGGGCCTCGCAGAGGGTAGGTTGGTGGTTTTATCGGACTTGCGGTTGTTATGTGAAATAATTACAACGGCAGCGGCGGCAACTGATGTGAAACACGTAAACGATTGTTGTTCCCGACAGAGAGAGAGAGAGATTACCAAATAGGAACCCGGAGCAGAAAAGGGCCCAGAGTCCACAATAATCTTCTTTTCTCACTTTCCACCCACATTGTATCACAAAACTTGCTCGTCAAAAAAGTGCCCGTGACTCACTCAGTCCCTCCCTAGAGCCCGCTGCTTGCAATATGAAGCTAGTTTGGTGTTTGCACTTCTCGATGCAGCTTAGCTGTGTGGCTTGTTCCTATGTTACAGCATTTATACCTGCTCAGTTTTCAACCCACTGGTCTCTGTACCAGCTGCCCAAGCTTTCAAGGCTGTTAGTTTCCCCTCCCGTCAAAGATTTTTCTTCCCGATTCTCTCCCCCCACTCCCACCCCCCACCTCCCCCACCACACCTCCTGCTGCTGGTTGAGCTGGCTTTAATGTTACTGTTTGGTCAGTGTTCTCCCCCTCCTCTCTTGAAGGTGCTGACTCGTGCTGGGGTCCCGTCCCACGGATGCCGGGTGCCTTCCGGTACCTCTCCACCAGCGGCCATTCTTCATGTGTGTGCCTCGACGGTGAGTGTCGGCCGGGCATTTGACCTTGCGCTGGCATCACAGCCGAGCCCCGATCCTGACCTCACAGAGTCCCTGCCAGCCCATCCTCCAGTCAGGGGATCTCTATCCAAGTTCCCTGGATAGAGATCGGGAGCCAGGAAATCCTGGCCTATTTTACTCCCTCTCCCCCCCCCCCCCCACACCTGTGAATCCTCCCTTACCTCAGCACACAGAGCATCTAACCCTGAAAGTCTTCTCGTCTCTGTGACTGTACTGGGATAGGCTAATGACTGTCTCTTGCTGTCTGTTTCAAAAACCGCTCTATGGCTTTGTTGGGAAAAGCCGAGTGAGATTGTCAGCAAAAATTGCTTTGCCAGAGTTAAGATGTTTACATCAATATTTGATGACAATAGATAGTGAGTGAGCTTGTGTGAACCTGAAAGCTACCCATTCATAGGCACTAAGCCCTCTCACCCTCTCACGGCTTTGGTTATTGAGTTGCCTGATTTAGGCTTCGACGGCTTTCTCTAACATCATCTCTTTTTTTTTTAAAAAAGTACTAAAACATAGTTTTGAGTTCTATTGAAAACTGTGCTCACACCTGGGACCCGATTAGGAATCGCTTCTTACAACAAGTGATATCTCTGTCCGTGCCTGTCTCTAAGAAACCTACAAGCAAAATTCTTTTTCACAGATTTTATTTATAAAATATACTGTGTATACACATATATATATATTTTAAATTGCTGCTAAACACTACTGCTATTTTCCTAGGTGTAAAACATCAAGACTCACAGAATTCTTTCTTGGCATTTCTGAATGCACCTGCCTCTCCCCTGGATCAATTTGAAGTGAGTAAAATATCAGTCATATATGATGAGGTTGAGTAAACGTTTTGTGTTCCTTCCTCCCCCCGCAAACCCCCCCCACCTCCCCCCCCCCCCCCCCTACACCCCCCCCCCCCCACCACTACCACCAAGTCTCCTAGCTCTTGTTGTACACAAGTGGAACTTTTCCAATGTGAGTTTTCTTAAACCTGATTATTTGTTCTGAGATGTCATGTAACCAGTGTGTAGCCCTGGTTAACGGTGATTGGTAATGGTAGCTCACTCTTTCATTTGCTTTCTTCCTTTGGTGCTACTATTGTGGAGCTAGGATTCTCTGTCTTCCTCTTCATCGGTAGAGTATTGGAACGATGTAAGTTTGGAAACATGAAGCAATGTGGTTTAATGTATTGGGTTCAAAACACCTATCCTGGGTAACACAGTCAATTCACCCATCATACAGTACCTCCCAATTTAAACCCTGTGTGCAATACTGTCACACAAGCGTATACAGTCAGTGTGCGTGTGGCTTTAGCCTTCGTCTTTCAAGTGAAGGAACAATAGATGTGACGTTTCAAACTCCCTGCTTGAATCTTGTGGTCGCACCATCACACGTTCTTGGCAGGTGCAGGTCCAGATTACATTGGAGGCCAGTGAACCGGTTTTCAGGGATATTAGCCTTTTTTGCGTTTGGCAAAGCCTCTGTCGCGATATCATTCAAATCTCGACGCCAGTGAAATATTTAGGACCCGAGAATAGGCAACCACCTTTTGTGGGTTCCAGCCGCCGCCCATCGCCACATCTCCATCCTCTTGTTCGGGAATACGGGAGGCCATTCGCGAGGCCAACCCCTACTGTCAACCTGCACCTAACACTCTCGGGAATTAAACAAGCAAAACGTATCCCTCTGTGGGGGGGAGGGGGGTACTCGATCCAGACACTGGAACATTTCCAGTGTGAAGGTTGCTCACTATGTGGAACTCTCAATCTGGTTTAGATGTTTTTAGGCACGGTGATGGGTTTCTCAAGTGTTAGATACCTGGCCAAGCAAGGGGACAAAAACAGCACAATGAGAAAATAATAATAATATATTAATAATAATCCTTGCACTTGATATTGGGCTTTTCACATCTTATCGACATTTCAAAGCGCTTCACAGAATATACTGTAAAGTGAATTGACTGTATATATTTGTGGGTGAAACTCAACAGCAGATTGCGCACAGCAGGGTCCTCCACAAACAGTCGTGGGTTGAAATGAGCAATTTTATTATTGTGTTTTTTGTTGGAGGGATTATTATTTAAGCTTGTGGGGTAAGGAAACTTACCCAAATCCACTGACATCTCTACAGCACACGATCAGGATTCAAGCAGGGTCTTTGATTGTAAACCCTGACAGAAAACAACAAAGTTGGGGTGATGGAGGCAATTTATGGCAGATCTCTCAATGAAATGACTGTCTTATTCCACTTAGCTTCTTGTCAACTAGCTAGTCTCAATCCTTTAGCATTTTAGCCATGTTTGATGTAGAACGACTATACAGTAGTTTTATTAGTTTTTAATTTTAATTAAAGTAACAGAGGAATAACTATCACCAAACGACATTGTCTTTAGGTCTAGCTGATCGGATTGTATTGAAGTTGCCCGTAACTTATTTTCATTAGATAACTAACAGTGCCTTTAGATATGCTCACGTTGGTTCAGCATCTGATTTGAAAGACATTTTTCAGTGTTTTCGCTTGATAAAACCTGTAGCTACCAGAACGTTACAGATTAGTGTTTAATGCAATCCAAACCAGAGAATAAAATGAACGAGGGAAAAAAAATTATGTGTGACATCCTCACCTCCATTTGCAGGTTGTCAAACTCTTCAATCCTTCAAAGTATCAAACAAGCAAAGTCTTTATTTATGTTTTAATAATAATAAACATTAAAGGGGGAAATGTTTGAATTAAAAATGTTTCTTATCCTCCTCCTCCACCAGAGTGTTTCCTCCACCCACTTTGCAGTTTGTGGGAAGAGCTTTAAAGTCAACTTGAATTCAGGTGGTCAATGCACCCAGAAGTGACAGGCTCCCCCACCGCTCCCCTCAACATTTGCTGTTTTGCTGTGAGAAGCTGTGGATAGTTCCCGCAGAAATCAGCTTCCCTCCACCGATAGGTTAGAGATTAACGGTCATTGTAGTCGTGGACTGGCTTCAGTCTCCTGTCTGCGTCTTGACTGGGACCTGATGAGTGACTTTTAAGAAACCGTCAAAGAGAAAAAACCAACATTAAAATAATAAGTTTATTCATTTTGCCATTATTCCTGAGTGGGTTAATTGCAAATTCAGTGAGTTGCGATTAACTTTCTTTTTGACAATGTGGTGATACATTAGCTTTAGTGAAAAGATACTTGTGTTCTAGGATGAGCGCTTATTCCCGTGACTGCGTTGACCGCTGTAAATCACATGTGTCCTGCCAGCTCTCCCTTTTTACAACCCGTCCAGCTACAATATTGAAGATATGAAATGTTCTATTGATCCAGTCTCCGGTATATGGGACGGCTTTATCACTTTAACACTGTGGACCAGTTAAATAATCAGATTGTACCTTTTTTTTAAAAAGCGCTGGCATCTCCATGATTTTTTTTAAAAAAACTGTTCAAATGATTTAGATTCTGTTAAAGAATTTTAAAAAGTATCATTTTAACCTTGTAGTTAAACAGCAACATGTCACACACATTTAGCAGTGTGGGCAGAGAATTCAGTTAAGTGTGACTTCCGTTTGCAGATACATTGCAAAATTCATGGTTTGGGGGATTGTAAATCCTAAGTCTATATAAAGGCTGGGAAGGGCACACTACTGCTATTTACGTTAAGAAACTGGCAGTAAAATGAAATGAATCCATTACTGTATAAATATTATTTTGGGCTCCCCCCCAGTGGAATTTAATCTTACCTGACCGACTGCTCCTGCGCAGATACAGTCCGCAGCAGCTACTAAAAACTTTAATTCTCCTTGAAAGCACTTTGTTCAATAAGGCATTTGAAGAAAAAGAGATAGTTAACAAATCACCATAAATATATATATTTTTAAAAATGTAATAATGTTGACCCTTCGTTGAGTTTAATGTTCCTGATGCTTCTCTTCTGGAATCCGGGACCCGGTGGAGACAAACCCAGGTTCTAAACGTAGCTGCACTGTCTGTGGTAACGGGAGCGGATTGAGAGTCGTCAGTGCTTGTTGGCGATGTCCTCTCCCCTACAGGAGAAAACATTCACCCTGGGGAGCTTGAGTTAAAAAGCTTTTCACTTTGCTCCCTCAACGCACAAGGAAAGCAATTGCTGTTCTCAAGGGCCTTATTACCAAGTCCTTCGAGATCAGCCTACACCTGCGGCTTGAATCAGACTGGACTACCGCAGCTCTGGTTCAGTGACGGACTTTTTTCTGAACTGTAGTGCAAATAACACAATTGTATTTAAAGGTTACTGAAGAGAACCTGGACAAATTAAGTCAAGTGGAAATGATATTTATTTTCAGTAAACTTCTTCTCCTTTCTCTGTTAAAGCGCTCTCCTACCTGTATTCCAGCTAGCAAGGGCAGACGTGTAAGATTGTGTCTCTTAGCTTGCTTCTGTATATGTGTGCGTTGATAATCCACCTGATAATGTCAATGTTTTCACTGCCTCCCAGCGCCTGATTTTGTTCTTGCTGTGTGCATGCCGCCTAGTTTCTCTCTTAATTGCTTGGGCCGTGCTCTTCAGAAAGAAAGCTGGCACTGCTGTAATCATTCCCTCATTAAAGCTGTCTTGGAACACATTGGCTCTCAGTGGAATTTGCACAATTGCCACCTCCTTCCTCGCGAGCTCATTGTAAAATCAATGTTCTTAAGTAAAACATTTTGCCATGACTTCCAGTGCAAGTTAATTCAGTGATACTAAATCCTTGCATTTGCTACAGCGCCTTATCACGCCTTTCAGGCGTCTCAAAGCGTGCCGCAGAATATACCGTAAAGTGAATTGACTGTGTATTTTGTGGGCGAAAGGCAGCAGCCGATTGCGCACAACAACGTCCCTCCCCACAAACAGTCGTGGAATTAAGCGACCAAATTATTATCATTGACTTGGAAGTATATTTATTCCAAAGGCATAGTACAAAAGGGTCGTGTCACATCAAGAGCTGCCGACATGACAGCGCCTCACCGCTGGTGTTCTGTTGATCTCTGGGAAGCTATTTTTATGTAAATAGATCAGAACCTGAATTCAAAAAAACTGATGCGATTTCACTCCACAAACTTGGCAAAAATGCATTTTTCCCACCTTCGTCCCTTTTAAGAATGTTAATTTTCCAATAGATTTCAAGCGATCATAATTGAATTATTCTGATCAGCACATGACATCGCAGCTTTGCTTTTCACAGTCTGGCAGCACGTCTATTGGGTAAACTGAATGGAGCCCAGAATACAGTCCGTGGCCAGATCTCTTGAATTAATAATTGTAGCTGTTGTATTCAGACCAATCTGAGAACAAATCACCCTGATTTCTGGAGTTAGACGCCTTTGGTCTTGTATTGCTAATGTCCACAAGGAACCTGCCTTCATTCGATTTTTCTGGCCATTGATATAAAAACTGTTCTCTTGAATATGGAAGCTCTGAGTTTAGCTGTAAATCCCTACTTGCGACTAGATTTTCTTTCTTCTCCCCCCCCCCCCACACACCCTCAATACATTATAAAAATAATAATCCTTGCATTTTGATGTAGCGCTTTTCAATTCTTATCGACGTCTCAAAGCGCTTGACAGAAAATACTGTAAAGTGAATTGACTGTATATTTGTGAGCAAATATTATGCTCATGAAGTAAATTTTCTTACTCGGCTGCTTTGAGCATTCCAGTTGTTTGATTATCATCCCCGCAATGAAAGTCTCCCTGGATAATAGAACAATACCAGTAATATCCTTGCATTAGATATAGCACCTTATTACGTCATTAATACAACTCGAAGCTTCACAGAATATACCACAACATGTAGTGACTGTGTAGATTGGGGGTGAAACACGGCAGCCAGTAAGTAGCACAAGGCAGTGTCCCACAAACAGTCATGGATTGAGTGACCAAATTATAATAATTTTTTAATGAATTACAGGGAATCAATCCCACATCTTCTTGCTCGCGAGGCGAGTGCTCTATAACCACTGAGCTACAGGACTACGTAGCAGATTTAAAAAAAATTACATTCATTGTGGTTGGAATGTGGAGTTCGGTAATAGAAACCATTGTTGAATCATTAGTTTTTTTGAAAAGAGTTTTAGCTGGAAAAGATGATATATTTAAGAATATGCGGAGGGAGCAAACAAAGTGAGGTTAGAGCAGGTGACTGATGTAGAGAAGACCTTGAGCATAGATATAACAATAATCCTTGCATTTGATATAGCCCCTTAACTCGCCGAGACATCTCGAAAGAGCTTTACAGATTATTCTGTAAAGTGAATTGGCTGTATATTTTGTGGGCGAAACAGGGTAGCCAATTGTTTTTGTTCAATGCTGGATTGAGTGACCAAATTATTATTATTATTATTGTTTATTTTAACCTCTGAAAAAGCCATTCAACCAACAACCGGGTTCCCACTCACTGCTGGCTAAACAGGGGTTTGGAATAAGGAGACTTTCCTAGTCCTTGCTCTGACCCAGGCGTCAGGCCTAGAACTCACCACTACATTCCATGCATTTCAGCACAATTCTGTGTTGATGTTTTTGCTGAATAATTGTGGCAGATGTTTTTTTCCTCAACGATGACTCTTAATTCCTACCTTAGTTTTATATCCGCTGAAAGTTTTAAAAGTTTAGCTCTTTTGGGATAGTCCAATTTTTGACTCGCTCTGATTTATGGTTAATTACTGGACTGCAGCTTGAATTATTAATATTATTATTTTTAATTCATCTTTTTCCAGTTGTAAATTGTGGTTTCTAATTAAGAAATGAAGGCAATGCATCATGCACAGTGCAAATCCAGGGAATGTTCCAGAGTGTCCCTGGTAGCAGTTTGAGCCCTGACACTCTGTTAAAGCTGTGACGTTAAAGCATCTGCATCTTTCACCTTTAATGTCAGTGGCAACCTGAAGAATTCCCAAATTGTGTAATTGGTGTGAATTGGGGGGGGGGAGAAAGATAGTATAACATCCAGTGTAGGATCCATCTGGTTCAGATTTGTTTAATTTAACAACCCAGGGTTTATAGTACTCGTATTTAGGGAAGAACAAGATTCATTGTGATGGCATGTGACTGGCACAGAAATACAGAAAGCATTTATTAATACAAGATGGCATGCAGGTGTTTCTTTGGGCTAATTGCATTCTGAAATATCAGTATGCGATCTAGAGAAATGCCTTATACAGTACATGGGAGGACGGGAAGTGAGAATTTACACAAAGTTGGATTATTGTTTACCCTGCCGACTTGACCCTTTGTAGTAGTCGAAAACACTCAGGAAAGTGAAATACTGTTAGAAGTCCATTTGAGAGCCACTAACCTGTTTTTCTTTCAATAGATTGATTCCATTGAGAATTTCAACCTTTCCAATTCACCATCGGGTGAAGAGGTGAAATCCCAGTTACACTCACGTTCCCGGTCTCCATCCACAGCTAGTGACATTGAATCTGTGGAGGTATGTGTGTAGCAGACTGTAAACTAGAAGTGTGTTTTATTAAAGTGTATATTTCCCAACTATAACTCACCATTAGCTGGGGAGTGAGTTGTGGGAAACATACTGCAGTCATTGGTGATAATAATAATAATATTAATCAATAGATTTGATATAGAGCTTTACGTCTTTGGGACGACTCAAAGCGCTTCGCAGAATACACTGCACTGTCTGCCTCAGCCTGTATCTCACACCACATTCAGCCAACATTTTATCAGTGCTTCTATTCACCTCTTGCTTTAGCTTCTCAAATACCCTTCCTTATGAATGCCACCGCCGTGTGGAGTCCTGTCGTGTTAGAGCACTCGCCTCGCCAGTGAGTGGAGCTGGGATGGATTCCTGGCCAGGGCGAAATGGTGGGCAACTTTCCTTACTCCATAACTCCCTGTTAGCCACTAGTAAATAGCAACCTGGTCTGTCGGTGAATCGCTTTCCGGGAGGTAATAATCCCCCCCAAAAAAAACAATTCACTCAATCCACAGTTTGTGGGATACCGCTGTGCGCCTTGCTACTGCATTTCGCCCCACAAAATACTTGACAGTATATTCTCCGAAGCACTTTTGAGACATCTCAACGATACACTAAGGTGCTAATATCGAATGCAAGAATTATTATATTATCATTATTTCTTAATTGTGTATGAGTTTCCATACCAACGCTTCACATTGACATTTCCTTGATTAGCATTATTTATCCCAATCCTGCCTCTAATCTCCTTTTGTGTCAACTGTCAGGTGACGGATCACCCTCCACGTGCAACGCAAACCCCAACAATAAGGTCCACCTATAGTGGTTCGAGCATCACTACACCAAAGGTAATAATGCCTTCTGTTCTACTTGTGACTTACAGTTAAGAGATGCTCTGACTCTCTCAAGGATTTCAAGGGGTGGGAAAGGAAAGGGTCAGAGGCTAAAGTGGCAGCTTTGTCCTGTTGTGCATTCTTTCCATCTCCTGTATTTACATTATCAACGACCTTCTCTATATCCTACACCAGGGAAGGTCCAACCTTTTTGGCTGCCGAGCGCTGGATTTGAGAAAGGTTCACGGGCAACGCTCCCCCTTTCTCATCACTCACTCTCTCTCTCTCACACACACACTCTTTCTCCCCTCTCTCTCATTTAATCATTCCCTTT
This sequence comes from Hydrolagus colliei, assembly GCA_035084275.1. Taxonomy (NCBI): domain Eukaryota; kingdom Metazoa; phylum Chordata; class Chondrichthyes; order Chimaeriformes; family Chimaeridae; genus Hydrolagus; species Hydrolagus colliei. The sequence goes on along the minus strand of CM068744.1, from coordinate 96,289,124 downwards.
TTTCCCCGCCTCCTCCCTCCCATCCCTCTCCACTCGTCTGTGAGTGTGTCACTAACTGAGGCGGCAGGGGCTGTCGGTTGGTTGCTAAGGATATTGTTGGTGAGACCTGGGAAGTTCTGGGAACTGTGTCCTCCCAACAGCCGAGGGAGGGAGTGGGGGGTGGGGCGTGGTGCGGTGGGAGGGAGGGAGGGAGGGAGGGAGGGAGTGGTGGGGGAGGGAGGGAATGGATGGGTGGGGGGGGGGGGGGTTGGGTGGGGGGGGGGGGTTGGGTGGGGGTGGGAGGGAGGGATGTTTGAACCACACTGTGCTGTACTGTCAGTAAAACCCGGTTCACAATGTTTGCCTTCCTCTTCCAGCCCAAGGCGCATCAGTTCACTGTGAAATCCTTCACCACACCCACCAAATGTAATCAGTGCACATCGCTAATGGTTGGGTTGGTTCGTCAAGGCTGCTCTTGTGAAGGTGAGTGCATCTATAGTTATTTTGGTGGTTTAAAGCTGGCGCAGTTCTCCCTGTTTGGATTAAATGCAGTGACTTGGTCCTTTCCCGGCTCAGGTGGCAGTTCTGTTGCCCCTCAAAGGTCAACGGTTCAAGCACCAAATATCAGTCGGTTAACTGACCAAAGACCTATTGGGGGTGGATAGAGTTTGGCTCATCCTGAGTTTGAATTTCTGTCTCTTTCCCTACTTGTGTTGAGTTTGCTGATCTCAGCCAGAGCAGAGGTTGAGGCTGCATTCAGTATCTGAAGCGTAAGGAGAGGAAATCAACCTGAGCCACCCCCCCGCACTCCTGATCACTATACATTATGCAAACAAAATAATTTGGTCACTCAATTCCTGACTGTTTGTGGGACACTGCTGTGCACAATTGTTGGCAACGTTTCACCCACAGTCAATTTACTTTACAGTGTATGCAGTGTACACAAACAGTCATGGGTTGAGTGACCAAATTATTATTTATTTTATTTGAATGGATTATTACACCCAGAAAAGCGATCCGCCAGTCGAGTCCAACGACCGAGTTCCTAGTCACAGCTGGGCAAACAGAGGCGTGTGGAGTATGGAAATTTGCCCAATGTTTCACCCTGCCCGGGAATCAAACCCGGGTACTCTTCATTTGCGAGGACAAGAGCTCTGACCGCTGAGCTACAGGACCGTCGAGTTAAATAGCTGCCAGCAATGCGTGCGGATCACAAATCCATCTCCGCATTTGATGGCAGTAAACCCCGTGAAGAAACAAAACCCAGGTTCAATTGCCCGATCGAGATGAGCGAAACTCTGAGGAAAATTCCCATACGTCCACACACCGGTGACTAAACGCGTAATTACAGTGCAGGGAATGCTTTCGTTTGGGACGCGGTTTGGGGCTGTGGTGCTGTTGGCTGGTGACTGTGGTGCTGTTTTGCTTTGCAGTCTGTGGCTTCTCTTGCCACGTGACCTGCGCTGACAAAGCTCCGGCAGTCTGTCCCATTCCACCCGACCAGACGAGGGGCCCACTCGGCATCGATCCGCATAGAGGCATTGGCACAGCCTACGAGGGACACGTCCGGGTAAGAAATCCAGATCAACAACAACGACATTACATTTATATTAGAGCCTTTCACGTTGGGAGGACGTCCCGAGGCGCTGGACAGTCAGGCCGGGACCAGTGCAGGGGATTGGAGAACTGACTATATATTTGTGGGCGAAACACGGCAGCCAATCGCGCACAGCAGCGTCCCGCACAAACAGTTGTGGAAGTGGGGGTTAGGAGAGAAAGGAGGAAAAGAGGGGTAAGGGGGGAGAGGGAGGGAAAGGTGGGGTGGTGGGATGTCAAAATCAGACCCAGAGATTGCAGTATAACCATTACACAGCGTTTTTATAAATGCGAGTCATCATAGTAGTTGTTGTTGATGTTGTTGATGTTGTCGTCGACTTGAGATTTATTTTCCTTCTTTGTTTTTAAAAAAAAATCTAATTCCATTCCAGCTACGCTTTGTGATAATGGCTGTTAATTTCACCCCCCAACAAAAATACAGTCAAATCACATCACAGCATATTCTACGCAATGCTTTTGAGACGTCTAAAAGATGTGAAAAAGCACTATATCAAATGCACTGATTATTATTATTATTATTAATTTATGTTGCCTCGTTACTGACCTGCTTATCAATGCCAATGTTCTCCATCGCTCCCTATGTATTCTGTTCCTCTATCCAAACTTGACTCAAACAAAGTGGGGGAAGGATTTTCAGTCACTTTGTGTTGAAATTCCATGTGTCATATTCTCTTTTCAACAGTTACCTCCAACATTGCAATATTTCTAAATGCTCAACCTTTGCCTGTGGATCCTGGAGCTCCTGTTTGTTGAGTGTTGATGGTGTATTAGTCGAGCATTGAGCTTGCTCTTGTCATTGCAATCCTTCTCGATCCTTCAAGATCCTCTCCCTCATTTTCAAATCCCTTCGTGCCCTGACACCTCACTATCTCTCCGATCTGTAACGCCCCCCCTCCCCTGACTCTGGCCTCCTGTACGTCCCTTTTCAGCCACTACGCTATGAAAGTCAGCAACCATCTTCCTCAATCCATCTGCCTTTCCCCACTCCCTCCCACCATCTTCAGGTTGGGCCTGAAAGCCTTCCTCTTCGACCGGGCTTACAGTCACCTCCTCCAGACTGCCTCGTGCTGCACTGCTGTGTTGAGTGCTCTGGGACGTTACCCCGCGGTGGGGTGGGGGGGGGGAACGGATGGACGGACAGACGTTATATCAACGCAACAAACCAATTCCTGATTTGTCTTCTTGCAGGTCCCGAAACCTGCTGGAGTGAAGAAAGGCTGGCAGAGGGCGCTGGCTGTGGTTTGTGATTTCAAACTGTTTCTGTATGACATTGCAGAAGGCAAGACCTCTCAGCCAAGTGTAGTTGTCAGCCAAGTCATTGACATGAGGTAGGTACACTCCACTTTCACCCACACCTTTATCAAAAGCCCCACTGCTCAATCCCGTTTCTCCCACGAAATGTACAATCAGTCCACTGCATCACATTATTATCTCATGAAGAGCTTTTGAGACAACAACAACAACAACAGCCAAATTACATGTGTCTAGTGCCTTTCACGTCGGGAGGATGTCCCAAGGCTCTGGTCGATGTAACACATCGACAAATTGAACAAATCAATAAACTTGTTTCATGTTATGCATTCCTTTCCTTTTCCTCCCCTCCGTGCCCCTCCCCCCCACCCTCACCACCCTCCGCAGAGGCAGTGGAGTAAGTCACTGCTGACGGTTCCTCACTTGCTTTTGTAAGGTAGGATTAAAACCGACCCTTTTTGTTCTAGAGATGAGGAGTTTTCAGTCAGCTCAGTCCTAGCTTCAGACGTCATCCACGCCAACAGGAAGGACGTACCCTGCATCTTTCGGGTAAGCGATGACAATGAGAAACTGTTCCCCAAACAGGGTCTGCAGCTCTCCGAATGCCGCTCAAAGCATCTTGTCAAACGCTGCGGGTGCTGGAAATCTGAAATCAAAACAAAATAAAGTGGGTCAAATCAACGTTTCAGGGTGCGTCTGATTAAAAACATCATTGACCTGAAACCTGAACTCAATTTCCACCTCTCTTCATAGATGATGACTGACCTGCTGAGTGTTCCCAGCCACTGTTGTTGTTGTTTTTTTATTTCTGTCTCACCGTAAAGCGTTGCTTAATATAAAATCCTGGGGCTTAATAGATTTTCAAACATTTTGCTGTGTATCAAAGCTCAAATGTATACAGTCACTTTAATTGACAACAATGTCCTTCTCTCTCTCTCTCTCTCTCTCACACACACACACACACTCACTCACTCACTTGTCTCTCTCAATGCCTCTTTCTCCACCAAGAATGGAAGTTCCTTGACATGTTACTTGATAGGCACTATATCAAATGCACGGATAATTTGCTTTTCCTATGTTTACTTCCCATAGGAGCAGACTTTCTTATCTGCCCTCTTTTCTTCCTCATTGCTCTCTCTCCGTACTGTACTGTCCTATTTTTCTTGTTCTTTTTTTTGTATATCTCTGCCTGATTTTACCTTGGCAAAGCCGGTTGATTAAGTGGCTGGAAATAGAATGTCTGTGCTGTATACTGGAGGAACCATTCTCTCTACAGTCAGTGAAAACACTCGTGAAAATGTGCCTTTTCCCTTGGTGACCCAATTAACAGGGTGATTGTTTCAGTGGGAGGCCATTAAATAAATAATGCCCCTGAATGTAAAAGCCGAGTGTAACACAGCACATCGCAATTTGGTCATTTTCCAGTGTCCTGAACTCACAAGTATAGTGTGTTGCTGAAACGTACACCAGTAGATGTCCTGTGGAACCTCGATGAAGCTCTCTCCCTGCAAGATACTACCTTATTACAAGCAGATTTGCTTGAGCTGTGGAGAGGGAGGGCCTGAGGGAGCCCCGCACTCTGTCTCCCCCTGTCTGAAAGCAGAAATTGCTCATCAAACTTTTGCTTCTCGGTTGTGGGAAATTTGGGTGAATTTAGTCTCAAATTGGGAGCCAATTTTCTGCACATTGTTTTTGAAAAAAAGGAAACGCGCTTCCAAATCAGGTCTGAACTTGAACGGGTTTCCAGATTTGTGAGTGATCTTAAATTTGATGCCAACGGTTTTAAGGCTATCAGGCCTCTGGGATATCCGTCAGCAAATTACTAACGGTTACAAGGAAAACATATATCGCTCAGCATGCTCTCACTCCCATGTTTGTTCAATAATAGTAATAAATAATTTGGTCACTCAACCCACAGCTGTGTTAGGACACTGCTGTGCGCAATTGGCTGCCACGTTTGACACACAAAATATACAGTCAATTCACTTCACAGTATATTGTGTGAAGTGTTTGAGACGTCTTGAAGATGTGATGAAGTGCGATATCAAATGCCAGGATTATTATTATTATGTTGGGTACCTGATTTACTCAAATGCTGAACAGTACAGTTTGCAGAAAGACCTGGGTGAATGGAGGTGGCAGCTTTCACTGCTGGGCACATAGATGAGGGAGCTGCCAAGGCTTCCTTCCAAAGTCCTCGCCCAGGGCAAAGCTTTCATTCAGATAGAATCATAATTTTGAACACCTCTATTAAATCCCCTTAATCTCCTCTCCTCTAAAGAGAACAGTCCCAGCCTCTCTAATCTCTTCACCTAATGAAAGCCCCTCATCCCTGGTACCATTCTGGTAAATCTCCTCTGCACCTTCTCCAAATATTAAGAACTAAGCAGATCATTGACTCATTGCAGGTAAGGGAGGTGTGTTGCTCTGCTGCTTCAGAACATTTTTAAATAAAAAATTTAAGATTGCGCGGAGATTTGAAATATTGTTATATCGAGTGCACTTGGGGGCAAGTTTCTTAAGAACTGCTGGAAACCGCTTTCCAAATGAACACCATTTTAAGAATGTCCCTCGTCCACTCCACCCACCATCGCTGTCCCGTGTTTTCTGCTCCAAAACTCTGGAACTCTCTCCCTCAATCCCTCCGCCTTGCCCCCACCCTCGCATTGAGGGCGCTAATACAAACACGAGTTGTTGTATTTAATGAATGCCCTTAAAGCTAAGTGATGAGGAGGCCAACCCATGCTGATAGGTGGCTGGGGGGGATGGGGCAGGTCAGAGGTTGACATCCTGAGTCTGGCTCTGACTATGGCTTCTCTCTTTTCTTTGCCTTAGGTCCCACTTCCGGCAGAACCGGGTAGGTGGGTTGGACCCATCAGACAGACCCCGAAAATCCATTCTGCTCGTGACCGAAAATCCGGGACTCACATTAAGGTATTTTTTACTCTTTGTGTAAAATGAATTCTCTTTCATCTTATCGTTACATCTTTCGATTTTGGGGACCTCATTACAAGAAGGGTTTCAAGGGAGAGGGTAATGTAGGTTGACAAGAATGATACTGGACCAGGATTTTTTTTCTCTTGCAGGTGGTGGGTTAAGATGGGGATGTTGAGGTAGAGAGGTGGGTGGGGGGAGAGAGATTTTTTAAAATCAAATTAGGAATGGGCTCACTCAGCACAATAATTCCTAATCCCCCCTTCCCTCCCCACCCCCCCACCCCCTCCCCCACTGTCCTCAGCTCGTGTCTGAAGCAGTGACTGTCCACTACCTTGGGACATCCTCCTGACATGAAAGGCTCTATATAAGTGCCATTTTGTTGTTCAGTTACATGGGGACATAAAATGAGGACAGATTGGGTTCGAGTGAAGATGAACAAAGGTTGCTTCTGACAGAGAGAGATAAGATTTTAGAATGCTCTGCCCCCAGAAGGCCATGGATGAGGGATCTGATGGAGAAACAGGGAGAGGTGGATAGATTCTTGCGGAGTCAACTTATTAAGAGATTTGGTAACGATTGAAGGCAGTTGAGTATGTAGGCCATTAAACAGTCTGTGTCGGAGCGAGGTCTAAGTGCCAAATGGCCTCCTGCAGCGTGCTTAAATATGATGTTCTTTCTCTCTCCCATGTAGAATTAAACTCAAAAGATTATGATTTAATAATTACGTGTGCCGTGGGAATCTGCCTCCTGTGTCTGTTGAATATTTGTTCCACGTGTGAAGTCCTCAATTAACTCCGGGTGAGATTGAAACACGGCCAAAACCTGGAGCTGAACAAGAATCACTTAGTTGCTTGTCAACAACAACGACAACAACAAAATTGCACTTATAGAGCGCCTTTCACGTCGGGAAGACATCCCAAAGCGCTGAACAGTCTTGTTGGGACCCGAGCGGGGGAGTGGGGGCGAGGGTCGAAGTAGGGGGAAGTGGAAGGAGAGTGGGAGAGGGGGAAGAGTTAGTTGGGCGGCCGAAGACGCGGTCGAAGAGGAAGGTCTTGTGACCGGCCTTGAAGGAGGAAAGGGAAGAAGCGAGGTGGAGGGGCTGCGGGATGGATTTCCACAGTGTGGGAGCAGAGAGGCTGAAAGCCCGGCCACCGATGGTTAGGGCGGTGGACACGGGGCAGGCCTGAGTGACCTACTGTCTCCCTACCAGCCTGCCCATGGAAGGTGAGGGCACAGGCTGGTAGGCGGACAGTAGGTCAGAGAGATAGGCGGGGACAAGGCCGTGAATGGCCTTGAAAGTGAGGACGAGGATCTTGAATTAGATCCTCTGGGTGACGGGGAGCCAGTGAAGACTGGCGAGAGTGGGAGTGATGTGGTCGCGAAGCCTGGTACAGGAGAGAACACGAGCTGCAGAGTTCTGAATGATCTGCAGCCTGTGAAGGGAGGAGCTGGGGAGGCCGATGAGGAGAGAGTTCCCGTAGTTGAGCCTGGAAGTGATAAAGGCGTGGATGAGAGTTTCGGTGGCATGGGGGGTGAGGTAGTAGCGGAGTCTGGCAATATTGCAGAGGTGATGGAAGGCTGTGCCGGTCATGGAGTGGATATAAGGGAAGAAGGACAGTTCGGGGTGAAACAAGACGCCCAGATTCCTGATTGGCTTTGAGAGGTGGAGAGAGCAGCCTAGAACGCTGATGTTGTCAGCGCCTGAGGTGCAGAGGCGCTGACGTGAGGAGGCCTCCGTCTTGTTGACGCTGAGCTATAGGAAATTTGCCTTCGTCCAGGACTCAATGTCGGACAGACGTGCAATCAGAACACCAGTGGTCCTGGAATCGAGGGTGGACGCAGAAAGGTAGCGTTGGGTGTCATCTGCATACTAGGGTCCGGCGATATATCGATATATTGGTTATATCCAATATAATTTTCATATCGATATGCCGATATAGGCATTTAAAAAATATCGATATATCGAAAAATCGGTATATCGTTTCCGACATTGCAACCTCCTGTGCCTAGAGCATGGAATGTGTGCGCACATCTGAATGCGCGCACACTGAGCTACAAGACCCAGAATACTCATCTTTATACACAATGCACAGACCGAGGTGCAAGCCGCCATATTGTATTCATAGTCCTCGAATACAATATACAGGTTTACAAGGGGTGGGGGGAGAGGTGGGGGGGGGGGGGGGGGAAGAGACGGCAGGTGGGGGGGAGAGACAGGGGTGGGGGAGAGACGGGGGGGGCAGAGAGACGGCGGGTGGGGGAGAGACGGCGGGGGGAGAGACAGCGGGGGGTGGAGGGAGACGGGGAGAGAGACGGGTGGGGGGGAGAGACGGGGGGGAGAAATGGGGGGTAGGAGACGGGGGGGAATGTGATAATATACAGATGGATGGGTGGGATGGGATGTGAGAGAGGAGAGAGACACAGACAGAAAAACACAGAGATCGAGAGAGTGAGTGTGAGAGACACAGAGAGAGAGAGAGATATTTACCTCCTGAGGACATAGGCCCCGAATGCGCGCGACCTCGCAACGCGCATGCATGCGCAGTATGAAAACCCCGAAAATATCGATATATCGGTATATCTGGATATGAGTCCATGAATATATCGAAATCTGAAAATTTCCATATCGACGGACCCTACTGCATACATGTGAAAATTTACCCCATGTCTACGGATTATGTCACCCAGGGGGAGAATGTAGAGGGTGAAGAGCAGGAGGCCAAGGACAGAGCCCTGGGGAACGCCGCATGTGACTGTTCGGGGGCTGGAGGAGAAGCCGTTGGAAGAGACGACGTGAAGGTGGTGGGAGAGATAGGACCAGAACCAAATCAAGGACAGATCCTTGCAGGTTGAGGAGGGAGGAGAGGTGGTGAGGGAGGATACCGTAGTCCACAGGTTTAGGAGGACGAGGAGGCAGAGGGAGCCCTGGTCACAGATGGTCAAAGCTCAAAGAGAAAGGCAATTTACCCGATCAAACAGGGATTGAGCCTGGGTGGGCCTAACCTGGTGGAGTCAGATCAGCACCTCTCTCTAGCCATTTTCCCGAGGGAGTTGAGCAAGGACTGTATGTATTAGAGCTGCCCGTGAAACAATGGGAGTCATGTAGAGGATTTGGTAGATCACTCAGCTGTCATCACTGGCATGTCATGTCAGTGAACTGAGTCGTTTAACGTGAATTTTCCAAACACCAACTGAATGACATCGCCACAGTGCGTGGGACGATCGCAACGAAGTTGATGCCCGGAGGTATTTGCTGAGTAGTGTCTGCTCCTGTGTGTGCAAACATACCACATGGGGCACGTGCAGGCCAGAGCGAAGACTTGGTGACTGAGGCGGGTAAGGATCTGTGCAGCTGTAGTGAGCAGCAGAGAGAGATCTGGGTTAGCTACAATGAGCAGCAGAGTGAGAGACCTAGGTTAGTTGATTCAAGTTTTTGTTGTTGACTGAAATCATCTGTTAGGCCAGGGAATCGGGATACGGGGGAATGGCGGGTAATTGGGAGTTGAGATACAACCCAGCCGCGGTCTTATACAATGACGGGACAGGCTCGAGGGTCTGGGTGGCCTCCCTCTATTCCTAGCTATCTGTGTTATATGTTGATGTTCAAACGCATTTTGTTTTTTTTGTTTAAAAATGCTGCCTTACATTTGAAACCTCTCTTGTGAGAGCTGAGAAATTGAACAGTTTCCAATTTCAGGCATAGCGTCTGCACCACCATCTCCCCTACAGCACCAGCTGATTCAGAGGAAAGTTTCCTCTGCTGGAGGCCCAACCAGCCGGCCAGCATGAGACGGGACCATTCTAACTTGTTCAATACCAATTCTCTCATTCTTTTCCTTTACCTCCTTCAAATAACATCTCAACACCTTGTTCTTCAACCGCGGCTTCGGTGGAAATAGTTTCTCCTTTTTCACCCTTCATGATTTTGAAATTTCTATGGAGTCTCCTCTTAACCTTCTTTGCCTCGGGGGAGAATAATCCGAGCTTCTCTCTCTCTAGCCTTTCCTGATAACTGAAGTCCCTTATTCCTGGTACCAATCCTGGTAAATCTCCTCTGCACCCTCTCCAAATGCCTTGACATCCTTCCTCAAGTGTGATGCCCAGAACTGAATACAATAGTCTGAACACAATTGTCTGATGCCTAAACATTGTTTTACAGAAGTTCAACATAACTTCCTGACATTTGTACTCTATGCCCCTATTTATAAAGCCTAGTATCCCATATGCCTTTTTTTTTAACGGCTTTGTCTACCTGTCCTGCCACCTTCTAAGATTTACTTATTTGAACTCCCCGGGTCTCTCTCTGTTCTTTCACCCACTTTAAGATTCTACCATCGCCTTATACTGCCTCTCCTCATTCTTCCTTCCAAAGTGCATCGCTTCACATTTATCCACATTAACTTTCACGTATCACTAAATTGACCGCAGTGTTTATCTTCGGTTTGGCTCGACACAACTCGGCTTTCTCTTTCTCCCATTTCAACTTGCGCTCACGTTCAGAGGCTGATCTTTCGATCCGTGGTCTCCTGCGCTGTTCCGGTGACCCACAGCGAAAGCTTGAGGAACAGCACCTCATCTATCTACTGGGGACACTACAGCCGTCTGGCCTTAACATCCGTTTCAGCCATTTCAGACCATAACAGCTTCCCCTTCTTCCCCCCCCCTCCATCCCCTCCATCCCCTATCACAATCATAACTCCAGACACCCCTTGCCTCTCTGGTGTTTTGTTTTATTCTATCACCAGTAAACACCTCTCCTCCCCAGTTTTGTTTAAACCCACCCCCTTCTGTTTCTCCCCCTGAAGTCTTTATCACATATTCAACCCGTTAACATTCTCTTTTTTTCCTTTTTCTTTGTCTCCTTTGTCTTCCATGTCCTGCCTTTCCCCCTTTAACGTCCTTAAGAAACCTCTCCCTCCAAATAAGTTCTGACGAAGAGTTGTAGATCTGAAACGTTGACTCTTTTTCCTTTCTCCATGGATGCTGCCTGACCTGCTGAGTTTCCCCAGCAACTTCTGTTTTTGTTTCAGATTGCCAGCATCTGTAGTATTTTGTGTTTTGTTTTGGCTTTCTCTCATACTTGATTTACATCTCTGTAACTGTTAACAGGTCACGGCCTCCCAGCTGTCAACCTCCAACAACAAGTGTTCGATCCTGATCCTAGCGGATAGCGAGAACGAGAAGAACAAGTGGGTCGGGGTGCTGAACGAGCTACACCGGATCCTGAAGAAAAATAAACTGAAGGACCGTTCAGTGTTCATCCCAAAGGAGGCTTATGACAGTGCCCTGCCGCTCATTAAGACAACTCAGTCAGCTGCTATTATAGGTAGAAGCCATCAAACAAACCACCCCTAGTTATGTCAATGATCTCTCAAAAGAAAAGGTTTCACATGTTAATATTGTTGGTGGTTAATAATTCTGGATTGCACACACACACACACACATACACTCACACGCGTCTCGCAAACACATCTCAAACACACACACGTCACAAACATAAACACATACACATCTCACAAACACACATGTCTCACAAACTAAACAAAAGTGCTCTGATGGTCAGCACCGATTGTGCTGACCAAGCGTGTGAGTGTGAATTCATTCAGATTCTTACACAGCATGGTCTTACATTATATAGTGTTACATTTATATAGAAAAAAAATTAAGAAGAATTATCGTTAATTGTTGCAAGAAGAAGTAGAGGTTTTTTTTATTCACACAGAGCTGTTAGAATGAGGAGCGCACAGGGATTAGTTAGTGTTCTGTTAGCAGTTACTCTGGAACTAACTACACTAGTTATCAGAGATGCTGAGGGGAAGTCAGATGTCCTAGCAATGTACTGTAGCTACAAACTACGGTGAGGGACAACAGCTACTGAAAGGCATTAGCCAAAGGTCCAGATTTGTGAACAAGCTTTGGTTATACTCTGGTTAGTTTGTGGGGAGCGGAGTTGAGTGTGCGAGTACATTAGAGTTAGCAGGAGGGCTTCTGACAACCCTGCTGGCTATTTTTTGTGCGAGCAGGTTATTGCCAATGCTGTACAGACCCACCAGCCAGCGGTTGATGGTGACACTATAAAACAATACAATAACAATCCTTGCGTGTGTATAGCGCTTTCCACATCTTATCGACGTCTCAAAAGCGCAAAGTTTCAGAAGTAATGTAACAGCCGCGCACCAGTAGACCCTCATTACACAAAACCTACCCACTGTTCCACTAACGATGTCGGCGCTTGTTTCTTTGCTCCAACCCAGATCACGAGAGGATAGCGCTGGGGAACGAAGAAGGATTATTTGTGGTGCACGTCACCAAGGATGGTAAGTGATTGCCTGCAACGAGGGAATGTTTGTTGTGCGGTGATTCTCTCTTACGGAGCAGGTTTTCCGAGCCAATTACGCATTTATGGCCCTAAAGTATTGCATTCGAGAAAGGCCAGGACCCACAGCTTGCTCCTTCACACCCGGGAGGTTGCGAACAAGTGTGTCTGGTGAGGACCAGGAGTCGAATTGACTCGCTCGAATTCGATCTGATAAAAAAAAAGGAGGTAAAGGGAGACAAAATGACCCCTTTTTTTTAATTTAAAAATTTGCTCCTGTATCTCTGTTCGGCAGAAATAATCCGCGTGGGAGACAACAAGAAGGTGCACCAGATCGAGCTGATCTCGGGCGAGCAGCTGGTGGCTGTGATCTCGGGCCGCAACCGCCACGTCCGCCTGTTTCCCCTGACGGCCCTGGACGGTCGGGAGGCCGACTTCTCTAAGCTGGTGGAGACCAAGGGCTGCCAGAGCTTGTCCTCGGGCCCCACGCGCCACGGGGCAGCCACCTGCCTGTGCGTGGCCATGAAACGCCAGGTGCTGTGCTACGAACTGAACCAGAGCAAAACGCGGCACAGGAAGACGCGGGAGATCCAGGTCCCCGGCCTGCTGCAGTGGATGGGTATCTTCAGCGAGCGCCTGTTGGTGGGCTTCCAGTCGGGCTTTGCCAAGTATCCGCTGCTGGGGGAGGGCGGCCCGGTCAGCCTGCTGCACCCAGACGACCACACGCTCTCCTTCATCGCCCAGCCGCCAGCGGACGCCATCTGTGCGGTGGAGATCTCGGGCAAGGAGTACCTGCTGTGTTTCAGTACTGTAGGCGTTTACGTGGACTGTCAGGGCCGAAGGTCCAGGCAACAGGAACTCATGTGGCCAGCGCTCCCCACCACGTGCTGTAAGTCCGTTTTATCCTCCTCCCCAAACCAGGACTTTGCCCTCCCTCCCTCCCTCCCTCCCTCCCTCCCTCCCTCCCTCCCTCCCTCCCTCCCTCCCTCCCTCGACCTATCTTCATGCCAGGTTCCTGGCCATAGGAATAGAAGCCCATTCACCCAATCAAACTTGTTATTCCACCTGGGAACAGAATTAGCATCAAACGGTGATCCATGATTGTTGTGAACACTGCTGTGCAGAAACGGCTACCGCATTCTACCCTAAAAATATAGTCAATTCACATTTCAGTGTGTTCTGGGAGGCGCTTTGAAGCGTCTCAAAGACCTGATAATGCTCTGTATCAAATGAAGGATTGTTATTAATATTATCCCGTGACAGACATTCCAACAAGTGGAAATAATCTGATGCTCTTCACCCTATCGTAACCTATCGTAATCTTGAAGCCTTGATCAGGCGATCCTCAGCCTCTCACTGCAGGGCCGTGCCAACGCACCTCACTCTTTAATTAGATAAAAACTGCCTGTGACAAACCTCTTGTCTCTTGTCCATCCTCCAATCTCCCATTCCTACCAGTAGGGCTTTGACTTGCAGGTTTAATGGGAGCCGAGTGGGAAGAATTCCTGCCCCTGATCCTCCAAATCCCTACTGATAACCCAGGCTGGCTACTGCATCATAAAATGACAATTGCAGACTCGTCTGACCCCGGACTGCCGAGACTGCCATCTTAATTCACAGGAATGATTCAGTGATTAAGAAGCGACTTGCCTTTTGATACTAACACGCACATTTGGCGGTGTTTTATCAAATTGTAAAGTTCTATTCACCGTGTGTTTAATTTAGCCAGCAGCCAATTGAATTGGTCTTCAGCTCAGGATTTGTTGTAAGACCTTTCTGGCACTTAGTTGCTGCAGTGTTTTTCTACACACACAGATGTCGTGCTTGGCCGCTGTTACTCCCGAAGCTCTTTTGAGACATTTCAGCTAGACACGGCACAATAAAAATCTCTGTCCTTTCATTCCGTTCAATTTTGCTTCAACATACGTGAAGCCTGAGAGGTGCTGCGTATACGCAATCTGTTGTTACAGTGTTGGCACCAGGTATGTGCCCTTTTATCTCTGATCCAGTCAGCTTGGAGTGCAATTTGCTCTGGTTTGTTGGCACGGACGCAAAGTACGTTTAGTTATTGTCACTTCAGTTCATATTAAAAAATGGGTCCAAATAGAGGCGTTTTAAGACTTCAGACTACTCGGTGCAGTTTTGTTAGGTGGGGGGTGGTGGGGCTGTCACTGAGGGTAAGTTTGATAAGTGCGTACGCGTGTGTGCAATTTTATTTTATACAAAAATGAACTTTCGGCGGGTGCGATGCCTCTTTAGGCCGGGCTGGCGAGAGCTCTGGTGTTCGCTCTACGGTGTTTAACAAAAAAACAAGAGAACAGCACTCAAATCCTCCCGTTTCGATGATTTTTTGCCTGACTTTGGGGGGCTCACAATATGAGGGGCCCGTCGGTGCGTTGTCCTGATCATACCAACGTTAAAAACACCTCTGGGTCTAAAGCACAGACACACACTCACAGACATGGAGGGAAAAGATTGGGATGGAACCTGCCAGTGGTGAGAACACATTGAGGCAGCAGGAACATTTCAGTCATATTTGATTTGGTTAAAAAGTGTCCTCTGGAAGCAAGTCCCGGAGTGACACTGAGCTCACAGTCTACCATGAATATAGTGGCTGCTTTACAGCCCCTTGCTGTTCGTTCACGCTAGATCAATGTCACTGAACCGATCACCAGCTCTCACGTGACATGGCTGTGAGTGACTTGATTGCCCAAAAGTAAAGCAACTTTCCAAACAACCAATTGAACGGCACTAAAGTGCAGTAGTTGTGGGGTGAAACGCGGGCTCCTCTCATGACTGGCGTCAGCTCTCGCAGACTATCCACAAGGCCTGAGAACCCCATCCACCCACAATCTCACACACCAGAGCCTCGATCACTGGAGTAGCGGGTTCCAAACCGCAGAGCAACTGGTAAATGTCCTTGAGCTTACAAACCCTCAAGTATGACGCGTGATTTTTGTCAGCGAATTTGCTACATGAGAACATAGTGCAAGAACTAAAGCCAAATGGGCCCTGAACTTGCCCTCAGTGTGGGTAGATGCTACACCTTCTCCTGTCTTTCTTACAGGTTACAACGCTCCCTATCTATCTGTGTATAGTGAGAATGCTATAGATGTATTTGATGTGAACACTATGGAGTGGATCCAGACAGTTGCACTGAAGAAGGTACGTGAAGTCATCTCGTGGAGATATTTGATTTAATTATAATAATCCTTGCATTTCATATAGCGTCTTATTGAGTCTTCAACCGCCTCGCAAAATGTACTGTTAAGTGAATCGACTATATATTTTGCATTTCTGTGGAGCTCCTGTGGCTCAGTGGTTGGAGCACTCGCCTTGCAAGCCAGAGACCCGGGTTCGATTCCGGGCAGGTCAGGGCGAAACCTTGGGCAAGTTTCCTTACTCCACACACCTAATAATAACCCCGACAAAAACAATTAAAAAATTGGTCATTTCAATCCACGACAGTTTGTGAGACTGCTGTGTGCAATCGGCTGCCGCGTTTCGCCCACAAATATACAGTCAGTTCACTTTACAGTATATTCTGTGAAGCGCTTTGAGACGCCTCAATGGTGTGATGAGGCGCTGTATCAAATGCAAGGTTTATTATTTTGCCGCAGTGCAGATTGATTTCAAAGCTAATTGTAAATAAAGCTGTAAAGCCACATGGTTTGGGTAATGAGTGCACAGATGGGAGAGTGTCCCAGTGTGATGGATGTTTCACTGGTGCAATTGAGAGCCCAGTTACTCGCGGCTCCCCATGTTAGTGAGAAGGGAGCACTGAGCTGTGACGGCTTTACAAGTGTCATCATTGGCGGCCTAGTGAGCAGGTTAATCCCCCCTCTCAACCATCAATGTTGTGGGGGGGGTATTGAAGGCATCAATAATCAGTTCTTTGGGCAGAGCTGTGGGCCCAGGGTTTGTCCCCGTTGGACTGGCCTGGGAGGAAGGGTCTGCAGGTCTGCAGTTTCCCAAGCTTCCTCACCTTCAAAGCTGTCCGTGCCATTGCTCTCCCCTATCTCTACAACCTCCTAACCAGCCACCAACCCCGCCGGCTCCCTCTGCTCAGCAGGCTCTGGCCTGCTTCACGTCTCCCACCTCGCCCGCCTCAGCAATGGCAGCTGGGTTTTCAGCTATTCTGCCCCACCACCTTCTCGAACTCCGTCCCTTCCCTTGCCTCCTTCAAGACCCTCCCTCCTCTGCGACCATGCCTTCGATCGGTCTCCTTTTAAACATCCTTCCTCTGAGGTTTGTGAGTTGACTGTCAATGTGTTGCAGGTTCGGCCGCTCAATCCTGAAGGATCGCTTAACCTGTTGGGTCTAGAGACAATCCGGTTAATCTATTTTAAAAACAAGATGGCAGGTGGGTGTTCCTTCTATCCTGGATCCTTAATCCTAAACGCCTTGGGGCGTCCTCCTGATGTGAAAGGCAATATACAAGTGTAATTTTGTTGTTATCGTTGTAGTGTCATTTAGAGCTTCGGTAAACTCAATTATCAGGCACATTCCTAGGCATTGCGTGAATTGGGAATTGATTTTCTGTTTTTTTAATATAAATTGTTGAACCGCTGAAGGCTCTTAACAGGAACTCTGGCATTGTCTTCTTTGGTCACCTTCAAACCCTCCACGGCCTTGCTCTCCTCCCTGCCTCTGTCACCTGCTAAACCCCATGTCCACCGGTCTGCTCCCTCCACTGAGCAGGCTCAGGCCCGCTCCACATCCATGCCCACCCCACCCCACCATCGGTGGTCTTCAGCCTCTCTGCCTCCACCCGAAGAAACTCCATTCCATAGTCCCACTGCCTCGCTTCCTCCCTTTCCCCCTTCAGCGCATGTCTCAAGACCCTCCTCGGTCATGCCTTTGGCCATTCTCATATCCCTACGCTCCCTGCCCTCCACCGATCATCATCCCAACCCCCAGCTTGAGTCCAAACCCTGACCTTCCAGCCAGCAACTTGGCACGTCCTCCTGACGTGAAAGGTGTGGTGCACATGTGAGATGTTGCTGTTGTCTCTCTGTTCAGACTTGACTATATTTTGGGATTCTGTCTGTCCATGCAGAAGGGGATGAGCTTGTTGTCCCTGAAACTACCGACAACAGTAGGAAACAGATGGTCAGGACCAGAAGCAAACGGAGATACTCGTTTCGAGTCCCTGAGGAAGAGAGGCTTCAGCAGAGGAGGTTAGTGGTGTCCAGCATTGCGAATGATGCTCCCCTCCCCCTCCCTCCCCCCACATCCCCCTCCCCCCTCCCCCTCTGTTTCCAAACTGTAGCTGAATTGAAGGATTTTCCATAATTCTGCAGCATAATGTCCATCCCAACAATGTTCCAAGGCGATGGGCAGTCGGGATTGGGGTCAGGAGGGGTGGAGGGCAGGAAGGGTAGGGGTATAGGAGGGCGGCCGAAGGCACGGTCGACAAGAAGGGTCTTGAGAGTTTTAAGTCCATGTTGTTGAGGCGAAAATCGTGAGGAAGTTTGAGCCTCTCATGTGATCATCGGGTGAGGATAGGAACAGGATCTAGACGCAATGCCAAACACTCTCCTATAAACACTCACAGCGTAGCTCACACGTGGATCATTCCCGTTGGATGAAGTGTGTATTAAACTATAGCAGAAAGACGGGTCCAGTTTGTTTGGTAGAGATAAACAGATGATGAGAGAACTGGCAACAGAAAGATTATCTTGGAGGTTAGTGGCTAATTAGTGTTTGAAGTGTGTTTACTTTCTGGGTGAAATGGTTTCACACACAGCTGCGATTCAGCACATCAGTATTTACATTGTATTAGTCTGTCTGACCCTGAGGGTGACAGAGAGAAACCTCTCTGGGTGTCACTTGTACCCAAATGACTAGAGAGCAGCGGTGAGGAGGCCGGGAACATTGATGAGAGTGAATTGTTTTTTTTAAAAAGTGAACTAGACAAGGATGCTAAACAGTAGTTTTAACACTTCAAACTCAATCTGGAAGCCGAGGGGTCATTTTAAATCCCTCTTTTGTTGCAGGGAAATGCTTCGGGATCCGGAAATGCGATCGAAATTAATCTCAAACCCGACCAACTTCAATCACATTGTCCACATGGGTCCCGGAGACGGCATCCAGATCCTGAAAGATTTGCCAATGGTACGAATGGGGGATGGGGCTGTTTGGTGGGTGTCTACGGTATAAACAACAATACAGTTATGTTCAAGGGTTTATTATAAGACACCGAGGACCTGATTGCTGTGTTTGTGTTTGGATATGATGCCATCGAACCTGTATAGTGCATCAGGCTTAACCCACAATCTCACTCCTTACTCTGAGATAGGCACAACCCCTCTCCCCTGCCTCCCACATTTATACATGTACACACACCCAAACATACACACTCATACACACCTACCTACTTCCACACATACACACATACCCCCCCCCACACACATATACATACATACCTCCCACATACCCACACCCAACACATTAATTAGGTTTAAAATAGGAAGGGACTTTCCAATCGAGGCAGTGAATGTAGTGATAGGAAAGGGTAGACTATTGATCCATCCAGCTGTCTGTTCAATTTCTCAAAAGGCTCATTTCAAACATCTATATTATCATCAAATCATCGTTTTTTCCCCACAAAAATATACAGTCAGTTCACTTTCAACAGTATATTCTGCAGAGACTTTGAGACGCCTCAAAGGATTGATCAGGTGTTACATTAAATGTAAGGATTATTATTGCTGGTGTTACTAGTGTTATTATTGACAACCCTTTCATCTTTTTTAATTTCTCAGAACTTGTATAGCTCCTTTTTCACACCACTCCGCAAGGAGTTTGACTCTTATATTTGTAGGAAAATACAGCAGCCAATTTACACAAAGCAATATCCCACAAAGAGCCAGGGAGTGAATAAACAATTTTTATTGGGGGAAATTGTTGGGATGCATCCACAATAGTTTTATTTCAAAAGACGTCAGTTGAGCTACTAATCAGTTGACATCAATTCTTTGAAGCAAGGAGCAGAAGATTAGCGCTGGAGTGAGCCACACTTGATCCATATCTGAATATGTTTCTATAGTCTGGGAAAACTCGCGAGATTCCTTACACCTTACTATTGAGAAGTTGCCTGTTTGTGAAAATATATATTTTTAATTTTTGACTGTGAATTAAGATTCAACAGAATGTTAATAAGGTGATGTAACTTCATTATACTGTCAGTCAGCTCAGATGGTGGCACCGTTGTCTCTGGACTGGAAGGGTTCAAATCCTATGAATGTTACCAAAACTTATCAAAACTTAACTACACCATTCTTGCCTCAGCCAAACCGTCTTTCTGCTCCCAAGGTAATCTTGGGAGTAGAAAGTAGGTAACCCTCCTTCCAACCCGCCTGGACGCATATTCTCTCCTCTTAACTCTTACTGCCAGGAGACGCTAGATCTCCTCGAGTCCAAAATCGAGGCAATCTGTTCAGCTGCCTCTGCCCTCCCAACTACCACTCCTTCCCCATCTCTCTCCCACCACACTCCGACCCCTACCCCTTCTTCCTCCTTCCGCACTTTCGAAACTGGAGTCAGGTTCTTTTGGACGTTTTTCGTCAACATTTTCTTTAATAAAAACATGATACTGCCTGCCCGGCTCGCTCACTCGCTCACTCACTCACTGCCAGTCTCACTCACTCACCGCCAGTCTCACTCACTCACTGCCAGTCTCACTCACTCACTCACTCTCTGCGGGCCTGGCTCTCTTTCTCTCTCCCAGCGCCGTCGAGCCCCCTTTCCACCTGCTGGCGAACAACGTAATAGCGAACATCACAACGTTAAACGAATATACGTTCCCGGTGTATCAGCGACGTATTAACCATCCCTCCACCTTGCCCGCTTCCTTTCCCATCTCCAGGTTGCCCCTGAAGACCACCCTCTACTGCCACCTCCCTTCCCCCCCCCCCCCCGGCTTGGCGTTTTCTCTGTCAAACTCTCTGGGAAGTTACCCTGTGTGAGCGGCGCTGCGTCAGTGCGAGTCGTTGCCGTGAGTGAGACTGTTAATGGTGTAACACATTGGGGTATGCATTCCTGCGCTGTGGCTGTGCGCGTGTCACCCTGGGCCTCTGCGCTCTGTGTTGTCTCTGACCTTGCCTCTCGCCTCTGCCTGTAGCCGTGTTTCCCACGTCCTCCCCCCGACCGCGACTCCGGCCTGATCTCCACTCCGAGCAACTTCGAGCACGTCTATCACATGACCGTTCACTCTGCCGAAAACTTCCTGTGCCCGAGCGGCCCCCCCTCACCGGGCCCCACCTCCGGCTCCATGACACCGAGGGTAGGGCGGGCGGTGTCCTCTAACCGTGTGCCGTGTGTGTCTAGAGTGAGACTTAACACCTAGTGTTCAGAGCCACGCAATCGTGCGTGTGTGTGTGTGTGTGTGGTTACATCCTCCTCCGCCTGCGTGTTCAACGACAGGGCTGTTGTAATGGTCAGATTCAGTGAATGCTTCCCAAGCGATTTGCAAAAAGTTGCCTTCGTTGTTATTCATGGCAATTGCGCCTGTAGTTTCCTTCCCTGATTGTCTGATCTTCGACCGCGACTTCAGCTCCCCTCCTAACTCTTCCCCCCTCTCCTACTCTCCTCCCCCCCTCTCCCCCCCCCGTTCGGGTCCTGACCTGATTGTTCAGAGCCTTGGGACGTCCAACCCGACGTGAAAGGCGCTCTATAAAAATTTCATTTTGTTGTTGTTGTTGGCGTGGAGGGGGCGAAGTGAGATCAGTCACCCAAGTTAAAATCCTACAGTAGCTGGGAACCTGAAATAAAAACAGAAGTGGCTGGGAACACTCAGCAGGGGAAAGGGGGGGGTGGGGGTGTCAGGCAGCATCTATGGAGAGAGAGAGAGAGAGAGGACAGCGAGTTCATCTTTCAGGTCCAATGACCTTTTGTGAGAGCTGAGCCAGCCTGCCTGTATAACACCTCCTATTTGTCAATTCAAAATAGAATTTGCTCAGCAAGTGAGGCAGATCTCCATGTAGATCATTTCAAACCAGCCATTCATTAACTATCTAAACCAAGAGTTATTTACAACCCTGATGTTATTTTATCTTTTTGTTGGATTATAAACCCTTACCATATGTTTACCATTTGGGATTATCAGATGTTTTGGGTGGGAATTAATTAGAGGTCAAAATAGATTCAATTACTGGGTACATCGGGACATTAGGTTAGTCCCCATTTGCAAAGATTCCTCTGCGCTGCGATCGATAGCAGCTGGTGAAAGGATCGAGTCTGAGAAAGCGCAGTTTTCCCGAGAGCCTCGATTCTGAGGTAAATAGTACAGAGCTGATTGACGGTGGATCCAAGACCTTTTCCAGAATGGCTGCTTACAATCCAGTATTGGTGTGAAGCCCACGCTGGCTCGCTAGCCCGAAGGGAAGCTTTGTCAGGTGCGCTGAAGGGGGATTTAACATGCGGTGCATTGAGTTTGCTAAATACAGTAGTGTTTGTCTTGAAGAGGACATCTCAATGGAATGTACTTCCTCCGGGCTGTTGTGATGCACCCTAGGCTATTATCTCCGAGCCAGGGGTTAGCAATATACCCACTCCCTGTCAAAGCTACGGCCGGAGGAATGGCTCTCTCCGCAGAGCCCGCCTCTTTCCAATCGGCCAGTATTGTTTCTCTAGTTACACAGCCATCAATGCCCTCTGTCTACAAAGGACACCCAGCGAGTGCTGATGTTGCTAATTTGAGCAAGCCATTCCTATTAACCTTTGCGAGAGGTGCGTTCGGCGTATCGTATTCACTGGACTATAAAAGATCTATAATTCGCTGCCGATCCATCGACATTCCCTCCACACGTTGCTGGTGTGGTTAGGAACGTAGAACATTAACGGCAGTGAAGCCGAGCATTCGTTCAGCACATTCAGTCTGAGCTGCCTGCTCCTCTCGATTGCTTGTTTACTCACCACCACCCCGCCCCCTTAACCTTTAATTGTCCTCTTTTAGCATCTGTCGAGTTCCCTTTCGAGAGAATACCACATTCTTACCCAAACTACACAGCTGGACTTCAGACGCCAGTCCTCTCGGGATTAAAATTCAGGAATCGGATATATGTCAGCTATAATTATTTGTTGCTAAATAGTTTGAGCCTTTTCCCAGATACGTTGGTCAGGCTCCCCACAACCTGCATGTATATACCCTACAGCCTGAGAATGATTTCCTTGGCCTGGAGCGAAACGTTGGGCAAGTTTTCTTACTCCACACGCCTCTGTACCCAGTGGTAGTCGTTGGGGGGGGGTCGCTTTTCTGTGGCTGATAAGCCTCAGAGTGCTTCACTATAGCGGGGACCGAGCCAGGGGCAGGGGCAGAAAGGCGCGGCCGAAGAGAAAGGTCTTCAGCTGTGATCTGAAAGGGGGCGAGGCGAAAGGAGTGAGGAAGGGAGTTCCAGAGCCTCGGGGTGTAGTGGCTGAAGGCACGGCCGCCGAGGGTGGAGCGGGGAGTATATCTGTGTACCTCCTGCACACGGCTGGCCGGCTGTTCCTGTGGCTCCTGGTGGATTTAAAGATGGCAAGAGATTGTTTAAAACACAATAATGAAATTGTCATTTTCAACCCGCCACTGTTTGTGGGGGACGCTGCTGTGCGCAATTGGCTGCCACGTTTCGCCCACAAATATATACAGTCAATTTCACTTTACAGTATATTTTGTGAAGCGCTTTGAGACACAGTCTAGAAGACCTGAAAAGCGCTGTATCAAATGCCAGGATTATTATCATTATTATTATTACCTGGCAGGTCACCGGGTGGCCTCTGATGGGTGTCCTGTACGAAACCCACGTCAACATTTTGTGCCTATCGAGTGAATCCCGCCGTCACAGCCTTGTCATTATAAGGAGACTTGGGCATCGATGGGCCTCATGTGTCGCTCTCTGGAACCCCCCTCTCACTATCCCTCACCTCCTCCCCAATCCCATGGGCCACACACCAAGTTCCACCCGCCGCAGTTCTTCTGTCTCAACGTGTGTCTGCCTCCCATTCTCTCCTTCCCTTTACCTACCTGTTCTCTAAGCCAAGTCAGCTTTCTGCTCCCGATATTACAGCTCACTTCTCAGAGCACTCCCTGCGCAAGCAAAAAAAAACCTGGGTTCGATTCCTAGAATGACAAAATGTTGGGCGAGTTTCCATACTTCACAACCCTCTGTGTTCTGGGGGGGAAATATCCCTCCAAAGAAAATGTGGTCACTTCAATCCACGACTGTTTGTGGGACGCTGCTGTGTGCGCAATCGGCTGCAAAACATTGGGCAAGTTTCCTTACTCCCTCGGGCCTCTGTTGTCCTGTCAGTGAGTGGGAATCAGATTGCTTTCCCAGGGATAATAATCCCTTAAAAATAACTAACGCTTTGGATTGTGCTACACTGCTCCCTGGTGCCGTGTACGTAGCCTGGAATTTATTAATCTCATAGTAGATCAGTGGCTTCCAAACTTTAAATAACGCCCCCCCCACCCCCAACTAAGCAAAGTTTTTGCTGCGCATTCCCCTCCCTCACACTCAACTCCTCAGCACTCGGGGGCTAGAGACTGTAAAGCTCTGTCCACGCCTCCCTTCGGGGGGGGAGTTTGGAAACCACTCCAGTGGATGAATAACCTTCTGAGGACACGTTGACCTATTGCTTCAAACCCACTTTGTGTGAAAGCTGTTTCCTTTTCTGCTTTTCTACTGTTTCCACGTAGAACCTGCGTCCACAGGACGAGAAGAGTCGGACCATGTTCAGTGCTTCAGTCAGTATCCCCGCCATCGCCCGCTCCCGGACAGAGCCCGGCCGGTCTATGAGTGCCAGCAGCGGCCTCTCCTCAAGTAAGTCGATCCCGAGCGGCTTCAAACGCAGTCCTGAGAAACAGTGAACAGCTCATTGTCGCTTAACTCCAGTCACTGGAAAATCAGGCCTCAGGAATTTGCAAGTTAGCAGTGTAATAATAAAGCTTGCATTTGATATAGCGCCTTATCGTGTCCTCTAGACATCTCAAAGCGCTTCACAGAACATACTGTAAAATTAATTGACTGTGTGTTTTGTAGAAATAAAACTATAGATAAGACTGTACGGTTATAACTCAATAGTGAGCCTTTAATTTGCAAAAAAAAAACTCTCCCTTGCAGTAAAGACATGTGAAGGGAAAACTATGTTTTTTATTTGTTGCACTGAAACTTCCTCCTGTTAAAGTTAGCCAATTACAACAATAGCTCAAATACAGGCAGGCACACAACCTGGTGCCTCATCGCTGCTATACCAGGCCATGTTAGATCCCCAGTGGTTAGAGCGCTCGCCTAGCAAACCAGAGGTTCTGGGTTCGATTCCCAGAAAGGACAAAACCTTTGCCAAATTTCCTTACTCCACACGACTCTGTTTATCTCACAGTAAGTAGGAACCCCGAAAAGTAGTTAGGTGATTGGCGAATCACTTATCTGGGGGTAAAATAGACAATAATAATAGTGATTTGGTCATTTCAATCCACAACTGTTTGTGGGACACTGCTGGACGCAATTGGCTGCCACATTTCATCCTCAAATTATACAGCCAATTCACATTACAGTGTATTTGGTGTATTTCCAAGCCTGCAGCCTCCCACTTCCACACCCCCGAGCCCAGCAAGACCACCCACCGAGGGGGAGACCCAGCTGTGTGGGTGGCCCCCACAAAGCTGGACTGTAGCATTTTTGAACACTACATTGTACATTGCTGTCTGTCGCTGTTTCACATCTCTCTCTCTCTGTGTCTTGTTTCCGTAGGATCGTCGGCACAGAACGGAAGTGCCCTCCGAAGGGAATTCTCAGGGGGTAGCTATGCTGCCAAGCGTCAGCCCATTACCTCCCCGTCTGATGGCTCCTTGTCTTCTGGTGGGATGGATCCCGGAAGCGATGTGCCGACGAGAGAGTTTGAACGCGATGTAATTTGGGGAGTGGGCGGGGTTTTGATATCTTTTCTCCGTTCGTTGCCATTTTCACAGACCTTCCGTCCTCTCCAGTTTCCACGCGAGTAACTGTGCTCAGACCTGCTTCCCACAACAGCAGTCGTTCGTCTAGCCTTACACCATATATATCCTTCAGTCTGTCGCGTTCACAAGTATTTCCTTCTTCATAGATTCATAGAATTTTACGGCACAAAAGGAGGCCATTCGGCCCATCTAGTCTGTGCCGGCTCTTTGAAAAGAGCGATTCAATCCCACTGCCCTGCCCGCTCCCCATAGCCTAATAGACCTGTTCTCCCTAAATAAAGATCTAATTCCCTTTTAAAAGTTGTTATCGAATCAGCCTCCACCACCTTTTCAGGCAATGCATTCCAGATTCGAACAACTCGCTGAGTGAAAAAAATTCTCCTCAGCTCCCCTCTACTTCGCCTTGAAACTATCATCATCGCATCGCTTGATTTCCTACCTGTGATTTTTCTGGAGGCCAAGTTTCGATTCATCGAGACCTCAGCCAACCTACTCTGCCAACATTTTAATGACAGTGTGGGATTGTGACTGGAGTGAAACTGGTTTGACAATCCTCTGCTGCGAAATTTCACTTCATGCCCTTTGTTGTGGTAGGGCCCATTTTAATTTGGATCAGGCATCCAGGGGTAGCCATCCCTCCCTAGATTAATAAAGGAACGAAATAATAATGATTTGGTCGCTCAACAGCAAGTGGCTGCCGCGTTTCGCCCATAATTCACTTACACTGTATATTTCACGCAACACTTTGGTACGTCCAGACGCTAGACGTGTGATGCCGGCGCTAAAGCAAATTATTATTATTATTGTGATGATGTTTCCATGGATTGAAAGTTTCTGTTGGTTTTTGTTTTTCAGGATTCTGATTCCCCTCGACATTCTACAGCCTCCAACAGCTCCAACCTGAGCAGCCCCCCCAGCCCCATCTCACCCCACAAGCCACAAGCCCTTCTGCTGGAAAGCACAGACCACGGGAACTGGGAGACATGAGCGGCCTGCGCTGGTCCTGACAGCCTCCTAACAGTAAACCCAGCCCTCACTCCACCCTCACTGTAGTGTACGCAGCTCCTCCTGAGCAACACCCACAAGGAGCTGCGTCAAGCGAGGCACTGCAGATCCCTCCACATGCATTATCCCCCTCCCAGCCCTCCCTGCCCACCAGCCCTCCCTGCCCACCAGCCCTCCCTGCCCACCTCCACCAGCCCTCCCTGCCCACCCCCCACCAGCCCTCCCTGCCCACCTCCACCAGCCCTCCCTGCCCACCAGCCCTCCCAGCCCACCAGCCCTCCCTGCCCACCAGCCCTCCCAGCCCACCAGCCATCCCAGCCCACCCCCCACCAGCCCTCCCTGCCCACCCCCACCAGCCCTCCCTGCCCACCCCCCACCAGCCCTCCCAGCCCACCAGCCCTCCCAGCCCACCCTAACCCACCAACCCTCACCAACCCTCCCAGCCCACACTAACCCACCAACCCTCCTACCCCACACCAGCCCTCCCTGCCCGCACTAACCCACCAGCCCACAACAACCCACCAACCCTTCCTGCCCATACCAACCCACCAGCCCTCCCTGCCCATCCCCACCAGCCCACACTAACCCACCAGCCCTCCCTGCCCCCCACCATCCTCCCCAAATACATTATGGAGCCAGGGCCCAGAGCTGATGGTGTGATAATGTAATACAGTAAATGGGGAAATGCGCTTTGATCATTGGAGCTTTTCAAAAGTGGGCGAGTGGTGGGGGGGAAAAATATTTTTCTCTCACCTTTTTTACCCATCGACAATACTAGCTACTCTCTAGGGGTCTTTTGTGGACGTAGGGTGCCCTATAAATGGGTGTGTGGTTAAGCTGTGCAACCAACCTTACCATATTGTTTTCTGCCTGTTCGCTCTCATCAGATCACCGGCACCTGTAAGACTTGCCAACCATTTTTGACGGCAGGTTCGAGAGAGAAATATAACTTTTATTTCCCCCTACCCGTTTCCCCCCCCCACCCCCACCTCTCTCTCAGCCACAATTTTTTCCAGGGAGGAAAAAAACACACACACACACGAGAAATCTCCACCTTTTACTTCAGGTGTTGGGAGTTCAGCTTCTGGTTTCATCTTATTTTCCGATCGCAGCGTGTGTACATCGGCAACGGGAATCACACAAAAAGTTATTTTACTAAAAAAAAATACAAAAAAAATCTTTGTGATATAGAATATATATAAAGTATATATATATATATATAAAGTTGTGTATAGTTTACGTGTTAAACTTTTTGTGGCAGCGCCTGACGGTTACGAGCTGCTGTGTGTGGTGTCACGGTCTCTGCTGGTAGATTCTGTAGTTCTTAAATGTAGTGCCCAAGACACAGCTGAAATTGTAATAACACAAAAAAAAAACACGCACTCACACACGCACACGATATAGAAACGGCAACTCCTACGCTGTGATTTTTCTGTAAAAAAAATAAAAACTTATCTGCACAAGAACGGTGGAGCATACGGCAAAGACATTGTTTGCATGTTGCAACAACGGAGGCACAAAAAAAATGACTGGGAGCTTTCGTACTACGTCTCTCAATTCAGCTGAAACTGGATGTCTCGGCTTCAGCTAAAGGCCCTGTCCCGTTTTGGTGTCTGTAAAGGATGATGTTTTGATTCAGTGCCACAGATCCTTTCCAGGGGCCCCCAAATACCCTGCAGCCGATTTGAAATCCCTGTCTTCTCACCTCAACCCACATCCCCACGTCTGTATGGCTGGGGGGTGGGTGGGGGGTGTTCAAGATAAAGAAACGTGACTGAATATTTAAAGCAGATATGTTGGGCCACTTTGCTTACTCTGTTCCAAACCATCTCTCCCGTCTCTCCCAAAACAAAGCTTTACCATAAGATGACTGTTTCTGTGGTGTATTGCCGTCTGTAAGGGATGAGGCGGCAGAAATGCTGAGGGTGGGAGCACAGAAAATGATGAGGTTTCAAGTACTGAGACATATGTAGGCTGAGGTGTGGTTTGTTTTGAGATGAGACTTGATGTAAAACAGTCTTGTTTCTACAGGTGTTTGAAGATATTGGGGGGTTTTTGTGAGGGGGGAAGGGGGGGTGGGAGGAGAATCTTTCATTCATGTTCTTTCCTGTTGGTAGGATCCAGTTGTTTTTGAGAGAAACACGAATTGTGGGAGAAAGAGCAGAGAGGCTTCCCGAGCGCTCGAGGTGTGAGCAGAGGACTGACAGCAGTGAAGCCATGGCTGCTGTACAAGTCACTGCTTTTTTCCAGCTGATGCTTTCTTGACTATTTCTAGTTGGCAGTAAAGTTACATGGGTGTTGTGGTTGCGGGGGGTGGGGTAGATGGGAGGTGAGGGTGCTTCTCCTTTCCATCAAATTAAGATGTACAGATTTAGGAACATGAGGAAAGGGAGGTTTAACCTGCTGTCAAATTCTACTGTATCATTGTGAGAAACTATGTGAATATGGGGTGGGAGTACAATCATACGCGAATTACCAGTATTTGACATTTCAGTGGGTATCTTTGGGGGGGGGGGGGGGGGGGAGGGGGTTGGTTGACCTGCCTTTTATGTATGACAATTTCATATCATCTATTTTCAAAGTTTTTAGTTTTTTTTGTAAGATTATTGTACAGGTTTGCATGTCATAGATGTAATCAGTTTTTTTTAAACAATAAAAAAGAGAGTACTGTTGTTTGGTTTAGGATCACGGCTGACTGGATACAGAAATGCTTGGCTTTTTATCATCCCTCTTTGCCCTTAATGTTTCAGGGGGTTTATTTGTAAGAGAAACTCTGCTGATGTAGATTCTTTTGCACACGAATATTTAAGGTGGCCGGTTGGATTATAAAAGACTAACCACCACTATTTTATGTTGGTAACACACATTAAATATTAACCTGACTTTGATGTATTTCAATAAAACGGGGAACTGTTACAGATGTAATGGCTGGAATTCTTTGTGATTTTAGAGGGATGATAGAGAGGACAGTCTGCGGGGAGCAGGTGTAGAGTAGTGTATCTGTGTTCTCCAACCAAATCCCTCTCTCTACCCCCCCGTTGAAATAGATAACTATTGTTCTGACATTTGTGGTGAAGAGAGTTTTGAGACTAGAGATCAATGCTATAATAATCCTCTCATTTGATATATTTCCTTATCACATCTTGAATACGTCTCAAAGCGCCTCACAGAATACGCTGCTGAAGTGAATCTTCTGTATTTTGTGGGTGAAACGTGCCTTCAATGCTCAATGCCCACTCTGCATGGGGATGTCACTTCTAGGTGCTTCACTTGGCCTGAGAGCTCAGAGCCCAGAGCAGAGGACCACAGCTGTTTAATGGGAGTCACACATGACTCTGGAAATGAGGGGAGATCAGTCATGGGACTGACAGGCAGCCGCCGTGAGGTGTCCCTAATCAAAGGTAGGCCACGAGTCAAACTGACGATTGAGGCAAAATAAAAATTGTTTGGAGCTCAGTTTGAAAATAAACCTTTAGTTTCCTTCTTGCAAATAATAATCCTTTGATCATTTGATATGCATTGTTGCGTTGTCATTTTATCAAGTGTCCCACAGAATGCTATTGTGGAGTGATTTTTGCAGGTAAATCCCCAAGATCTAATTTGTACACAGCAACTCACACCACCTGCCAATGAATTCAGTGGCCAATTTTGTCTGAGGCGATTGTTGGTGAGCCCAGCATGAGAAATTGCTCTCACTCTCTTAATAGCATCGTCTTTAGTGTTCCCTGAACAAGCAGACGGGACCTCGGTTTAATATCTCATCCTAACAGCACCCAAGACATTCAGCACACCTCCACTTACTGCATTGCTGGACTATGAAGTTCTGATGTGGTCTTGTCTGAATGTTTTGTAACAGTAGCAGTAACTAACATGGGAGAAAACTGTCCCTATCTTAAAGAGCATCGCTGAGCCCAATTTCTATATACAGTAGTAGTGGAGGTTAACCACAAGGTGTTACTACAAGGTGTAAGAAGACTCAAAAGATGTCCCATTCTCTGTGTTCAAATATAAAATGTCTGTGTTTTGTGTTTAACCTGCCACTGATGCTTGCATGCAAAAAACAGGTTATGAAATTGAGCAGAATAATGTCTTGCACATCTCTATCTACCAGTTCATGTTCGGTTTCTGGTTGGGCTTGAGAAATACTCCTAGACATTTGATGGTGTGGTGGTTAAATTGCTTTATTGGAGTTCTTATAGAGGTCCATAGGCCAAGAAACATTCCTGTGTGTATGGCTGGAGAGCTTTTGCTCCATTGGAGACATCAAATCCTAATCAATGCTGGCACAGTATGCAAAATACTGGAGCAATTCCTTTGGAAACTAAGACCAATAATAATAATGCATTTGATACTGCACTTTTTATCATGTCTGCTAGATGTATTCACAGAATATACAGTACTATGAAGTGACTCATCTGTATTTTGTGGGCGAAATGCAGCAGCCACTCGCCCACAGCAGTGGTGGATAGAGTGATTAGGTACTTTTTTTAAGGAATTGATATCTCAGAACAGGACAGCTGTGGATAGAGTAACCTAATTTTATATTTTTTAAAGCGATTATTACCCCCAGAAAAGTGATCAGAAAAGCCCACCCGGACCCTCCGTTCAACAGGACTTGGCCTGCTCCAAGCCCCCCGCTCGAACCGCCCCACCATCGGAGGCCGGGCCTTCAGTTTCTCCGCTCCCACCTTGTGGAATGCCATCCCTCAATCTCTCCCTTTCGCCTCTTCCCTTTCCTCTTTCAAGGCCGGTTTGAAGACTTTCCTCTTCGATCGTGCCTTTTGTTCCACCCCGAACTCTTTTACCTCCCCTTCGTGTTTCACCCCTTCCCAAACACTCCCCTCCCAGCTCGGGTCACACGCCTCTTGTTCAGCGCCTTGGGACGTCCTCCCAACGTGAAAGGCGCTCTATAAATGTAAATTGTTGTTGTTGATCCATCAATGGACCCACAGCCGGTTTCCTACTTACTCCACATGCCTGTTTACCTCGCTGTACGGAAACGTTTCACCTGCCAGGGGACTGAACCCAGGTCTCTCACTCGTGAGGTGAGTGCTTGAGGATACAGCTGCACCTGAGTAACCAATTAGCCAGACATGTTTAACGGTGCCTTGGATGGACTGTGTCGCAAATGTCTTCAGCCGGTTAATCCACAGGACTTGTCCCAAATTCTGAGCTGCTGTGTTTTTGTAACAGTGAATCGACATCAGAAGATCACCCACAAAACCAGCCAATCATACAATTTAAACCACCAGCTTTCTTTTATTAAATCAGCATAGTAGTAGGTAATAAAAAATGTCATTATGCACTGGGATCTAAGTCACAGTATTTGTAGTGGATTCTAACTATCCGAAACCTACCATTAACCCCACAGGACTGGCATCAACCAGCCCGAAATTATTCAGAGTGGAGTTCCTAAGACAGTCTAGTTGTGAATCCTATGCAAATATAAACTGGGACCCTTTCTCCCTTCCTCTCCACTGCCCTCACCCCATTATGAACCCCATTCCCACTAAAAATAATCCTGTAGCTCATTATTTTCTCACTGTAGTATCGTACAAATACAGAATATTTTAATACAATAGATTTCCCCTATGTACGTATGCCCTCTGAGGAAAAAACCCTTTCCATCGAAGATTCACTGCATCACTCACACAGTATCCTCGTATCTTTGTATCCACAATTCCTTTAAACAGGAAATGCAATGAAAAAAATGTTTAAAAAATAATGCTCACATTTAATACCGCGCCTTTTCACATCGGAGCTCCTCAAAAGCGCTTCACTGGCAATTACTGTCAAGTCTAGTGACTATTAACTGGTAACGGTCGGACCAGCTGATCATTCTCCATCCAAATCGGTCTCTAAATAGGAAACACTTAGTCCACCACTGGTCCAACCACCTGTCTTTTCCGTCTCCGTCTCCACAGGTCACTCTCCTCATTGGCTGCCGGTACCTTCATTAGATTGTTTGCTCCAGTAATTGGCATAGGCTGCCTCAAACAAGTCCTTGCAGGATATCTTGGCCTGTAGCTTGGCACAGATCAGGAAGGAGCCAGCCATTTTGCGATGGAGGGAGTAGGTTTCTTCTGGAGGTGGGATGAGCCGCTGCCTCAGCATGACGGGGATCAGGCTGTGAATGCGCTTGGTAGTGCTCTGAGCCCCAAAATTAAACAACTCGATCGAAGCAAAAGCTTCTCCCAAAATCATCACAGCGTCAACGTGAGCATTTTTCATTGTCTGGATTTAAAAAACACAAAAACAGTTTGCATTTTGAACGAAACATGGTACTTATAGTTTCATTGGGACAAAGGAGCTAATAGGATATTATAGCACAGAAAAGGGCCATTAGCAACATGTTCGCACTGGCGCTTTTCAACAAACAGTTAAACTGTCTCATCTGTAGTATTTTATGTTTTGAAACTATCATCTGTCTATCCAGGTGAACATTTAAAGACTGTCGCACTTTTCCAGTTGGTGTCCTGGCCCAGAGTACTCCAGATAAAACTGGTCATTTCTTCGTGGCTATTTGCAGCAGGCAAATCTTCTATTCACAAATTGACAGCTGTGTTCACCTAGTTACGATGTACACATCATCCTCCTCCCCAGTCCCTTTGCCTCGCTTCCTCCCTTGCCTCCTTCAAGGCCGGTCTCAAAAGGAGACCTTTTTGATCGTGCCTTTTTGATTGTGCCTTCTGCCGCACTCCCTCTCCTCCCACCTATCCTGCCCCTCCCCCATGCTCGAGTCCCAACCCCCGACTGTTGGGACATCCTCCCGCCATGAAAGGCGCTCTACAAATGTAATTCTGAGGAGCACTTTTTGACACAAATTTAACCAAAGGCACAGTTGGGGAGAGTTCCAAACTGCAGTTGAAGGCTCAGCTGGCCATTTGGGGATGGTGGGAATGAGGAATTGAACAGTCGATCAGAGTCTGAAGAGCAGGTGGAAAATTCTAAAGATTTTTTACAAGATACTGTAATGTGTTGGCTAAATGAAGCGCTTTGAGACACCGTCCGGCGTGGAGGGCGCTATATAAATCAAAGTTGTTGTTGTTGGCTAAATGAGAGCCAGCAACAGCATTTGTGTTTTTGGCGGTATTTACTCTTGCCTCTGGTGGATACATTCATAAACAAGCCAATACAATGCCTGTTGATCCGTCACCACGCAAACACTTTACCTTAGTCTCATATCCAGTCAGAAATTTCATCTCAATGGATTTATTCAGCACCTTCTCTCGGTCTCCGTTGGCTGCAGCCCGAACCACCTGTGCAGGTTGGAATGCAAATTTTTAATCAGTATTTGGAAGAGACACTGAAGCACATCAGAATCTCTTCATACATTATACGTAGAAACAGGTTTACTCTCAATCTCTGATAGCTGCTTTTTAACAGTTTACTTGGAGCCAAAATAAATGGTCAAGATCCACACTACACATCATTCTCATCAGTTATAAATGTAAGCTTTGGTTGGTTTCAAAGGTTGATGGGAAGCTTGTACCTCTATGTAATGATTGGTGAATTCTTCATCAAAGCTTCTGGTTGCTCCGAAATCCAGCAGTGCCACCTAGGAGCAGAGAAGGGGTCAGATAAGAAGGTCGATTCTCTAGCTCAACTTCATTTAAAGTGAACCTGCCTAACCTCCAACACAGCTCAGGGCCCAGTGGCATAACTCACTGAGGTGAAAACCAAACTCTCTTTCTCCTCCTCCCAACTCTCACAGCGAGTGGGTCCTGGCCTCCCCAAGGTTTTAATAATAATCTTTGCGTCTGATATAGCGCCTTATCATATCTTTTGATATGTCTCAAAGAATACACTGAAAAGTGAATTGACTATATTTTGTGGGGAAGCGACAATTGCACACAACAGTCCCACAAACAGTCATGTCCAAATTATTACTTTTATTATTTGGAGGGATTATTACTCCCAGTTAGGGATCCACCTATCAATTAACAACCAGGTTGTTATGTACTGCAAGGTAAACAGGAGTAAGGAAACGTGCCCAACCTTTCGCCTTGCCTGGGAATCAAACCCAGGTACTCCCCCTAGCGAGGCGAGTGATCCAACCACTCAGATACAGGATGAACTCACTGAACTATTAGTTTAAGAAAAAAAAGATTCCTGGGGCACGTCTCACAATAGGAGCCTTGTGAGTGCCCACTTGATGGAGCCAGTCACTGTAACTAATCCACAGAGAGAGTTGCTATTACTTCCGTGTACAAGGATCAGCCTGAGAGATTTATTACATTTATTAGTCCTGGCCTGAACAATACCCGTAAACAACTGAAAACCCAGCCAGGTCAGAAAATCTCCCACCCGTCCCCCCCCACTCGCTGTACACAACACCAACCTTATGGGTCTCGGGGTCGTAGAAGAAATTGGACCAATTGGGGTCTGTCTGCATGATGCGGAACTCGAAAAGCTCCCTGAGACACAGACGCAGGATGTTGAGGCTGATCTGAAACAGAAGCACACGTTCAGACCAGGTGTAACAACAGCACTCGTGCTTCATAAACAGGCAACAACTGGGCATTGAAATACCAAAACTTTGCACAATTGGCCTGAGCTCCGAAACCGATTCACAAACGCCAAAAGATTGATGTGGGACCTTCGCTGCTCCATTAATAATAATACTTAAATTTGATATAGCGCATTATTACATCTTTGAGGTGTCACAAAGTGCTTCGTAGACTACTGTAAAGTGAATTGACTATATTTTGTGGGGGTATCACAGCGCACACCAGTGTCTCACAAACAGTCATGGATTGATGGTCCCAATTATTATTTTTTAAATGGATTATTACCACTGGAAAAACGAACTTCCTATTGACTAACAACCGGGTTCCTACTTACTGCTAGTTAAACAGAGGCGGGTGGAGTAAGCAAACTTGGCCAACATTTCAGGAGTCGAACCCAGGTCTCTTGCTTGCGAGGCAAGTGCTCTAAACACTAAGCTACAGGACTCTTTAATCATGTCAGTGGCTTTATAAAAATCTGGCTGTAATAATAAATCCAGCAACAAGAGGCTCTTATTTCACAGGTTGCACCAAGATCGTGAGGATAGCACTTTGCGCTTGTTTACTGGGCACAAGTCAGTACCTTTTGCTCTATATGCCTCCTCCCCTCCCCCACACACAGTGACAGCTGTACAGCAGGAAAGCTCTGAGCCACTATGGGTCAAAGACAGGATGCTCCTTTCTCCACCCTGTGGGTTTACAGTACAATACAACATAGCCAGCAGCCAAACAGGTTAGAAACTGCCGTGTGAGTAGTGTGCAATAAGTGGCCCCAGTGTCTGCCATTTAGAAGGAGCAACCAGCTGACCTGCAGGAAACTGAATGGACACATGTATAATAAAGGGGTTCCACGCTGCAACTGTGTTATAATCCAAACCATGTTGTGATGGTGTGTTACAACAGGGCGACCCTGTGAAGTGTACAGGGTAGCGGGAAGCTATCCAACCTGTGTTAGTGATGGTCTTGCCCTCTCCCACCCCTGCAGACATGTAGTGTACTCTTAATACCAATCCAATGCTCATTTCCCCTTTATTTCTGTACTTGCCTCTCCCCCACTCACTGCTCTAATTCTTTTTCCTCACCTCAATTCCGCATCACTGTTCCAATCTTACTTATAATTTGTTTATCATTTTCCCCTTTCAGGCAGAACAAACTATTTGGACTGTTGGCCAGGACAACAACATGAACTCCTTTCTCTTTTCCTATTTAGTAATAATAATACTTGCATTTGATATCGTGCTTCATACGTCTTCTAGATGCTTCAAAGCACTTCACAGAATATACTGTAAAGTGAATTGACTATACTTGTGGACAAAATGCGGCAGCAGTGTCCCACAAACATTTGTGGGCTTAAATGATCCATTTTTTTTTTTTTTTCAAGCTATTATTATTAGGTGTGTGGAGTAAGGAAACCTGTCCAAGGTTTCCTCCTGCCCGAATGCAGATCTCTCATTTGCAAGACAAGTGCTCTAACCACTGAGCTACCGGACTCCACATACCGTATATCTCTGCGTATAAGGCGCACTTTTTTTCAGGTCGGAAGATCTCGAAAGTTGGGGGTGCGCCCTATACGCAGGTACAAGCAATTTTGAGCCTCGGAAATACAGTAAACAGGAGGGGCGGCCGGCGCGCTGTCAGCCGGGGTTTGGTCAGTGTCCGGCGGGGGTTGGGAGGAGCGGATGACGGGGCTTCGGCCTCGGCCGCCCGGGCAGCAGCAGCGGACTTCAGTGCTGTGCTTACCTTCTGCCGAACCCAGTCTGCCTGCCTCCCTCCCTGCCGCTCTCTCTCCCTCCCTCCCTGCCTGCCGGCTTGCCTCTCTCCCTCCCTCCCTGCCTGCCTGCCTCTCTCCCTCTCTCTCTCCCGGGCTGCCGGCCTGCCTCTCTCCCCCTCTCTCTCTCCCGGGGCTGCCGGCCTGCCTCTCTCCCTCTCTCTCTCCCAGGCTGCTGGCCTGCCTCTCTCCCTCTCTCTCTCTCCCGGGCTGCCGGCCTGCCTCTCTCCCTCTCTCCCGGGCTGCCGGCCTGCCTCTCTCTCTCCCAGGCTGCCTGCTGGCCTGCCTCTCTCCCTCTCTCTCCCGGGCTGCCGCTCTCCCTCTCTCTCTCCCGGGCTGCCGGCCTGCCGCTTTCCCTCTCTCTCTTCTGGGCTGCCGGCCTGCCTCTCTCCCTCTCTCCCGGGCTGCCGGCCTGCCTCTCCCCCTCTCTCTCCCGCTCTCCCTCTCTCTCTCCCGGGCTGCCGGCCTGCCGCTTTCCCTCTCTCTCTTCTGGGCTGCCGGCCTGCCTCTCTCCCTCTCTCTCTCTCTCCCTCCCTGCCTGCCTGCCTCTCTCTCTCCCTACCTACCTGTCTCTCCTGTCTCTCCTCCCTTCTGCCGGTAATATCATTGAAAATGCTTCCGTTTATTTTCACCAAGGTCAAAAACGGGGGGTGCGCCTTATACGCGGGTGCGCCTTATACGCGGAGATATACGGTACTATACAAGTACTACAGATTTAATCACTATACAAGAATAATTCAGATGAAAGCCAGGCTTCTAAATACTAGACGACAAATGAAGATAACTGAACAAGACTTTATCCCAACACTTTAGGGCGATATTAAATCCAGAGAAACATTTAAAACTTTTATAGGCCGGTATAACTTAGAAACATAGTACTGTACTTCATTTGATGTTGATAAATAGCTGCATAGCTCAAAACAAAATGCTTGTTTCCCACAGACATATTATTCCCTGGGTGCGGAACAGGGCCTGAGAAAAAGTAAAAATGTTTTCATTCTGACTTGATTATTCTACATGGTAGTGGTGGGGGAAAGGGATGAGGTATTACACCTTAACTGCCAATACAATTTTACTGGTTGGTATGTTTACAGTTTTATGTAGTTTCAATGAATGTAAACAACCAAAGCAAAAAAAATTTTTTAAATCTCTGCCAGGTTACATAGCATTCAGATAATCATTAGCTGTAGAATGGGTAATGGGCAATTAGGAATCAATGTGAGTGATGTACAATATCATCTCCAATTCAAAAACAAAAGGCTAACTTGGCTTAAGTTTGCTGTGAACTTTAGATTATGGAATAATTACTAAAAACTATGTTACTCAATGACGGCAAAATATATCCTGCTGATGATTAGGCAATGGAACCCTCTCTAAACAAAGCAGGTTCACCTTTGATTGACAGAACTCCCTTTATGAAACTCGGGAGATTCACTTTCTTCACAACTGAAGGAGGGACGGTTGCATTAAGCACAGGAAATGATGTTGCATAATGCTAATATTTGTGTGAAAGGAATTTCATCATCTTTGAAGGGAAAGCAAACTCAAGGGGACCACTTTTTGTTGGAAGGTAAATTCCCAACTACTACAGTAGAAAAATGTAGTGGACAAGACTAGTTTAATGCCTCATGCAAAAATGATTGCATTCCCACCAAGGTCCTCTCCCCAGTACTACACTGGAGTGTCAGCCTAGTCTATGAGCTCAGGAACCAGAGATGACAAGTTTGAACTCGCAACAACCTGAAATTATGTATTGCCTTTCACACAGGATAGTGTCCCGGATCACTAGACAGTGAGGCTGAGTCAGGGGGAGAGGGAGGGGACTGTAAGCATGATCAAAAAGGAAGGTGAGACAAGGTGGAGGAATTGATAGGAGAGTTCCAGAGTTTTGGGGCGTCGTAGCTAAAGGCACGGCCACTAGTGGTGGAGTGGAGGGAGCAAGGGACAAACAGGAGGGTGGAACCAGCTAAGGGAAGGCAGAGAGAGAGTGGAGTGGGAGATCGGATAGGTAGGGAGATGCGAGTGTATGAAGGCATTTGAAAATGAGAGGTTACTGAAATCGATTTGTTTGGTAATTGGGAGTCGGTAGAGCTGCCGAGGACTTTCTGACCCCCAGGCAAGACTGCTACCACTTAACCAGTCCAGTACAACTTTGACATAAGCTGTGACTATCTTACCTCATCCCTGATCTCCTGACTGAGATTCTCAGCCTTGTCCAGGGGGAATCCAGGCACCAGCTCGGTGGTCAGCACATGTCGATTGCTCAGCTCATCGATCACAGCCGGGACATAGAAATAAGGATCATCTTTCACCAGCTCCCTGGGGTGGGGCACATCATACAGAATAGGTCAAACAATAACATTGCTAATTATTACTGTTAATAATAATGAATCCATGCATTTGGAATTGAATCTTTCAAGTTAGGAGGATCCCCAAAATGTAGTGCAGGATATACTAAAAAGTCAGTGATTTGGGATGTTATTTCATAATAAATATAATAATCCTTGTATTTGATATAGTATTGTATCATATTTGAGATGTCTCAAAGTACGTCGCACAATACACTGCAAAATGAATTGAAGGATTTTGTGAAACGCAGTTGACTATCGCACACAACAGTTGTGTATTGAGTGACATTTTTTTTTAAAGAAATTAATATCCAAAAAAAAGTGATCATACAACCGACTAACAACTGGGTTCCTACTTACTGCCGCTAGGCAAACAGAGCCTCTGTGTAGAGTAAGGAAACGTACGCAACACTTTGCTCTGCCTGGGAATTAAACCCAGGTCCTCTCACTTCATATAATGTTTGTTACATTTGTTTTAGAGCCCAAAAAGAGAAAATGATGTCAAGTGTAGTGACATTCTTGCAGGCAAACGTGGGAACTAATTTTCATACAGCAGAGCCCTGCAAACGTTAACAACTTTCAAAAGGGAATAGGATAGGTACTCAAAGGAAAAATTTGCAAGGATATAGGGAAAGAGTGGTGGGGGGTGGGGGGGAAGTGGAAGGGACTCATTGGGCAGCCAAAACAGGCACGATGGGCCAAATGGCCTTATTCTGTGCTGTAATCTTCTATAATTGTATTCTATGAAAGGATAGAAGGTGTCTGATCTTTCAACAACTCTCAAGGTACTGCACTGCTGGTCTTGTCCATCACAGGAAAAGGGCTGAGGTCCAAACAGCTCAGCTGGATCCTGCTATTATTAAACTTGCATAAGAATTTACACCCTGCAAGCTGTGAATGTTTCAGCAGCCGCTTTATAAATAGCTGTAAATATATCCAGCTACAAATGAACTTTCAGATAATCCTTGCCCGCTGTGACCTAGGGAAACGCTCCTAGCTCCTCTCCTCTTCGAGAGCAAGGTCACAGGGAGTACGCCCACAACTCCTTTCAAAACAGGAGTAGGCCATTCATCCCCTCGATCTTGTTAGTAAAATGAATAGTTTGACTTTTCCTCATTGCTTATTCTCTAAATACAACTTGCATTTATACAGCGCCCGCCACACATGGCGTTACCTCCGAGCTCCTCATAGTGGCGGAGCCTGAGGCCGAACTTGGGGAAGGGGGAGGTGACTGTAAGTACAGTCAAAGAGAAAGATCTTCAGGCGCGACCTGCTTGATGGCTGCTTCAGGATCACTGCGGGTGGAAAGCCAGGGGGATCGGAGGTCTGAGGATGAGAAGGCCATTGTAGTTACAGGGGGCAGCCTTTTCCATGGGGGAAAAAGTATGGTTGAGGGCTTGATGGAAGAGAGAGGGATGCAAGAGGCGAAGGAGATGAGAAAATGTTCCAATATGGCATGGTCTCCAGATGCACAGGTCAGAAATGTCAAGGCCACGTGTCATGACAGGGTCGAGGGGGTGGTCGTGGGTTGGAAAGTTGATATAGAGGGTGAGGTTTGGGGAGGAGGGCAGTGAAGCCTGAGGACATGGTGCAAGGGGAGTTTAGGTGGAGGTTGAAGTCGAAATACTTGGAGCTGTCAGGAAACTTCCAAGGCAGTATTGGAACCTCTCATACATAGATATGATCTCTTCCTTTTCCTATCCACCTTCTCCACAACACCCCCACCAAAAAAAACCTATGTAACATCAGGGATTTCCTTATATGGAAACATAAGAGTAAGCCATTCAGCCCCTCGATAATTAGATTAACCCTCACCAAAAATTATAATAAATTGGTCATTTCAATGCATGACTGTTTATGGGACACTGCTGTGCGCAATTGGCTGCTGCATATATATAGTCAGTTCACTTTATAGTATATTCTGTGAAGCGCTTTGAGATGTCAAAAGTGCTATATCAAGTGCAAGGATTATTATCATTACTGTCTTCCAACACACATTCTCCCATATAACGGAAGCACACCTCCCGCATTTACACATGTTGGACACCGAGCTGGGGGGGGGGGGGGGGGGGGGAGGAGGTTGAGGAGAGAGAGAGGACAATGTGTGCTTAACAAACCTGAACTGCTTGTAACAAGCAGCTTCCCTTTCATAATCACACTCCAGGGACAGCTCGCGACTCATAACATCCACCACATGCTCGGGGAACAGGCCTGCAGACAAATGAAGACAGAAAGAAAAATGCTTTTCAATCCTGGGAAATCCACAAACATTGCCACTCTTAGACAATAAAGAATTTCCAAACATAATCCCTGCAGATACTCAATTCTCATGTCCAAACAAACCTTTCCCTACTCACCCACCATGAACCTCACCTCTTAAGGACATGAAAATTAGAAGGGGCGAAAGAGGACCAAAGTCCGCTTTGGCATATCGTGTCCCAAATTATAATATATCCCGAGGTATCGTTTTCTAACAGAAACAAACAACATTTTCTGCTTCCACCGTCTTTAGTGAGCCTGTTCCATAAATTTACTGCTCATACACTGAAGTAATATTTGCTACAGATTTGTTCTGAATTTATTCCTTGGTTAGCAAGGGGTCAGAGTGCCATGGCCTGTCCTCCTGACATGAAAGCTGCTTTATACAGGTAGACCCCCCTTGATGTTTTCTTGTTATTACGTTGCTGATACTTTGGGAACATACATTAATTTAACGTTGCGACGTTCGTTACTACATTGTTTGCCAGCAGGTGGAAAGGGGGCACGGTGGCGCTAGGACCTGGGAGTGAGCCAGGCCGACAGCAAAAGAGTGAGCTGAACAGGCAGTCAGGGAGTGAGTGAGTGAACCGGGCAGGCAGTATAATGTTTTTTTGTTAGAAACCTTCGACAAAAAAATGTCCAAAAGCACCTAACTCTAGTTTATACATTCATTCTTATGGGAAAAGTGTATTTGCTTAACGTTATTTCGCTTAAAGTCGCACTTTTCAAGAACCAAACTACGATGTTAAGCGGAGTCTACCTGCACAAATGTAATTTGTCGTCGTTGTTGGTTATATCAGTGACCTACCTTCGGGGAGTGCGTTACTCATGTTCAGCACGGTTATCAGATTGTCCACATCACTGCCAATGCTCTGAGCCACTCCAGGATACTGTGGACAGGAGTAAAACTACATCAGTGTTGGGGGCAAGTGGGGGGAGAGAGAGAGAGAGAGAAAAAGTGTGCGGGGATACAAGCCAAGGACAAGACTAGGGTGACAATGGTCTCCCTCTGGAAAAATATTCTTCCAATGGAAAGGGTCACCACCTGAATTTTCATGGCCACCTCTCTCCCATCCTTCAGCTTTGCCAGGTGAACCTGCCCAATGGAGGCTGCAGCAAAAGGCCTCTCTTCGAAAAACTCCAGAAAATCTCTCCAGTTGGGGCCCAGATCATTGCTCAGCACTTTCTGAGAAAGAGAGAGACTCCAGTAAGAATAGCTCGTAAGCCAGGACATAAAGCACCTAAAACTTCTCCCCCCTCCCCCACTCCCCACCACAGTTATGCCTCATCCCACCCACTCTTCCGTATCTACCACCTCAGATACTGCCTCACCCCCTACTCACCAACATCTGCTTGGTAGGCATGAAGTCAGCACTCTGTCGCACACGCTCAAAGATTTTCTGCAGCTGTGGGTTGATGAAGGCATCATCTGGGTGTGGGGAAGGCAAATAACAAGAAATCATGGTTACTGGACAAGAAGCAGTTACTGCACAGAGACCAACTTAGACAGCAACAAGGGTCTCCCCTCCCCCATACCATCTGTCTCTCCCCCCCACCCCATCTTTGCATCCTCCCATGCCCCCAATCCATCTCTGTCCCCCCACCACTCCATAAATTCCCATTCTGAGCTGTGCCATAACCAGGAATGGGGAGGGTAGAGGATACCAACCAAGATAATAATAGCAATCGATATAGCGCTCACTCTACACCCCCCCACTCCCCACCCACCCACAATCCCCTCCCACCAAGGCACTGCTTGGCAAACAAAGACAGCCTTTTCTGGAAGAAGGACACTTCTTGATGGCTTAAGTCTTATTTAAGGAACATGACTATGTGTTTGTGCAGTTATTTAAAGCCTTAGTCAGATTGTAGTGATCATTTTATTTTCTATGTATGTTGTTGATTCACACAGATGAATAATATGTTTGGCATTTGGTTACAGTGCCTCAAATAGACTGTAAAGTGAATTGATTGTATACTTTATAGGTGAAACACAGCAGCCATTAAGCACAGTAGTGTCCCACAAACAGGTGTGGATTGAGAGATCATATTATTGTTATTTTTTTAAAATCATTTGAAGGGATTATTACCCCCTGGAAAAGCAATCCGCCAGTTGACTAATTAACCAAGTTCCTACTTACTGTTAGGTAAACAGATAGGCGGAAAGGAAACATGCCCAGTGTTTCATCCTGCCTAGGAATCGAACCCAGGTCCTCTGACTTGGGAGGTGAGTACTCTAACCATTGAGCTCGAGGATTCCACAGATGACTGCTCCCCGTGAGGGGAGGGGGTAGTGGCTGTATGTACAGCTGTCCAAACAGAGGAACCTCGATCAGTGGATTAGTGAAATGCCAGTGCCAGCCTACATGAGGGAAGACAACTAGTGCGAGGTGCCAGTCATCCTCCCTCTCAATTGTTTCCCCAGGAAGGTCATAGTGGTGGTGGTGGGGGGGGGGGGGGGGGGGGGGCAGCATAAAAATATGGTGAGCAGAAAACAACAGCTGCGAGAGCTTAGAGGGTTTCTTTTTTACATAGAGGATTGTCAGGTCTTGAAGCAAAGGAGAATCCCAATAGCTTTTAGAAAGGCAGGTGCAATCAATGAATAGCTGTGAGACCCAGTCTTCAGTGCTGTCAAACTTGAGGGTTATTACCTTGAATACTAAGCATCTGGCCCAGCTTCAGGGCAGCTCCTCGCACCTTACACAAGGTGTTCACAATTCGCTCCGCATTGGCCTCTGATAGGAAGGGGCTGCCATCAGTCACCGCCGTTCCTCCTGCCGACAAGAGTGGGAAGAACAGCAGGATGAGAACACAGCTACAGGAGCAAACAAAAACAATCTTGTCTTCCAACCATCCCCCACTTGGCACAATTATACAAAACAGAAATGCTTACTCCGAACGTGCAACCACACTCATTGTCAGCCTGGCTCAGTCGGTAGCACTCGTCACTGATTTGGAAGGTTGTCGATGTTGTGTTTCTGTGTGCGTATATGAACACCCCACATCGGGACTTGAACTCAACAGACCAACGCTGACATTTCAATATGGTGCTGTGGGGGGAATGTTGCATTGTCGACAGGTAGCGTCCTTCAGGTGAGATATTAAACTGGGGTTCCAGTCTGGCAGCTCTCGTAGATTTAAGAACCCAATTCACTAGTTTCCCCCCACTACCACACCACCCCCCACCCACTCCCACAGTGTGTGCTGTAGATGTTATACTGGAAGCTCTGACTAGTTTTCTTTAATCAACAAATAACGGCATCTTACATTTGGAAACAGTCCCACTCAGGAAAATCTCTGCTGGCTACCAGCCCAGCAATTATAGCAGTGACCTAGAAAAGCAAGAGTGTCCTTTCAACCTTTCAGACTGGCTGCTCACAGCAGCCACCCTCCTCTGGTACGTTATATCTGCTGCGAAATGCAGAAAGAGACCCATAGGTACACAGGCACAGAACCTGTTTATATACTCACACAGAAACATACACCCACAGAACATGTACACAGGAACACCACACACAGAACCTTTACTACATACACACACTTAGATCTTGCCACAACAGTCAAAATAGCTTCTCTGTGAGAACAAATTTTAGACCTTGCCTTCTGTGTGGTTCTGCCTGATTGGCAATGTCTGCCTGAATGATTCAGGTTGTTAAAATGAACAAAAAAAATGTTATAGACACTGTGCCTATACATAAAATTATTCTCTACTTCAGCGAGTTTTAATAAAAAACCATTAACAATTGTGGAGCCAGGCCGTTCTGTCACATTAACACAGGGACTCTGCTCGCTCTGTACAAGCGCAGTGTATGATGGCCACAGCACCCCCTAGTGTCCTTGGTGGACACATGCCTATAGTCATCCTAGATAGAGATTGACTGAGCTCTTTTCTCTTGAAGCTGCCCAAGGCGTTTATGGTAAATGCCACACAAAATCAACAGA
Source organism: Hydrolagus colliei (assembly GCA_035084275.1). Taxonomy (NCBI): domain Eukaryota; kingdom Metazoa; phylum Chordata; class Chondrichthyes; order Chimaeriformes; family Chimaeridae; genus Hydrolagus; species Hydrolagus colliei. Next base: position 96,244,252 of record CM068744.1, on the reverse strand, counting down.
TGCAAATTTAATCTGAGAGGATTCTGGATTTGCAAATTCTTTGTAATGACTCAGAATCCTTCAAAGGTCTCCAGAAGCGCTATCTAGGGTCAAATTAGCATTTCAGGAAGTCTGAAGTGTCTAGTCTCTCACTCTTTTTTAAAAAGAACAAAACATTGTAGGGACACTACTGTGGAGGAATATTCAGTTAAGCTCTCACCCAATGACAGCAACTGTATCAGGGCCTCAGGGCATTTTCTAACAATGTCTAGACACATCCAATCCTGTAGAATTTATGAAGCAAGAATAAACTGTGTACTTAGTTACAACTTGCAACTAAAACTTCTTACAGCTGATACTGTCATAAAAGGTGATCATCTCAAAGTGCATTATGACAGCAATGAGAAGGTGGGTGAGAAGAAGTGGAGTCTGAGATGAGGGGTCGAGTTCAGGGATTTCAGGAGCACCATACCCCATACAGGATTCCGGGATTCCTGTCTGATAATGATGCTCCCAAAATCCCGGGTTTACAACCATTAGTTGAGTTTGAGAGGTGGGAGCAGGCAATGGGGTAGAGAAGATTGTACGGGATAGGGAGAGAAGACTCAATGTTTGAAATCAGGAAGAGGACCTTAAAGGTAATAAAAATAGGGAATTGTGAAGACAGCAGAATCTGGCAAGAAACAGTGCGATGGCCCGTGAAGAACCTAATGCAGAAGAGTATGAAGAGTGCTAACATCTATAGCTATTAGGGCAATGAAGGGAGCCAGCGAGAATTATATTGTAGAAATATATTCTCAAGGTGCCAAGGGCATACATGAAAGTTAAAGTTGTGAAGTATGGGCAGAGTATAAATTCTTGGAATTATTTCTAAAAGGAAATCAATAATAGCAGGTTTGTCTTTCGTCAGGCTCCGCTGTTACACACTCTGAGACACTGTCCCTGGAAGAAGTAAACAGCGAGAGCTGTGAAAAAAATGAGCCAAGTGTTGAGCAGGAGATGGTATGACAAATCTGGATTTCCACACAGTGAGGTTAAAGAGAGAAGGAAGTGTGCATTGACACATGCCAGGGTGCACAATCACAGAACCAGTACAGAACCTCAGGGACTTGTTTGACCCTCAACTGTCCTTTCTACCCCACCTCCATGCTATGTTCCCCCGCCTCTGCAATATCGCCTGGCTCCGCCACTGTCTCACACCACAGGCCAATGAGACCCTCTTAAACATATTCAGACCATCCAGGCTCATGTAAGCAAACTATCTGTTTGTCAGCCCTCCAAACTCTATAGGCTGCAGATCATCCAGTATTCTACAGCCCGTGTCCTCTTCCGCAACCCTATCACCCCCAAACGTTAGACAAGTTTCCTAACTCCACACACTTCTGTTTACTTAGCAGTAAATAGGAACACAGTTAGTAATTAGCGGGATGCTTTTCCAGGACGTAATAATGATAATAATTTGGTCACTCAATCCACGAATTGGCTGCCGCGTTTCACCCACAAAATTTACAGTTTATTCCTTTCATGGTATATTTTGTACAGCTCTTTGGAGATATCTCGAAGATATGATAAGGGACTATATCAAATGCAAGTATTATTATAATAATGTGAATAACCCAATGATGCTGAGGTAACAAGTTACAGCTTCAGGTTGAACAGTGCTGGTGAACATTTATTCTTCATAGATGTAACAATTGGTTCATGGTTTAATAATAATCTGTATTTAATCATAGTGCCTTATCAAATCGTTGAGATGTCTCAAAGCACTTTTGTGGGCAAACCTCAGCAACCACTCGCGCACAGCTGTGTCCCACAAACAGTTGTGGATTAAGTGACCGAATTATTGTTTTTTTTGTTTTGTTTTTATATGTGATTTTTACCCTGGAAAGCAATTCAATCGACTAACTTACTGATGGATAAACAGAGACATATGGAGCAAGGAAACTTGCCTAATGTATCACACTGTCCAGGAATCAATCCCAGGATTAAATCAATACACTACAGAAATAATTTGAAACAGAAACTCTGAGTAAAGGAAAAGACTATTTGGGAGATTTCCTATCCCACAATACAGTCCCTGCCCTGCACACTTATTAAAACTCTGGTCTGCTGCTCACTTCTCAAACTACTGAAAAGCACCCATAGCCCTCCCAGGTAGACATCTACACACATTTTGAAGACCTGAATGAAGGTTCACCAGCACGGTTCAACCAGGAACTGTAACTTGTGAAGACAGATGGAACAAAGCAGAGATCAGGCCTCACTGTTATACACTCTCTCCATCATACATACAAAAAAAACTCGCACTTATACAGTATAGAACGTTTAACAGCAGCGAAGGTTGGCAAGGAGTGTGTTAGGAGTAATCCAAGTGAGAGGTGACAAATGCATGCACAAAGGTTTTGATTGCATTTGGGGTAAGGTACGGTTGGAGGCGGGTAATGTGACAGGGGTGAAAGAAGGCAGTCCTGGCCAGGGACCAGATGTGGGAGAAAATGGGACAGCTGGGGTTGAACCGGATGCATAGATTGCAAACTGGCTTATTGAGTCTGAGGGAGAACACAGAGAGTTTAGAACCACAGGATTGAAGACATTGACAGGAGCATGTTCTGCTGCAGAAGGTTTGCACTCATCCAGGCCCTGATATCTGCCAGACAAGCTCATAGAACATCGGAAGACCTGGTGTTGCTACTAGAGAAGGCAAAGTGGATTTGTGCGTCATCCATATACATGTGGAAGTTTACCCTGTGTTGCAGATGACAATACCAGAGGTAGTATATAGACAAGAAAAGAGGGTCAAGAAGGGAGTCCTGGGGTATCGCGCAGGTGACCAGGTGGGGTGGGCAGAGGAACCATTTCCTGAGAGGCGGTTGGTTAAGTATGACTCAAACCATGCAAGTGAAGTCCCATAAGGTAGATGAGGGAGGAGAGGCAGATGGAGGATAAGAGTGGTTGACTGTGCCGAACGCGGCAGAGTGATCCAGGAGAATGTGGAGACAAAGGGAGCCCTGGTCACATGCAGACTTTGACAAGAGCTGTCTCTGCGCTGTTGGCAGGGCGAAAACCAGACTACAGAGGCTCAAGAAGGGAGAGGTGTGACCTGCAAAAATACATTTCAGGACTTTGGCAAGGAAGGATAGGTTGGAGATGGGGCAGCAATGGGAGAGATTAGGGGGAAAAATTAAGGTTTTCTTTTGAGGGGGATGTGACAACAGTGGTTTTCAGGAGGAGTGGAACAGAGTCTGAGAAGAGTCCAATTTCCAAAATGAAGAATAGCTCCCGAGACTACCAAAGGCACTGGTGGAAATGTGTTCTCAAAGCTGCTGATCCAGAAATTCTTACTGGAGCAAAATAATGTGGAACAACATTCCATTCAGAAATCCTCTCACCTGCTCGATCTTCATGCCTCCAGCTCTTTTTGGCCACTTCTGCCAAGGCACCAATTCCGAGACCGACAGCCAAACCTGAACCACAAATCAGAACCAAATGAGGACTCAGTAACATAGAAACATCCACAGGTTAACTTTAACAAACATGAATCAGGCACAATACCCCCCCAAGTTACAGCAAGTTCCCACCAACAGCCATGATGAGAAACACCAACCGGCAAGGACACAGAGAGACATCTTCTCTTTTTCAATTGTGTCACAGGAACCTGAGCAAGTCAACCCTAACCTTGGGTTTGATCTCTAAAGAACAGCAGCTTTATCAACACCAACGAAATGACATCTAAAGAGCGCCTTTCACCTTGGGAGGACGCAACCTTATCAACCCCCTAAAACTGCACTAGACTGTCAGCCTGCAGCATGAGCTCAACATCCCACCATTGGGCTTGGATCTTCGGACCCAGAGTTAAGAGTGCTCCATTTGAGATGAGCAGACATATTTAAGACATCTTAATCCAAGCCACAATCAGATCATGATCCTCTTGAAACCTCTACAACCTAAGATATTGCGGATCCAGTTTCCCTACCTGGCCTCAGTGGCCGGAGGGGTGGTGGGGAGGGAGAGGGACTGAAGTGAAGGGAACCCGGCAGTCATGGCCCCAGCACAACAGCTATATAAAATCTCAGAGCCACAAGTAAAACATTAACCAAATGGGGATTGTTGTTTAAACATCGTTTGCCAAGAAACATTACAACCTTATCTGAATTTCACCTTCAGCAAATATGATAATTACTCACGCTACAAAAGAGAGCTATGTACTGAGGGGCTCAGATGACGAGCAACAACAACAATTTACATTTATATAGCGCCTTTCACGTCGGGAGGACGTCCCAAGGCGCTAAAACTCTCATAATTTCAGAGAAAAACACAATCTCAAAATTTCTGAAAGCCTCAATTCTCCAGGAAACTTGCAGCTTCCTGGAGAATCAACTCTGGGATCTTGCAACAACAACTTAAAATTTCCAACAATAATTTGCTGTTAAATAGCGCCCTTCACACAGGGTAACATCGTGGAGCGTTGGCTATAGTGGCGGTGGCCACTGACACCGAGCCAGGGGGGAGGGGGGTGGGGTTGGGTGAGGAAGGAGAGCAGAGGGGGTGGTAGTTGATTGTGAGCACAATAAAAGAAAAGGTCTTTAGGCAGTTTTTGAAGAGAGGAAGGTGGAGGGAGAGTTCCAGAGAGTAGTGGTTGAAGGCCACCGATGGTGGAGCAGAAGTCATGGGGCACAAACAGGAGGCTGGAGCCAGAGGGTGGTGAAGTGGGAGGGTAACCAGATTGGATAGGTAGGGAGGTGTGAGGGCATGAAGGAATTTGAAAATGAGTGAAAGGACCCTTTCAGTCAATGCTCGTCAGTCAGTGCTTCAGTCAGCCTGGACCGTGAGCTCAACATCCTCAAGTGGGGCTTGATACGAGTCAACAGATCAGTAAGGTAGGGAGCGAGTCAGGGGCTGCAAGAACGAGTGTGACTATATCTGAGCAGCTGAGACTAGCCCTGTGCCACCTTCATCGAGAGTCAGTGCAACAGGCACATTGCAGCTCTGTTACTGTGCAATTTATTTATGGAACATGTATGGAGGGGTGAGGAGTAGGAGTGAGGAGCGGAGGAGAGGAGGGAGAGAAGAGTTCCCTGCAAGACTTGAAGCATACACTGACCAGTACATAAACACTGAACAATCTTCACACCATCCCCTAGATTGGGAAGCATTGCCTAAATTGGTAGTCCATCCCTTCTCCTCAGTTTGGTCAAAACATTAACTTAAAAATCTCTTTAAAAAATAATAATTTATAGATTCACAAAGGGGAGAAAGGAATTCCATAATAAAGGAGAAGGAATGAAATACCCACCTCCAAAATTGGCCAATCGTCCAATCCGCGTTGCCGGCACCTTCCGTTCACGAGCTCGCTCACTTAGCTAGAGCGAATAAAAATAACAAATCACATTTACAGTGCCTTTCACACCAGGCAAGGCAGACCCAAGACACTGGACAGTCAAGGATTTTGAACCGAGCTGGCAGTTGGAATCAGGAGGGGTAGAGGACAGGGAGGGTAGGGGTAGCAGGGTGGCCAAAGACATGTTCGAAGAGGAGGGTATTGAGATCTGCCTTGAAGGAGGCAAGGGAGGAAGTGAGGCAAAGTGACTGTGGGATGGAATTCCAAAGGGTCGGAGCAAAGGACACAGGAAGTCAGACAAATTATACATTGATGCACCAAAAATATTTGGAAACATTTTATAGTGATACCGTCACATTTAGTAACTATTCATGGGCAAATGTAGCAGCCAATTATTCCCCACAGTACAGTACCATTGATGGCCACAAGGTAAATTACCAATTTTATCTAGTAGATTGCTAACCAAGTCACCACGAGAAACTGCAATTTTCCAACATTGTCACAGGAACAATAACACATGTGTACAGCACCTTTCAAGTTGGGAGGAAGTCCCAAGGTGCTTAACAGTCAGGGAATTTCACCTGAGCAGGAGGCTGGGATCAGGAGAGGTGGAGAACAAGAATAGGGTTAGGAGGGTGATCAAAGGCACGGTCGAAGAGGAGGATCTTTAGATGTGCTTTGACGGAGGCAAAGGAGGGAACGAGGTGAAAGGACAGACCAATTTTGTTTTAACTTCTCAAACAAAGTACGATATCTCCAACTATTCCTCCTCCCAAGCAACTATCTAATTCACTTTTAAAACAATTGATGGGCTTTACTTTAACAATGGTTTGAGGCAGAGAATTCCTTATTCCTATTACCTGCAATCAATCAATCAAAACTTACATTTATATAGCGCCTTTCACATCGAGCGACGTCCCAAGGCGCTGTACAGTTAGGTAATAATGGAAAAATAATTCTTGCTTCTTTCATTTATTTTGTGGATTATCTTAAATTCAGGCCAAGAATCAGAGTACTGAGTGCAGTTCTGGTCTTCATAGTGTAATAAATATAATAATCCTTGCATTTGATGGAGCGCATTACCATGCCTTTGAGATGTCCCAAAGCGCTTTACAGAATATTCTGGATTCCTGCAGCTCAGTGGTTAGAGCACTCGCCTCACAAGCAAGAGACTCGTGTTCGATTCTCGGCAGGGCGAAACCTTGGCCAAGTTTCCTTACATCACATGCCTGAAAATAGTCACTCAAGTTAAAATAAAAATAATTATTTGGTCTTTCAATCCATGACTGTTTGTGAAACACAAAGCTGTGCACAAATGGCTGCCGCATTTTGCCCACAAATATACAATCAGTTACAGTATTATTCTGTGAAACAATTTGAGATGCCTAGAAGACATGAAAAGCGCTATATCAAATGCAAGGAATATTATTTTATTAACATACTGGAAAATGAATTGACTATCTATATTTAGTTAAATGCAGCAGCCAATTGCATTGCATCCAGAACACCAACCACGTGAAGGGCGCTATGTAAATTCCAAGTTGTTGTTGTCAGAAACAGTCGTGGATTGAGAGATCAAATTATTATTTATTTATTGAAGGGATTACTAATCCCCAGAAATGCAATCTGCCAATCCCCACCCCTTCTAATCTTTTACTTAACCAGATTATCCCCCCCTCCCCCCCACCCCTCCCTCCCTCCCTCCCTCTTCACACTGCCAATTCATTCCTGCTCCATTAAATCTGTGTTCCCGGACACTTTAGATACCACTACTATTAATAATCCTTGCATTTCATATAACGCATTACCACATCGAGACATCTCAACGTGCTTCACAAAATATACCGTAAAGTGAATTGACGACATTTTGTGGGTGAACGCGGCAGCCAATTGCAGACAGCAGTGTCCCATAAACAGTCGTAGATTGAGTGACCAATTATTATTTTTTTGCTGCGATTACGACCCCTGGAAAAGCTATCCACCAATCAACTAACATCTGGGTGCCAATTTACTGCGAGGTTATCCGAGGCGTGTAAGTTAAGGAAACTTGCCCAACACTTCACCTTGCATGGCCCAGTTTGTCTCGCTTGTGAATCGAGTACTCTAACCACTAAGTTACAGGACCCCAGATATGCAAAGTGACCACAAGGGAGGAGCCTGGCAAAGGGACTGTGGGATGGAGTTTCAAAGGGTGGGGGCAGAGAGCCTGAAGGCCCAACTACCGATGGTGAGGTGCACCCAGCGGAGTGGCGTGTAGCAGACTGGAACCTACTGAGTGGTGGGACAGGTTGACAGGTGGTCAGGAGGTCACAGAGATAGGAAGGCCATGGTGGTCTATGAAGATGAGGATTTTGAGCTCTATTCTGAAGGATGGAGAACCAGTGGAGCTGGGTGAGGGTGGAGGAAATAGGGTTACAAAGCCCGGTGAAGGAGAAGACACAGAACGCAGAGTTCTGGATGATCTGCAGTTTGTGGAGGGAAGACTTGGGAAGGCCGCCTAAATGTGATAAATGTGTGACTGTAGCAGGAGAGTACATGTACCGGGTGTGTGACCAGTTACTTACCATCTGTCGGTGAGGTTTGTCTGTGGGATTGACTTTCGCCTCTCTGGCTTTCTCGATGTCTTCAGCAGTCAAGCCCCCCACCGAGCCATGGTCCTGGTGAAACGCTCTCCTCTGTCCCAGTCCAGAAAACGAGCTATTAATGTCCCGGTGTCTCTCGGCAAAAAGCCTCTCCTCCCCTGTGACCCCCTGCACCTGGTCGGACGAAGGCGATGGGTTAGGGCCTGATCGTCCCTGAGGGACTTCGGTGGAGATAGAGGAGAGATTTGTACCCAGTGCCCAGGACTCCGTGCTGGAGAGGTTCCACTCTGAAGACAAATCTTCATCCAGGTGTGAGATGCGTTCCTGTTGTGTGCTGAGATCCTGTCATGAAGAGAAGAGATTAGCAGCCAATCTGGCCAGCACAATTATCAGGGGTTATGAATTAAAAGCAGGTACCCAGCACCAACCCAGTACCCACCAGTCCTGCCGTAAAGAAGAGCCTTAAGCAGTAGCTCATCTCACACAGGATGGCTGCGATATACATTATGGCCACAAAAGGTGGTGGAAATTAAAGCAGTAGCCCCAAAGGTGAGCCCAATACTATCCTCACTTGATAACCATTCACACATAATAATAATCGCTGCATTTTAGTATCGCACTTTTCACGTCTTCTGGACTCCTCAAAGCGCTTCACAGAATATACTGTAAAATGAATTGACTTTTTGTAATATAGTGGGAAAAAAGCGGCAGCCAATTTTGCACAGCAGTGTCTCATAAATAGTTGTGGATTGAAATAACCAATTTATTATTGTTGTTTTTTTCCCCCAAGGCTGATTATCAGGCATGTGAAGTAAGGAAACGTGCCCAAGGTTTCGCCCTGTCTGGAATCAAACCCAGGTCACACGCTTGCAAGGCGAGTGCTTTAACCACTACAGGCGCTACAGGATATGTATACAGTTTCACGAACTGTGGAAAATCAACTTCCAAATTAAGACTGCGTTTCAAGAGTTTTCCATAATTCCACCCAAGCTTATATTTTAAGATAAAATAGCCTCATAGTCTAAAACTTGGGTCCCACACTATTGGCTCATTTAATAAGCACAGACACATCTCAACAGCATCCTGTGCGTGTCTGTGTGAGAGAATTCAAACATAAGCGTTGCTGGCTCTAACTCACTCTGGAAAAGTAATAAATCCAGCATAAAAAGACCCAATCTCCCCACCCACACACACTCTGTGCCAATTTAGCTGATCTCAGCCATGAAGGGAAAGGGTGAGTGCGATTGGCTTCAGTACCTCGAGAACTGGAAAAGGAGGAAGCACAAAACAGTTCTACTCCAATCTCTATCCTTCTGCAAACTCCTCCCTCCACCCAAAATTGTTGACTGTAAGTACCCCGAAAATCCCTTTTCACCCTGTGCTGTATAAATGGAGTTTATCATCTGCAAAAACTAGTCTTTTCTGTCTCGGGCATTGAACATGTCTCAGCTCTAGTATGATCTGGGACTTTCCCTCAATCCCCGCGACTTGCCCCCTTACTCCCCACTTTCAAATCACATCTAAAGACCTTATGTTTTGATCGTGCTTATGGTCACTTCCCTCCCCACCTCCCCCTGGACTCAGATTCTGCCATGATTAAGCACTCGGGAATGCTACCCCATATGAAGGGCACTATATAAATGCAAACTGTTGTTGTAGTAGTGCATCTTTCCACTGTGAGGTTAAAGGCATTTGTCAGTGCAGAGACCTACCTGCACCTTCTCCACAGCTGCACTGAAGCTCTGTTCAGTGAACGCCTGCCAGCTCCTGAGTGCGGACAGTGGCTCTCCTCCAGATATGGCCTGGCGTAGCTGGGCGCTCTGTGTTTCTACAATGGCTTGGCTCAACTTGGCGAAGCCCCTCGCTAACATGATAACCTCGCTCGCCATCGCACAATCTGTGTTCTCTCCTACTGGAATCCAAACAAGCAATGTTAATTATTATAAACAACAATCCTTGCATTTCATATTGGTAGCCTGTGTTGAAACATATCAAAGTGTCTCATTGGAAATTATTACAACAATAATAATCCTTGTATTTGATGTACAGGTGGAACGTTGATAATCCGGCATGGTTGGGACCAAGGACTTCCCAGATTTCAAAGTTTGCCGGTATTTAGAAACCTAGCCTAGCATAACATTCCGTTACTTTACCAATGTTGTTTTATTTACCCGATATAGTTTGTGTTATTTAACATGATTTATGTGTAAAAATATGTATATATATATATATATAATATAAAGAAATGTATTATTACTTAAAGGTAAATTGTAAATAGGAAATAAATTATAAATGTAATATTTTGAAATCTTGGCACCTTTGTGGGGGTTGCCAGCTTATGGAATGCTAGATTATCAACGCTCTACTGTATTATCTTATCAGGTCTTTGAAATTGCTTCACAGAATATACTGTAAAATTGAATCGACTTCATATTTTGCTTTTATTCCTTTTTTTAATGATTATTACTGCTGTTATTATTGAAGGGATTATTCCTACAAAATTTATGAAGTACAGTAACTGTATTTTGTAGGCAAACAATGCAAACACATTTTTTTCACTTAGCAAGGTCCCACAAAATAACCATGAAGTGTGTAACAAAGGGTCACTCTTAAAAAAAAAAGTATCTGAGTGCAATATCCGAATATAGGTTTTGTTTGTTATTCTGGTTAACCAGGTGTCTGACACATGTGGAAACCCATCACCGTGCTTAAGCGTATCCAACCTAAACTGAGATTGCCATGCCTCTCTATATATGGAAATCCCAGAGATAAGACTGTTGGAATGGAATGCGCACTCCCTCTTTAGAGGGACAGATCCTACTTACCTAATTCCGTAAAGTATTAGCCGCCGGTTGGTAAGAGCCAAGACTTGGGGACCCTGGGGTGTGCGTTGGGGTAACTGATGGAGTCTAATCAGCTAAAACCAGTTGCCATTGATATTGCTATCGGATAAGCTTTCCTGCTGCTTGTCCAGCTAGGAGCAGTCTACCTCACGGCTTTGGTTTTGCAAAATTAACCAGAGCTGAGTGTGATGACTCCCTGGCCCCAGTGACAGGCCTGCCTTTCCATATCCATCCAATGAGCCAGGTTGGGCTGTTCCGTCATCAGCAGTGCCCTGGAATATTGCAGACGCACCTGGCTCAGGTAGTGGACTAGAAAGCATCACAGAGGGCTAGCTTGATTACCAAATTCCATTGGTGGGGTTTCAACGCCTGACATTTTATCCAACAGATGGGAGTCTCCACCAAGCCACTCCAACAAACACTGTTGTGCTAACTTCCACTAAATTCAGCCTCAAATCAGAAACTAGTTTCGGCAAATCTTAAAGAGAAATCAACTTCCAAATTAAGTACATTTTCCAGCATTCTCCACAATCTTACATTTTAGGACAAAATGGCCTGACTAGATGGAATTTCAGGCCTCTCAGAAAGAGGGCAGCACACACACTCTCTCTCCCCTCCCCCAAATCAAACAGCCTTGTGTGACGAATACACTCCTCTGTTTACGTTGCAGTAAATAGAAATTTGGTTGTTGATCGATTAGTAGATCACACACACATATAGACTGCTTGGGAGACACTGCTGTGTGCAACTGGCTGCTGCCTTTCGCCCACAAAATATATACAGTCAATCCACTTGAAGTATATTCTGTGATGTGGTTTGAGACATTACAATGACATGATAAGGCGCTATATCAAATGCAAGAATGATTCATTATTATAAGAATAGCCATATGGACAAGTTCCAGTAGAGGCACCACTAGTGCAAGGAAAGGGAGAGTGAACCATATGACAGTGAAAAACACCATCACAGATATCTACAAGAAAAATCATTGCTCATAGACAAGTTTATGTGAGGCAGTAAGAAAACAAGAGCACCACATCATGAGGCAGAAATAGAGGTGATTTACCAGGCACATTAATCCACTGAGTGTGCAGCCATTCCAAGCATGAACCCACTCACAGACAGGAAAGAAAATACACGGAACCTGATTGCAATGCATTTTCTCTCCTCAGTTCCTAAACTTATGGATCATCCCACATTGCTATTAGAAAGTTTAGTAAAATCACAGCAAAACTATTTGCATGCTCACACAACTCACAAACACAGATTTACTTAGGAGTCTTGCAGCTTCTCTCTCCCTCAATCCCTGTGCCTCGCTCCCTCCCTCCAAACTTTCAAATCCCACCTAAAGACCCCTCATTTTTTATTGTGCTTATGGTCATCTCCCTCTGGCTTGGTGTGCGACTCTGCCACTTTCAAGCACTTCACAACTCTACAGTTCATAAAAATAACATCGCTGCTGTAGTTTAGTAGTGAGAGTATGTATTATTATATCTACAGAGATTGACACAAGCAAAGACAGATACAGACACCACACACATACATTCATTAAAAAACACATTCCTAATGACCCATAGAGTTCATTCTAACCCTGACAATAGGCAAGTGCTGGGGGGCCCTGGGCAGCGTCACAGCTTCTGTACAGTGAACCACTTGGTGGACTCACTATCTCAACAAACCCTTTCCATTCTGTAGTTTGTGATAAGTCAGTCCTGAGCTTATCACATGGGGATTTATACTACAGTAGTTGCTCAACAATTCTGTAAGATAAGACAATGGAGCTCCTGTGGCTCAGTGGTTAGAGCACTTGTCTTGCAAGCTGGGGAGACCTGTGTTCGAATCCAGGCAGGTCAGGGCAAAACCTTGGGCAAGTTTCCTTACTCCACACGCCTAATAATAATCCCTCCTAAAAAAACACACAATAATAAAATTGGTCATTTCAATCCACGACTGTTTGTGGGACACTGCTTGTGCGTGATTGGCTGCCACGATTCATCTACAAATATACAGTCAATTCACTTTACAGGATATTCTGTGAAGTGCTTTGGGACGTCGATAAGATGTGAAAAGCGTTATATCAAATGCAAGGATTATTATTATAATGTGAGTGAACCCTCCTTCGGGGGGAGGGGGCGTGGGCGAAGGAGGGTTTCCCATTAGGATATATACGTTTTATGTGACATCCTTCATTTTTATACAAAGTAACTGATCCAAGGGGAATATCCAAACACACAAAAGCCAAGCCATGGTGAGCGGCATCCAATCTCAACGGACATTTGGTTCCCACCAAAACATACAAATGTACACACACGTTTGCTATATTAGCAAATGTCAGATACGCCTGCAAATACTAACCCATCCATTCCCCCCAAGAAAATCCCTACTTGAAGTGGCAATTGGAACTAATGTCTCAACCCTGTCTGCCAGTTCCAGATTATCAGAAATCCACCCCCCCCACCCACAAAAATCTGCGACTTCAAGGGGATAAAGAAACAGTAAAGAGAAAAAAGAAAGACTTTTGTTGACACTGGCTTCCCAGCTGGCAGGTACAGTGTTGTTTACTGGGACAACATGACCTCCCTCTCGCTCTCTGGCTTTGCAAAGTCACACACAAACACATTGTAAAGCAACTCAACTGTGAATTGCAGTGTCTGTTTCTCCCTCACTCAATTTACATAATAATCCTTACATTTGATATAGCGCTTTTCACGTCTTCTAGACGTCTCAAAGCACTTCACAGAATATACTATAAAGTGAATTGACTGTGTAAATGTGGGTAAAATGTTAAATGCCCACACATTGCATATGTTTAAAAAGGATCAATATTATGTAAAGTATATACTTAAAATTTAAATATTAAATTTCCCATTAGGATATATTTAAAGGATTATTATAACAAAGTATTATTATTAAATGTGTGGTGGGGGAATGATAGTTTGATGTTAAAGTATTATTATTATATAAAGAATGGGAGCCAAATGTCTATTAAGATTGGACTTTTTTTATGTGGTGGTAGCGTGTGTGGGAAGGATTAATAATAATAATCCTTGCATTTGATATAGCACTTTTCACATCTTATCAATGTCCCAAAGCGCTTCACAGAATATACTGTAAAGTGAATTGACTGTATATTTGTGGGCAAAACGCGGCAGCCAATTGAGCACAGCAGCATCCCCCACAAACAGTCGTGCATTAAAATGACCAGTTTTATTATTGTGATTTTTTGGGGGAGGGATTATCATTGGGTGTGTGTGTGTGTGGAGTAACGAAACTTGCCCAAGGTTTTGCCCTGACCTGCCTGGATTCAAACACACATATACTTGTAAGGCGAGTACTCTAACCACTGAGCTAAAGGCACTCCTGTAGTTCTAGGTGTGTGTGTGTGTGTGAATAATAGGTGTGTGAAGTTTAGCAATGAAGTGTCTGTTTCTCCCTCGCCCAATTCGATAAATAATCCTTGCATTTGATATGGCGCTTTTCACGTCTTCTAGACGTCTCAAAGCTCTCTTATCGCTTTAAAAACATTTAAGTGGTGGTAATGGTGGGTGGAGGGGAGGGTTGGGAGAGAATTAAGTTACATATTAAAGTACTATATTATTATATAAGAGTATGAATTATATGTGTTTTTTACGTGGTGGTAAGTGTGTGCGTGGGTTAATAATAATGTGTGCAATGGATTGACTTCCATCAAATGACTGGATTCCCTCTTTTTTTTTCACAAACCATCGAAAGTTGGGTCTTTAAATAAAGTGATTTTTTTAAAAAAAACAAATAAAATACGTGGTAACTACATAACACACCCCACCCCACCCCCCCAACTCTCTCTCACACACACACACAGCACCAACCGCCACATACACACAACAGCCCACACACTACACAGTTGGAATAACTTTGCCCTTGTCCCTCTCCAGAACTTTTTTTTTAATGTTTGTTTGAGCAAAAAAAAATCAACACTGCATTATAAATGGTATCAGTTTTTTTTTGCAAACGTCGAATTAGCGAAAAAAAAAGGTCTCTCTTCACATCTCAAAGCCAACGTTTTGGTGCTGGGGGGGGGGGCGGGGGGGGAGGGGGTTTCTCAGACAAAAAATGTTTTAAACATTATTCTAAAAATAACACGGCCAACTGTCTTTTTCTCTCTCTCTCTCTCTCTCTCTCGTTCCTTCATCATATATATATAGACTTACATATATATAACACATTTACTTCTACAAATAATGCAACACACAAAAATAAAGTATAAGCGATTGATTGACTGAGGGAGGGGTGGCGGGGGGGGGGGGGAGGGGAGGCATAGCAAAGCATTATAACACGGCGTCGTTTCATTTCTTCCCTCCCCGTCCCTTCCTTCAAAACAAACTCACCGAGGGCTGCGAGCGTTGAGCTGAACTGACTTGGCTTTTCACTGTGTGTGTGTGTGTATATGCAGCACCAACGGTCACCGCACGCGCTGCCCTCCCCCCTCCTCCGCTTCACAACAAGAGGTCTCCGTGTCACGTGTGCCGCGGCTCCCGCCCGCCTTCCCTTCCCATTGGCCACCCTCACCGCTCGCCCCCCTCCCGGCGCAACGCGGTCGGCCGGAATTGATTGCTTGAGGGACGTGTCAATCAATCAGACGCCCAAACCCCACAAATCACACTGAGCCACCCACACCCCCCCAGCGCCACCATCTCCCGCCTACACGTCCCATTGGCTGCCTGCCCCAAACACACACCGCCCATTGGTTGCCCGCACGCTGTGAGTGCTAAACCTCGGTACCCACATGACCTGTCCAATGTGTCAATCAGCGAAGAGGAGTGGTGGGGTGGGCTCAGCGCGGCACCGCTGATTGGTCACAGTCCCATCGCCCGCGCAATGGATTGGTCGACGTCGTTGTCAATCAACGGTATGGGGGGCGGGGGTCCCGTTGATTGGACGAGACGATCGCCCATTGGCCAACCGTTCCCGATTGCCTGTCCGGGCCACGTGGTGTTTACGCGGCTACCGATTGGCCGAACGGGGAGCGAGTGGCGGCCACGTGCAGAACCACACGTTAGCCAATGAGACGGCGGAGGTCAGGCTTGCACCACGTGCTCAGCTCACTGAGCATCCACAGGGTCAACCAACACAATGGGGGAAAATGGGGTTCGAGTCCCGGGTCAAAACTTGGGTCAAAACTCGGGATAAATTTCCTAATTTTTTTTATTATTATTAATAATAATAATGCAGTATTTCCCTCAAGGAAATAAAACAATAACAAAATTAATCAATCAATTAAACAAAACTTACATATATAGAGCGCCTTTCACGAAAATTGACTATATTTTTGTAATATACTGTTGTAATATTTTATAATATGCAACCAACTCACTGGAGGTGTCTCCGCCCCACCACCCCCCCCCCCTACCCTCCCCCCACCCCCAAATAAAATATTGGTCACTCAATTCACAATTGCTGAATGCCTTTTATGTTGCATTATACATGTGTATATATATATCTATATATATATATATATATGTGTGTGTGTGTGACGGAGTAACCAGATAGAAATTGGCCCGTTTTTATTTGAAGTCAATAAAAGTACTTATTGGAGACTTGTTTCCTAATTCGAGGTTGCAACTGACACCCATCAAATGCCGTGATTTTACTAAGTGCTATTTACTAAGCTGCCTTTCCCTTCTCCCTCCCTCCACAGAGAGAGAAAAAAGTCATTCAGACTACAGTGTTTGGGTTGTATGTGTGCCTATGGCGGTTTTCCAATTCAAGATCCTGATCCTCCATGGTCAATAAATTCGACCCACAAAATATACAGTGAATTCACTTGACAGTATATTCTGTGAAGTGCTTTGAGACGTGAATACTTGAAGACGTGATAGGATGCTATATCAAATGCAAGGATTACTATTACTATATCAAATGCAAGGAATAACGATTCCCGTTGAGACACTCGAGATGTTTCAAAGCCGGCTGCCAATATGAAACACAAGGATTGTTGTATTAACATGGCTTGGATTGCAGCGGGAGAGAATCAGATCGTGAGATGGCAAAGTAAGGTTATCGTATTAGCGAGGGGTCTTACCAAGTGGTAAGGCGTCATAATTAAATGCAGCCATCATTAATATAGAGCCCTACATGCAATTCACTAAAGACTTCTCCAGTCCACCGTTTCACAGGGCAAATCATCGGGCCTGCACGTCTCACTACTCTGGGTGGAGCTCCAACAGCCCCGTCACTGGCCCGGAAAGCCTTCCTAATTTAATAGCGCTAGGATTAGTTTTGAAATCCCTTCGGCCCCTAGCTCCTCCCTACCTCTCGGACCTGCTTACGACGTGCTTCACCGAATATACTGGTAATGTGAATTGACAAGATAAATTCTGGGCAGCAACTTGCGAACAGCAGTGTCCCACAAACAGGCATGGATTGAGTAACTACATTTTGTTTAAAGGGATTATTACCCACCAGAAAGCAATTCACCAATCGACTACTGCTTGTTCAATAGGTGTGTGGAGTAAGGAGATTTACCAAAAGGTTCACCCTGACCGGGAATCCAACCCGGCTCCGCTTGCTTGTGAGGCAATTGCTCTAACCAATACGCTACGTTATTAAATAAAGTTATTTAAATTTAGCATAGAGTTAAAATAATTTTTCCATGCACAAAACGCCAAAACACCATTTATTTTAATTTGTGGGCCTCAATTGGTTTAGTTTGCTGAAAATTCCAGATTTAGAGATAGAAAGATTTTGGAAGAAAAAAAGACTGCACAGATAAATCAGATTTCAGTAACATTTTAACACCTAAACCTGGGGCAAAATACACCTACAATCCAGCCTGGATGCTAGGCTAAATTGTTTGAAGGTGACAAATCATTTTTAGAATAAATAATCCTTGCATTCGATTTGATAAGGTTTTGCTCATTTGGCTGGACAAGACAAAATGTCCCTTGGATACATATTAGCTGACATTGTGCAAACTATCAAGACACAAGATATTGTGTTTGGCAATGTGGATTGCTAATCGTAACATAAAATCCAACTCATCCCAAACTCTGCCGCCCGCATACTCACCTGCACCAAACTTCGCTCCCCCATTACCCTAGTCCTTGCCAGACTTCACTGGCTCCCTATCCCACAGAGGATCGACTTTAAGATCCTCACCCTTGTTTTCAAATCCCTCCACTCCTCTGCACCCCCCTACCTCTCTGATCTCCTCTCCCACCCAACCAGCACCCGCTGCCTTCGCTCCTCTGGGTCTGACCTCCTCCATGTCCCCCGAGTCCTCCGCTCCACCCTCGGCGGCCGTGCCTTTAGCCACTAGGCCCCGAGGCTCTGGAACTCCCTTCCTCACTCCCTTCACCTTGTCCCCTCTCTTCCCAGTTTCAGGTCCCAGCTGAAGAACCTTTCTCTTCGACCGCGCCTTTGGTCACCTTTCTACCCCTGCCCCTGGCTCGGTCCCGGGATCCGCTACTGTGAAGTGCTCTGAGACGCCGTCCGTGGAGGGTGCTATATACATCAAAGTTGTTATTGTTGTTGGAAATAATCAAAATATTATAAATATAATAATAAAAATGTTGTCACTCAATCCACGATCATTCGTGGGACACTGCTGTGCACAATTGGCTGCCGAGTTTCGCTTGCCAAACACGTAGTCACTGCACTTTACAGTATATCCTGTGAAACGCTTTTAGATGTCTCTAAGTCATGATAAGGCCCTATACCAGTTTATATTCCGCACATTTCAGACACCCAGGCAGGGGGAGCGGGAGGGGGAGAAAGGTGATCAAAGGCGCAATCGAATAGAAAGGTCTTCAGCCGAGACCTGAAACTAGGAAGAGAGGGAGCGAGGCGAAGGGAGTGAGGAAGGGAGCTCCAGAGTTCCGGGGCGTAGTGGCTGACGAAAAAAGCAGTGCTGGTGAGGGACCGGATGTGGAGGAGGAAGGCCAGTTGGAGTCGATATACAGTCAATTCACTTGATAGTATATTCCATGAAGCGCTTTGAGACGTCTAGAAGACGTGAAAAGCGCTATATCAAAATGCAAGGGTTATTTTATCACTATCATTATTATTATTGACACCTCTAAAGCTGGACAGAAAATACATTTTTAATTTTAAAATATGTCCATTACATTACAGGAGGGGGTGTGGGGGGAAATTCTTGAAGGTGAAAGGTTTAAAAAGGGGAACAAGAGAGCAATTTCTGGTTAGATTGAGACAGTGATCTGATATGTGGGGAAGATGAACAGGAGAAACCTGTTGGTTGTGCGTTCCTCTCAGAGGTGGAGTCCTGTAGTTTTGTGATTAGGTCACTCACCTGTATTCAATTCCCGGAGAGGATATATATATATAGATATATATATATATTTTGGGATGCTCAAACCACGACTGTATGTGGGACAGTGCTGCTCACAATTCGTTGCCGTGTTTCGCCCACAAAATATAGTTAATTCACTTTACAGTACATTCTGTGAAACGGTTTGAGACGTCTTGAAGATGTGATAAGATGCTATATCAAATACAAGGATTATTGTTATTATTATTATGAACTCTGGTAATCAGATGTACTGTCATTCGAGCAAAATCCCTACAAAACTAGAGGAAAGCCCACCTATCATCTAATAAGTTGACCTATTTGTAATCAAACCCCCTCAAAGATGCCTCCAGAAGAAAGTGAGCCCTGTTGTCAACAGTCTCAAGTTACCTATCTGTATTTATACACACGTGTTGGATGGGGAGAGAGTGAAACTCTTGGAAAACAGGATTTATAAAGTGATGAGCAGCCATTAACATAACATCACCAGGGACATGTTGACCTCTGCCCGCAGCTCATATTCAGCTCTTACATAACGCGGGATATGTCTCTGCGATCGGCCTCGGATACAGAAAAAGAAACATCAGGGGGAGAAGTGTTGAGAAGTGTAAACCTTTCACGGTGTGCGCACAACAACAACTTGCATTTATATAGTGCCTTCACACAGAGTTAACGACCCAGAGGGCTTGACAATGGCGGAATCTGACACCGAGCCAAGGGAAGGAGGGAGGGAGGGAGGGAGGGAGATGACCACAGAGACCAGAAGATTTTTAGGCGCGATTCGAAAATGGGGAGGAAATTAGGCGCAAGAGTTCCAGGGTATTGGGGCGTGGTGACTGAAAGCACGGTCACTGCGCACTGGGAGAAATCACAGGGGGAAGAGGCTAAGGGAGAAGACATGTGTGTGACCCATAACATGGGTGAGGGGAGGAGGGGAATTGAAGTACAGTTTCACTGCGTACTGACCAAAATTTCACTTCCATTTTTATCCTTGTCTAATACAATACTGTACAAAGTTCAATTTCTGTACAAATGGATACATTTGCATTAAATGTATAAATATATACATTTATGTTTAATATATACATTTATATTAAATATTTTTTAAATATATTAAATTATAATTTAATAATTATAAATTGCATTAAACTATTGAATCAATAATAGCAGTAGAAAGGATTTTATTTTCAAGCTCTTTTACACTAATAATAATAATTTTGTAATCCAGTAAACTGTGAACATCATTTTGCCTTTAAAACAGCCCAGAATTCTTTGAAAATTTTCAAAACTGAATCGTAGGAAGCCAGGTTTCACTACTTTTAAATTTTAATATGATTTAGTTTTACAGACGAAAACAAAACAACAGTTAGGGCCTCACTTATTGCCTAGTGAAATACAGGAACTCTCCTCCACTTTGTACTGCTACTCCTCAGTTAACGTTGGGGATGTGTTCTTGAAAAATGCAATTTTAACTGAAATGACTGATAATGAAACCCAAATGACCACAGTGGTAATGATATCAATTGAGGAGTTACATTCCCCCGGTACATTTCTTGTCTAAATATTCTTACACAAATATTAAATAAAGAGCAAAAAACGACAGTACTACGATTCAAAAATTGAAATAAATGTTTAACAAGTACCAATATATCAATTAAATAATAATACAGTGACGAGAAAACTTATTGGAGATGGTTGATGCGGTAGTCGGCAATGGTGAGTGGCGGGGGTGGGGTCATTCAGGTGAAGGGGTGGAGTCATTCAGATGAAGGGAGCGGATGGCCGTTTAAAAACGATTATTTTATAAACGACGTATAATCGAAAGAACAGGCAGCGGGACGACAAATAATGAGGAGTTCCAGTACTTAAACACACAGTTCGGAAAGTTGTAAATGAGGGCATTATCTGAATCTACGATTCGATTGTAGCCTCGTGTCTGCCCAGCGAGGGCGACGCTACATAAATAAATGCAAGTTACGCACAGCAGTGTCCCACAAACAGTCGTGAAAAATGACCCGTTTTTTTGTTCTGAGGGATTATTATCGGGCGTATCAGGAGGAAGGAAACTTGCCCAAGGTTTTGTCCCGCCTAGAAATGAACCCAGGGGTTTCTCATTTGTAAGGCGAGTGCTGTAACTACTGAACTACAGGACTACATAACTCTACGTACATGAACCCACAGGTCTCTCTCTGTTCCTTCACCCCCTTTAAGATTCTACCATCAGCTTGTACCGGCTTTCCTCATTCTTCCTCCTAAAATGCATCACTTCACGTTTATTCACATTAAACTTCATCAGCCCATCAGCCCACGTGTCTGCCCATTTTACCAGTCTGTCGTTGTTGTTGTTGTTGTCTACATCTTCTTGTAATCTGCTATGATCCTCCTCCCCGTTTACTACTTTTCCTAGCTATCTGCAAACTTAGAAATAGTACTCCCTATAACCCAAATCCAGGTCGTTTATATACAGTACTGTACATCAAAAACCTCAGTGGTTCCAATACCGACCCCTGGTGGACATCACTGCACACTTCATTCCAGTCAGAAAAACAACCGTTCATCACCACTCTCTGCTTTCTGTTTTCCAACCGGTTCTGCATCCATTCTGACACTGTCCTGTTAATACTGTTGGCTTCTATTTTTCTTACAAGTCTCTTACGTGGCACTTTATCGAAAGCATTTTTTAAAAATCACACAAACTACATCAACTACACTACCTTCCTCCACCCCTGCCTGCCCCCTGAGAAAAAATGCTAGGAGGCATGGTTTGCCTTTAACAAATCAGTGTTGGCTATCCTTTATTAATCCATGGTTATGGATTTTTAATGGATTTTTTAATCCATAGTTCATTAATTAGTCCTTTATTAATCCATAGTTCAAGCGCTCTGAGACGCCATCCGGGGTGGAGGGCGCTATATAAATCAAAGTTGTTGTTATACAAATGAAAATTTATTTTGTCCCAGAATATATTCTCCAGAAGATTCCCTATTACTGACGTTGGGTTGACTGCTTGTAATTCCTGGCTTTATCTTCTTCTGCCCCTTTTGCAAAGAGAGTAACATTTGTAACCCCCTTCAGTCCCTCTTTAGGTTTTTTTCCTAGCTTCTGATACTCTCTCCCTGTAGGATTTCGGCCCTTTTTTTCTGCTACGTCATGGATCCCAACGAGGATCCCAACTTCTGGATGCCCCCCTTCCCTTCTGTTACAGTGTTTTGCACCTGTTCCGTGATGTCTTCAACCCTGGCACCCAGGGAGGCAACATACCATGTCTGAGGCACGTATTTGGTTGCAGTCACACCTGTCTACTCCTTTTACCATTGACTCCCCAATGACAATTGCGTCGAACCTTCCCTGTGTCTCACTGTGCATCCATGTTGTTTGTCCACAAAGCATCCTGGAGTTCCCACATGGCACACATTGGGCATGCAACTGGTCTCAGCGGCCCTGCCATATTCCCAGCCATACTTTATATTATTTTAACACAACTATTATATAATTTATACTCATGCACCTTTCTCCCAAGCACGAAATTCCCACTTCACCACCAAATTCCCACTCTCACCAAATTCCTTCACGGAATTCTTACTCTCCACGTGGGCCTAGAGAGTGCTAGAGTTGACTGTTCCTCCAACACCATCATGAGTGAAGGAGGAGATACACTTTAAGGAGGAATGAAAGGCATTTTTGAAACACAGATCAAAACTTTTAACGCACCAAATTCATACCGTGTGACACACAGTGAGTTTAAATGACGTACGTGGATTCTGCCAGCTTAACGGTTAGAGCATTTCACCTGATAAGCGAATGAGAGGATCTGGGCTCAATTCCTGACAGGGCAAAACTTTTTTGTGCAAATTTCCTTACCCCACAACACACCTCTCAACCGGCAGTAAGTAGGAACCTGGTTGTTAGCCGATTGGCGGATCACTCTTCCATGGCTAGTAATGCCTTAAAAAATAAGTAAACAAACAAACAAACAAACAGACAGACAGACAGACAGACAGACAGACAGACAGACAGATTTGGTTATTCAATTCATGACTGTTTGTGACTGCCACGTTTTGGCCACAAAATATACAGTCAATTGCTTTGAGATGTCTAGAAGATATGGTAAGGTGTTAAATGAAGAGCAAGGATTATTATTTTTAAAGAGCACATTACGTGATTATCTGTGCTCATGTGTACGAAAATACGTTTTCCGGAAATCAGTCATCCATATGTTTTTGCCGTCCCCACCAATCTCCTTCCCAACTCGTTTCGTCACCACTGGGGTTAAGCCTGAGTGAGGAATTCCTGGTGAATTTTTGACAGCTGCCCAGTATCCAGTATCTGTTTGTGAGGAAGCTCTCACTCTGCTGGCCTCATCATTCCTGACTCATCATTCGTTTCTCCATGCTGTTTAGCTCCTTCTTCTGTTGAACAACATCCACCCTCATTCACTGTCCCTCAAGTAAAGACAGCGAGGAATCTTCCCCCACTGATGTCTATTGAGTGGGGATAGAGAGCTGAGGGCAGGCAGAGAAACCAACTGAAGTCCTTTCCTCACTCAACATCCACCCACAAGTGCATCTCCCTGGAAGGAGAGTGATCGGGAAGCCAGTCTGACTCTCTTCCTGGTAGCTCCAGGGTTGCTGAGGCCAAATTTAGCGCACTTACTGCCATCCTAATTGAGATCAGCTCATTTAGAACAAACTGATGATGAACTGTTTGCCTTACAAGTTGAAAGACTCGGGTTCAATTCCTGGCAGGGCGAAGTTTCCTTGGGCCAGTTTCCTTACTCCACACACCCAGTAATAATCCCTCAAAAAAAACCAATAATAACTTGGTCATTTCAATCCATGACTGTTTGTGGGGCAACACTGCTGTGCACAATTGGCTGTTGCGTTTCGCCCACATATATATATCTACAGTCAATTCACTTGATGGTATATTCTGTGAAGCGCTTTGAGACATCTAGAAGACGTGAAAAGTGTTATATTAAACGCAAGGAGTAGTATTGTTATTATGAAAAGAGTTATTATCACAAGCTATTTACTATTTCCAATCTGAGCTTCCTTGCCAAAGTTCTGGAACGCGTTGTCGCTAGCCATCTTGGGGGCAAAGTGATCTGCCAATCGGCTTTTACCTTGTGCCCCTCCAGTCTGGTTTCCGCCCTGCTCTCTCTCTCTCTCTCTCTCTCTCTCTCTCTGTGACCAGGGCTCCCTCAGTCTTCTTGCCCTCCTGTATCTCTCTCCACCACGTTCATCACAGTTGACCATGCTATCCTCATCCACCGCCTCTCCTCCCCTCACCCTTCTCAGTGGGACTGCACTTTCCAAATCCCTGGAAGAGCGAAACTTTCCTGCAACTCAATGTTGACAGGACAGAAGCCATACTCATTGTATGGCTCCTGTCAATGTCTTTTATCCTGCAGGTCTGATATCCTCAACCTCTTCACACCCATCCCTCAGACTTACTGAACCAGTGCGCAACCTAGGTGTCAGGTTTGACCCCACAGCTGTCTTTCCTTCCCCACATCCGGTCCCTGACCAGAAAAGCCTTACTCCACCTCCACCACATTGCCCTCCTCCAACCGTAGGCTCAGCGGAAACACTTCTTCATGCGTTTGGCACCTCCCGATTGACTTCTCAAATGCCTTTTTTGTCAGTCTCCCCAGTTCCACAATGCACAGGACCAAACTGATCCCAAACTACCTGTTGTGCTCACTCGTACTGATCTCCATGGCCCCCCTCACACCGGTTCTCGCCAGGATCCACTGGCTCCCTATTCCCAAATGGATTGAAATCAAGATACACTTGTTTTCAAATCCCTTCATGGCCCAGCACTTCCCTACCTCTCCAACCTGCTCGCTCCATTGGCCTGTGTGAGGGATGCAAAATAAATCCCAGTTGTTGTTGATGTTCTACTGCAAAGTGAATAGACGCAGTGTATTTTGTGGCAGGAAACACAGCAGCCAATTGCACGTAGCAGCATCCCACAGTCAAATGACCACATTTTTGTTTCTTTGAAGCACTTATTACTTACTCCCTGACAGCAATTTTCTCTCTGAAATATTCAACATTATAGAAACTATCTTAAATGCAATTTTTAAACAATGTATTTCTGTAATTTTTAATCAAGCCTTCCAACACCCCCACCACCCCCACCTCCCACCTGCCCCCAACCTTCAGTCAATCTGCCCATGGAAATCCATCCCAGAGTCCATCGTACTCACTCCACCCCCCCCGTCCCCTCCTTCAAGGCACATTGTGCAGATGTATAGCTTAGTGGTTAGAGCGCCTGTCTCGCAATCGAGAGGACCTGGGTTCAACTCCCGGGCAGGGAAAAACACTGGGCAAATTTCCTTACTCCACATGCCTCTGTTTAACCAATAGTAAGTAGGAACCTGCTTGTTAGTTGATTGGCAGATCTATTTTCCAGGGGTAACAATAAATCTTTCCAAAACTAAATAAAATATAATAATAATAACGTGGTCACTCATTCCGTTGGGATGCTGCTGTGTGGAATCGGCTTCCACGTTTATGAGACAGTTTTATGTCAAATATAAGGATAATGTTATTATATTTTGCCTGACCCAGCATCAACAGTGTGTGGTGTAGTGGGACTGTTCTCAGTGACATCTAAAACAATGTAATACTGAGTCTTGCCAGCCAGTGGCACTATGTAATATCATAGCCATATCCGGGTTCCTTCGTCCATTGGCTTACTGTACAATAAATAGTCCTGGCATTTAATATAGTGAATGTAACATCAAAACAAGTATTTTATGAACCTCAGGCTGATCCCGACCCTGTATTCACCGCCCATAACCCACTTACTCCCAAACCCACTCCCCGCCGTCTCCGCTCATCCGTCTCCGACCTGCAGCAAACTTTCTGCAAACTGATCAGCCAGTTAGTTTAAGGTGCAGCGTGGACAGACGTAATATATTGAATCGTAGAATTTCACAGCACAAAAGGAGGCCATTCAGCCCATCGTGTCTGTGCCGGCTCTTTGAAAAGAGTTATTCAAAGTCAATCCCACTCCCCATAACCTGCAATTGAATACAGTATATACAATTTGTATAATTTTTTTAAAAAAAATCTATTCAAGTCACACATTAAAGTTCCCTTGGTTTATAGTACAGTACTTTGCTTTGATTGCCAGACAGGGAAAAAGGTTGGCCAATTTTCCTTTACTCCACACATCTCTATTTATCTGGGAGTTAGTGGGGACCTGGTTGTTGGACGATTGGCGGATCACTTTTCTGGGGGGTAAATAATAATCCCTTCAAAAATATACAATAAATAAACACAAATTTGGTCACTCCATCTACAAGTGTTTTTGGGACACTGCTGTGGATGATTGTCATTTCAGCCACAACATTTTCAGTCACTTTAACAGTCTATTCTGTGAAGCGCTTTGAGACCTCTCTCAGATGTGATAAGGTGCTCTATATTGAGGTAGCAGGTCGGAGAGTCCTTCGACGAGAGGTGGTGAGACAGGGCTCGAAGCTGGCTCGTGGTCTTCAAGGAGGCGCATTTCGAGTCAGCGGCTGTTTGGGTCTTTGAGATGGTAACGATTCACACTTCAAATAACCTCGAAATGTCTCAAAAGTGCTTCTTCACATCTAGTTGCTTTCAGACGTAGTGATTTTATTGGTAGGTGAAGACGGCAGTCCATTTGCACACAGGTCATTTATCGCCCATGAGCAATAAATAATCCGTCAATTAGTGAGTGATTTTTAATCTGGAGAATTGTCGCACAGCTCAGGTTCATCACGTCAACGAAAGCCATATCTGGGGCTGAAAGGGAGGGAGGACCCGTCTGTGGGGCCATGGGGAGAGCTTGGGGAGTGGGATTGATTGAGACAGTTCTTTTCAAAGAACTAGCACAGACATGAGGGGCCGAGTGACCTCCTCCTGCGCTGTGTAATTCTACGAGAGAGGAGGGATTCACAAAACACCAACTCCCGGTTGCAGTAAGCAGCCAAGTCCCCTGACCAGATGTGCTCCACTCTAACGCGCGAGAAATTCAACTTGATGCAATCGTTCACCTGCAAGTCTGCAACCACTATATTCCACAGCAAAAAAAAACCCGTGAAGTGATTTGAGCTAATAATGATTTGATGTGTCAAAATGATACGATAAGTCGCTGTATTTAAATGTAAGGTATATTGTCATTGTTGCTTCTGGGGCGAAATTCCACAGATGGAAGTGACGGACTTCTGGCTTCCTGCAGCAGTCACTAATCGAAGGCTGTCGGGTTTCACGGACCGTGTTTCCGACAACTCCCACAGAAACAGTGGCCTGACATCTCCAATGGTCCCAGTGTAAAATTAAGCAAATTTAAAATCGGGCAGAAATCGGAGGGAAATAGTTAAAGAAAATCATTTGCCAAAAATACAGTCAATTTACTTTCCAGTATATTTACAGTATATTCTGGGAAGTGCTTTGAGACATCTTGAGACATAAAGCGCTACATCAAATGCAAAGATTATTATTATTATTATCATTATAACAACTGGGGGAAAACAAAGCAGCTTCGAAATTAGAATCAAATTGAAGGAGTTTCATCTTTTCTGCTCAATCTTAAACTCTGAGACCGAATGGTGTCACAGGACTAATACCAGGTGCAATACTCTATGGACTTCTAAATATGGTGTTGGGCTGTTTTGCTTTCTCCTCCAAGTATGATTTGTGTATGTTCATAGGAACCAGACTTCAGCCACAGCTTTCGTGAATGAAGTCACTGTGTGTGAGTGAGAGAGAGAGAGAGAGAGGCAGGATGTGGGGCCTTCAGTGAATGGAAAAACCAGACCCAATGGAAACTGATCCGAGTGAGATTAATGGCCTGGCTCACTCTGTGGAAATCATTCTTATTTTTGTTAAAAAAAACAGGGACAAAAATAGCAAGCAAACTTTACAATAGCTTTGGTCTCGCAGAATGAAGGCTGGGACTGTTCCAGAGGGATTGTGTCCTTTTAAGGAGATTTTACTGCAAACAACCGGTTTTGCAAATAGAAGATAAAACAACGTAATTAAACAATGTCCCCAAAAAGCTGCACAAATAATTATTGAACGTAACAACTGTTTCTTGTGAGCAGACAAGGCGGTTAATGTGTGTGCTGTGAGGTCCCGTAAATAGCCCTGATGGAGGCCACTGGTCAAAAAAAACAATAAATGGTCAATAAATGCCCAATAGATTCACCCACAAAATATATAGTGAATTCACTTTACAGTATATCCTGTGAAGCGCCTCGAGACGTCTCAAAGAAGTGATAAGGCGCTGTATTAAATGCACGGATTACTATTATTAGAGTGCAATTCAATTAATACAAATACGGCAGAGTTACATTTTCTGCAGACAGCTTTGCTGACCCCAAAAATTAACGCAATTCCTGAGGGTTTGGACCATTTGAAGATAAGGCAATCTGCAATCTTTAATTTCCACATGAAGCGGACAGAGAGACCTCACCTCAAGGATAGCAACGCTAACAACATAACACTCGCTCCATTATGGTGCCGGAATCGGCTCCTGCTGTTTCTCTCCAGCTGTGCTGCTGCATTCCTGTATAAGGAGCTGTTTGGAGTACGTATCTACATGTTTTATTGTTTTATTGGCTGTCTGTTGTGATTTCTGGCCTGGGCTCGGCGCCTTGGGACGTCCTCCCGACGTGAAAGGCGCTCTATAAATGTAATTTGTTGTGTTGTTGTTGTTGCTGCGTGTGTGTGTGTGTGTGTGCAATTATTCTCAGACTTATTGCTAACAACACCATTTGCTTTTTAAAAAAATTTCTCTTGTTTGTCTATCACTCCCTCCAATAACACGTTAAATTTGGATCCAGACCATCTGCGAAAAGCCAAGTCATTTCTCCCGGAAAACTGGCCAATATTCACCTGATTGCCCAGAAATACATGTTAATCAGCCAAGCCATGCTCCTCACTTGTCTGCTTGTGAGACCATTAGAGGCTGCAAGGTGTTTGTTCATCTGCTGGATTTTGTGTCCCCCCCCCCCCCCCCACCCCACTTGCTTCATGTGGAAATTTAAACTGTTCCGAACTTCAGGAGATTTGCCGAACGTCGGGGGGAAAAAAAATCAAATAGAGTACTGTTTGTGTTTTGAAATCTTGCCGGTTTTAGGGAGTTGCGGCTTTCAGAATGTGGTTTTACTGTACAGCGGGTGCAATTTGGCCAGAGCCCAGGCTCGGGGACCCTAGAGTGTGTGTCGGGGACCCTAGTGGGTGCGTTGTGGGGGTAACTGCTGGCGTCGAACCGGCTAAAACTGCGTAGTTTGCCATGGATTATTGCCGTCTGGCAAGCTGGCCTGCTGCTTGCCCGAGTAGGACCACGCCGTACCGGTCAGGGCTTTGGCTTGCAGAGTTAACAACAACATTCACAGGAGCTGAGTGAGATGACTCCCTGTTCCTAATGACTGGTCTGCTGTTCTAGGTCCCACCAATGAGCCAGTCTGGGCTGTGCTGTCATCCCCCCAAAAAAAGTTTCTAGTTAAATGTAACCACAAATTATGAAGGAGCTGATTTTTCTGGCCATCTGGTGATGGATGTCCTTCACTGCCCTCAGTCTCTCTGCCACCTCCTTATTTGTTCTCACTATTTCTTTTAGTGTATTCTAGTGTATTCCTGACCCTCTGATTGCTTTATTTTGTGGAGCTCCTGTAGCTCAGTGGTTAGAGCACAACCCTCACAAGCAAGAGACCTCGGAGCAAAAACCTTGGGCAAGTTTCCTTACTGCCCACAGCTAATAATAATCCCTCCAAAAAAACCTCAATAATAAATTGGTCATTTCAATCCACGACTGTTTGTGTGGGGGACGCTGCTGTGCACAATTGGCTGCCGAGTTTCTCCCACAAATATACAGTCAATTCACTTTACAGCGTATTCTGTGAAGGGCTTTGAGACACAGTCTAGAAGACGTGAAAAGCCGCTATATCAAATGCAAGGATTATTATTATTATTACTATTACCAGCAGTGAGAGCCCTGGAATACCGAGGACCTGCCTGGCTCAGAAACCAGACTAGAGACCGTCACAGAGGGATGGCTCGATTCCCCAAATTCCATTGACAAACATGTCACCTCGGAACCAGTTCAGCTGGAAGGAGACCCGGCTTAAGACCACATTGAGCAGTCCTGTAGCTCAGTGGTTAGAGCAATCACCTTACAAGCGTGAGACCCGTGTTCAAGTCCAGGCAGGTCAGGGCAAAACCTTGGGCAAGTTTCCTTACTCCACACACCTAATAATAATCCATAAAAAAAACCACAATAATAAAATTGGTCATTTCAATCCACGACTGTTTGTGGAACACTGCTGTGTGCAATTGGCTGCTGCGTTTCGCCCACAAATATACAGTCAATTTACTTTACAGTATATTCTGTGAAGCGCTTTAAGACGTCTAGGAGACATGAAAAGTTCCATATCAAAATATAAGAATTATTATTATATACATTCAGTCTTTAATCCTTCCCTCTTTCCCTCCCTCCACATTCACTGACTAAGCAAGTGGATCATTCCAGGGGCTCATCGCTTGCAATTCTGTTACTTGCCACAGAGAGACACGAATGAGCTGAATGGCTTGGCTCTCTGTTTGATCTTCCTAATTCAAACACTGCAAACTGTTTGCAATAATAACAACAATTATATCAATTATTTGACGTAGCACCTTATCGTGTCTTTGAAACGTCTCAAAGGATTTCACGGAATATACGGCAATTTAAATCGACTGCACACAAGGTATATTTACACCACTCTCAAACTCTCCGAAAAAGCTATACCACTTGGAAGGACGAGATATAAATGCAAGTTGTTGTTGATTCATTAGGATTTGCTAATGATTAGGGTGGGACTGATCTACACACAGACGTAAGATCAGGTTAGTTTAATTTAACACATCTCAAGACTGGTGAGCAACGGTGAGCAAAGAACAACGAGAACTTTCAATTGGCCTCAGCAGTCGTTGGGTTAAGATAGATGGGAATCCCTGAATCTCACCTTAAAATTCCCCTTGGTCATAATCTGTAAAAAAAAATGTTGTCTTTAACATTTAAGATTGTACAGAATTGTAGACAATTCTTAAGATTCAGTCTTAATTTAGAGATCGGTTTCTTTTGTGGGTGGAAAATGTTTTTTTAGGTTTTGGCAACAAAGCATACAGTCAATTCACTTCAGGTCGATTACCTTTCAGGTTGATGATCTTTTGTCAGACGCGTACTGAAATTTTAACTAAGTTTCCTCTATCCATAGATGTCTGACCTGCTGAGTGTTCTCAGTCATTTTTCTGTTTTCATTTCTAGCATCTGCATTAAAATATGCCCTTTCACTTAGCAGTATATTGTGTGAAGCGTATCTCAACGACATGATAAGGTGCTATATTAAATGCAAGGACTATTATTATTTTAAAGGACACTGAATAAACCTGGTTGCTGAAACGAAAAAGATTTTTTTCTACCTTCAAAATCAATCAATGAATAAATAATTTGGTTCATTCGATCCACGACCTCTTGTGCACGATTGGCTGCCTCGTTTTGCCCACAAAATCTAGTTAATTCACGGACCTTTATTATTATCGGATTCAGTTTTAATTCAGTTAAAGGGGGAAAAAATACAATTCTGCACAATCTTTCTGCACAAAATTTAAATTGAAGTCTTGAATTTTGACTTAAATTGGAAGCCAATAATGGACTTGCTCTCTGTGAGGGTAAGTGGGTTTCAGTGAGTGTGGAAGGTGCAATTTTGTGTGTGTGAGGGGGTGGTTGCTGTGTTTGTGGAAGTTTGCAATTAATGACTGATTCCAGCCTCCTTCAGAACTAGGGCTGGGCTGTGTGGGGGGGTGTGCAACATCAAGAAACAAGCCAGACGTTTAAAAGAGAGAGAGGGAGAGAGAGAGAGAGAGTGAAAGAGGCTGGTTCTGATAAAACTCTGGTCTACTCTACTCAACTCACAAGACATTTGTAGCACAAGTTACTTCCTTCCTGTTGCAGAGAACGACAAACTTGGATCTGACAAACACAAAGAGAGGAGACAGAGAGAGAGAGAGAGAAAGAAAGAGGTTTGAAAATCTCACAACGTTAGAGGAAATATCTTGGTGTGATCTGGAAACAAAAGCAACCAGTCGCCTCCTTTTCAGACCCAGAGAAAGCTGCAGAGAGAGAGAGAGAGAGAGAGAGAATAAACTTCTCATTTGGCTTCAGCTGCCAGTTGTGTCACGTTTGCTGTGTGTCTGTCTGTGTGTGTGTGTGCTCTATATGTGTGTGTGTCTCTGTGTGTGTGTGTCTGTGCTGTATATGTGTGTGTGTCTGCCTGCCTGTGTGTGTGTGTATGTACATTGCTGTTTGCCAATCGTCACTGAGGATTGTTTGGAAGGAGTTGGGGGAAAACAGTTAAACTTCCATCAAGACTTTCAAGGACTGCTGATCTCCCAGTGATTGTGAGGGTCGTGGGGGGAGATTTCTTCACCCTCCATTCCACTCCAACCCAAGAGGTTTATTACTTGTGAATTGATCCACGAGGAATGCTGTGCTGCCTGTAGTTCGTGGCTCGCTTTGGGAAACCGTATACCTTTTTTGACTCGATATATACTTCGCTCACAAACTATACACAGTTTCGTTGACTTTACAGTCCAGTATATACTCCGTGAAGGCGACTTTGGGACGACTCCAAGATGAGATAAGGCGCTCTTATCAAATGCAAGGACTATTATTGATATAATCTGAACTTGGGCAGGGCATTTTTTAGACCACAGGCTTTTTGGCATTTGCAAGGGATATTATTTGCATTTTGTCCCTTTGTTTTGCCAATCCGGTTAAACCAGAATCAGATTTTTAAAAAATAGATATATCTATATATATATATATATATATATATATATATATATATATATAACTTTGTGCAGGGAAGATCTAGCCTTTTATATGCGAGAGAGACAGAGAGAAAGAGAGAAACGTGATCAGAAGTGGAAACTGAAAGATCCTTTTGATTGACAGCTGGAATGACAACTTTTGACTGACAGCTGAAACTTGCACACCCCAAATGTGCAGCGATTCCCAACAAACAACAACAAATTAGATTTACGCTGCGCCTTTCACGTCGGGAGGACGTCCCAAAGCGCTGGACAGTCCAGGGATTTGGACCCGAGCCAGGGAGTTGAGGTCAGGAGGGGTGGAAGGCAGAGAGAGAGAGAGAGAGAGAGAGAGTAGGGGGTAGGAGGGAGACCGAAGGCACAGTTGAAGAGGAGGGTTTTGAGACGTACAATCTGAAAAGGGTTTTTAAATCTTTTAACCGTGGTTATTTTTCATTTAAAAAAAAAAAATCTTGGGACTTTTCAATTCATTTCAGAATTCAGATATTTTCCTAGGTTTGAGAACCTTTTTTTTGAAGAATTTACTTTTAAAAAGGGTGAAGGTGGCTTTATGTTTCCGCCCACCTTCGCGCTCAGACGAGACAGAAACTCTTGCCACAAAGCGAGTGAGCTGTCTGCCTTGGATGGAGTGGCTTTGAATATCTTCAGCTGATTTGTTTATGCAGCTTTGCTGTGGGGCCTTTAAAAGGTACAGGTGGGTTCGTGGCATCGTCAGTGCTGGGATCTGCTCTGCACTGCTCCACAGGGGGGGTGGGGAGTGGAGGGTAAAAACTGAGGGAGGAGGAGGAGGAGAGGGTAGGATCCACGGGGCTAGATGCCAGGACTCAAGGCAGCCGGTCTCCTTATGTTATGGCTGTGTCCGCTCTGTGCAATGGCTTGACAATGAGTAGCAATGGAAACGCGAATGGCGGCCGCGGCAGCGGGAGGCCTGACCAGCCCGCGGCTGAGCTACACGTCTCCCGTATCCACATGCGGGTGAGCGGGTGCCCCGGGAGCCCGAGCCTCTCCCTGCCGAGGGTCGACCGCGCCTCTCTCCCAGACCATCCGGGTGTGGGGGTCCATTCCCAAGCCGGCTCCGGCCAGGACCCGAGCCGCAGCTTCTCCGGGACCGCCCTCCAGGCCCCTGCGCGGTGGGCTCCCGACAGCCTGGCCCAGGGCAACGGGAACCTGCATCGAACCCGCAGTCCAGGGCAGAGCCAGGAGCCGCAAACCATGGAGCCAGCTGGCTGGACCGCTGGGAGTTTTGAGGTCGATTCCCGGGATGTCCGGGCGCCTCCGGGGAACGGGAGAGTGACTGCTCCAGAAATAAACGTGCAACAAGTCCCCGGATTGAGCTGGGACGTCCAGCGCGGGGGGGACACTGACGATAGGAACGGCCAAAATCCCGAAATGGTCGCGGGCTCGCGGGCGAAAGGAATGAGTTTACTGAGACCCAACGGAGATGGAGACGGGAGGATAAGCAGCGTCGTCACACAGAACGATCCAGGAGTCTGGGATTCTGAGACGTGGAAGCAGCGAGGGGAGGACAAACGAGACCACGGACCTGAATCCAGCCCAGTCGGGCAGCTCTGTGTGGGATTGAAGAGGCAACTGGGTCTCCCTCTGCCAGGTTCACCCCAAGTCGAGAAGCTTCTGCCCAGTGATCCGGACACTGAGGAGGTGGGAGCGGAGTGTCTGGCGGGAACCCCCCTTCTCCCGCCGCTCGGAGATTTCACCGGTTCTGAGATCCCGTACGTCATTGTGACAGAACACGGGACGGAAGGGTGGATGGACACCAACCTGTCCGATCCCAAGGAGACCCCACCCCATGGCCCACCTCTCCGCAAACTCTCCTCCTCATCGGCTTCCTCCACCGGCTTCTCTTCCTCCTGGGATGAATCCGAGGACGACATCTCCAGTGATCCCGACAGAGGCAACGAGTTGTCTCCGAACCAGCTACAGACCCTGAGCCAGGACAAGCCCAGAGTGGTGAGTACACGTGAGACAAGACGGGCTGTGCAGGAGGCGATTGTTTACTGCACGTTGTTTGGAAGATAAGTGTCTCGAGAGGGAGACACAGAATTAAGATAATTGGTACAAGAGCCGGAGGGGGAAGTCGAGGAGACATTTTTTTCACACACAGAGAGTGGGATGCACTGCCTGAAAGGGTGGTGGAGACACATTCCATAATAGCTTTGATAAGGGAATTGGATAGGGATTTGAAAAGGAAAACTTTAAAGAGCCATGGGGTAAGAACTGGAGGGTGGGGTTGATTGGAATTCTCTTCGCAAAGAACTGGCGTAGGCTCGATAGGCCAAATGGTCTCCGTCTGTCCTATTAAGATTCTACAATTCTACAATTAAAAACTATTTCTTCCACTGAGAGCGGAACCTAGAGACTCCTCAAAGCACTCCATAAGGAAATGTTGTTGGCGAGTGTAGTGACTGTGTACTTGAAAGTAAATGTGGCAGCCACACCGGGAACGGTACATTTATCTGGAGGTTTCTTGGCTGCGACACCGGGAGAAACTACTTTCTTGATGGATAGTGTCGTGGAAATTTGTAACATCCCATTGTTCTTTATATGCTGGAGAAAATTATCTTGTCGTCCCGTAGTTTAGTGGTTAGAGCGCTCGCCTCGAGAGTAGCCAGACGATCCGGGTTCAATTCCTGGGCAGAACAAAACATTAGGCAAGTTTCCTTATGCCACACGCCTGTTTACCAAGCAGTAAGTAGGAAACCGGTTGTTAGATGATTGGCAGATCACTTTTCCGGAGGTAATAATCCCTTTAAAATAATGTAAATAATAATTTGGTCACTCAATCCATGGCTATTTGTGGGCTACTACAGTGCGGGAATTGGCTGCCGTGTTTTGCCCACCGTCAATTTGCTTCATGGTATTTTCTGTGAAGTGCTTTGAGATGCCTTCAAGACGTGATAAGGCACAATATCAAACGTGAGGATTATTGTAATATATTATTTATTGAATAACCACTCAATGTGCAGGCATACACATAAACAATACTCAATTGAGCGAGTCAACAGACAGCATCTGGTCTCAGTGGGATAGTCAGTAAGCTCCCATCTTGTTGATTGTTAGTTGACTTACCCAAACCTATATTTTCGGCAGATATCCTCACCTTAATGTCGGTACTGTATCTTGTTGGATTTTTTTTGTTCAAAGCATTCGTGGAACATCCGAGCCTCGTCATGGGGAAGCTGAATTCACATCAGCATCTCACATTAATAATAACATAACCATAACAATCCTCACAGTTGATAAAGCACCTTATCACGTCTTCGAACCGTCTCGAAGCGCTTCACATAATATACTGCAAAGTGAATTGTACTGTATACTTTGGATGCGAAACATGGCAGCCGGTTGTGCACAGCAGCGTCCCATAAAGCAGTTGTGGATTGAGTGACCAAATTATTATTATTATCATTTTGAAGTGACTCATTGTCCCTGTAAAAGTGATCCACTTAACGACCGGGTTCCTACTTACTGCTAGGTAAACAGAGGCGCGCGGAGTAAGGAAACTTTCCCAACGTTTTTACCTTGCCCGAGATTCAAACTTTGATCCTTTTGTTTGTGAGGCTAGTGCTCTACCCACTAAACTACAGGACTCCAGTGTGTATGGGGGAGGGGGCTCAGAGATGTCTTAATGTGCTAGTGGTGGGTGTGCTCAGCCGTGTTGTGTTGTTGGGGGGGTGGAGGTCAAATAAGTTATTTTATTAAGGGGGATATTAGTGGAACTCTTGAATTTTGTGAATGGCAAATCTTGCCTTGATTGTTGATTTCATTTGACTCATCGGATCTCCCCTCCGACTTCCGTCTTCTG
This sequence comes from Hydrolagus colliei, assembly GCA_035084275.1. Classification (NCBI taxonomy): domain Eukaryota; kingdom Metazoa; phylum Chordata; class Chondrichthyes; order Chimaeriformes; family Chimaeridae; genus Hydrolagus; species Hydrolagus colliei. The sequence continues at coordinate 96,207,550 of CM068744.1, read as the reverse complement.
ACTCTCGCGAACTGGATTGTGACCCAAGTATCTTCCACGACCCCTGAGCGGGAGGTTAATGTCCCGAAAGGTCGGGAAAAGCCACCTCCAAGTCCGTGCTTTATGTAAAAAAAAACTTTTGTAAATCCCACCAATGATCCCCTAAAATGAACCTGCCTCCCTGCAAAGTGGAGTGGTATGCAGTACTATAAAGTGGGTTTGACTGTGTATTTTGTAGGAAAATATGGCAGCCAATGAAGCGAAACAATGTCCCACAAATACAACAACAACTTCGATTTATATAGTGCCCTCCACGCCGGTCGGCATCTCAGAGCGCTTCACAGTAGCATGAAGTGAATGACCAATTGTATCTATGGCATTGTTGGCCAGGAGACCGGGAGAGAGAACCACCTCCCCTGTTGTGGGTTGGTAGTTTTTGTTTCAATCCACCCCATTGGATAGTTAGCTAGCCCATTGAGCTGCTTGGTTAGGCCAATGTCTGGTTAGGGAACATGTTCGTACCAGGATTGTACAGCTTCCATCTAGAGTGAAGTCATACCTTTCAGTTCTGAAGGATTGCAGGGCAGGGCAAAAGGTTGGGTGGACATCAACAACAACAACAAAATTACATTTAGAGAGTGCCTTTCATATCGGGAGGACGTCCAAAGGCGCTGAACAGTCTGGGGTCGAGATCCAAGCAAGTTTCCTTACTAGACATGCCTCTGTTTACCTAGCAGTAAGTAGTTGATTGGCGAATCACTTTTCCAGGGGTAATAATCCCTTTCAAAACAAGCAATACGAATTTGGTCGCTCAACCCACAGCTGTTTGTGGGACACTGCTGATTGCAATTGGCTGCCGTGTTTTGCCCACAAAATACACAAATCACTTACAGTATATCAGTGAAGCGCTTTTTCAGATGTCTCGAAGACATGCAAATAACAACAACATTACATTTGTAGAGCACCTTTGAGGCATGGTCAAAGAGGAGGGTCTTGAGACCGGCCTTGAAGGAGGCAAAGGAGGGAGCAAGGTGAAGGGATTGTAGGATGGAGCTCCAAAGTGTTGGGGCAGAGAGGCTGAAGGCCACAGATGGTAGGCCAGGGCCCACGGGAGGCATGTGGCAGGCAGGAGCCCTCTGAGCGGAGGGAGCGGATAGGTTGATAGGGGATCAGCAGGTCAGAGAGGTGGGGAGAGGCAAGGCCATTGAGGGCCTTGAAAGTAAGGACGAGGAGCTTGAATTCGATCCTCTGAGGAACAGGGAGCCAGTGGAGCCGGGCGAGGGTTGAGGTGATGGGGTGGCATGGGGGAGGACATGAGCAGCAGAGTTTTGAATGATCTGCAGCTCGTAGAGGGAAGAGCTGGGAGAGGCTGACAAGGAGGGAGTTGCCGTAGTTGAGTCTGGAGAGGTGACAGAAGGGCTGAAGGGTGAGGCAGTGATGGAGAAGGGGGATGTTGCGCAGGTGGCGGAAGGCGATGCTGGTCATGGCGCGGACATGGAGGAGAAAGGACAGCTCAGGGTCAAACAAGACACCCAGATTCCTGACTAAATAAGGCACTATATCAGATGCAAGGACTATTAGGATTATTATGCATCGTTTGCCTGAATTTCACATGTTTGTCTGACTTCAGATAATTGCAAATAAAAACAATGCACTGAATATCAACCCCTCCTCCTCTACATTCTCTAGAATCAATCTTTTGAACAGAAGCCTAGCTACAGATTGGTTGTCGACCTTTCTGTAGAGGGTACGATAGGTTGGAGAGAACTCAAAGAGGAGAGAGAGAGAGAGAGAAAGTTTTTTTTAAAGAAAACAAGGGGCCGGAAATTAACTTTTGAATAACGGCAATAAATGCTGTGGAAACCCCAAACTCACTTCACAGGATGTGCTGAAACTGTAAACATCCATCAGTGCGATGAGGAAATACTTCAAACCCCGTTACCGTAGTCACAGCAAAAAAAATTACCCTAACAGGAGGTACTGATCTGCTGCTCACTGCACTTTATATAAGCAGACGCGTTGCTCTAGTTTGTACAGTCGTGTCTGGGTAGCTAATGACTGACATGGGTCAAACACTAATCTTCTACAATTGGTATCTGGCCTTCAGTCATCTTGTCTCAATCAGCAGTGTGCTCCCCTCTGGGTCAAATGATTGTGGTTCAGGCTTCAAGTAGGACTTGAGCTCACTAAATAGTCCAACCTCTTCACAGCTCTTTCACGGGAACTTGCTGTCAAATGTAATGACTGTGTATCTATCGGCAGGCCCACCGCGATAGCCAATTTGAAACACAGCAAGGTCGGGCGACGGGTTAATTGAATTTGAGGATTGCCGGTTTTGTAAATTGGCCATCTCACCAATGAACTGGTGGAACAGGCTCGCTCACCCCAAGCTGAATTGCCTACTCCCCATTCCTTTGGGGACAAATTTGTGGTTTTCCTCAACATATTGCGTTTCCTTAATTGTCGGTGGGGATGAACGGCTCGGTGACACATACGTTGGCAAAACTCTGGCAAGGTTTTTAGAGGATTGATCTTGAAAAATTATTGCTGCTGGTTTAATGATTCGGTGACAAGAGGCGCATGAACTCATGTCAAATTAACTCAAAATACTTTCCTGGGGAGTTCACAGGAATCTCTCTTTCATCAGATGGTACTTAGAAAATGGAATCCTTTTCCTCATGTCCATTGAGGCTGAGACCACAAATGCCAGGATTATTATTAGAACATAAGAATTAGGAGCATGAGTAGGCCATTTGGCCCTTCGTGCCTGCTCCGCCATTCAATAAGATCATGGCTGATCTTCTGACCTAACTCTAATTACCTGCCCTATCCCCATATTCCCTAATCCCTCTATTTTTCAAAAATCTATCAGTCTCAGCCTTGAAAATGTTCAAGGACTGAGCATCTACATCCTTCTGGGGTAATGAATTCCATAAATTCACTACCCTCTGAGTGAAGAAATGTTTCCTCAACTCTGTTCTAAAAGGCTGACCCTTAATTTTAAGACTGTGACCCCTGGTTATAGATTCTCCTACCAGGGGAAACAGTCCCTCAGTGTCTACCTTATCTAGCCCTTTAAGAATCTTATATGTTTCAATAAGATCTCCCCTAATTCTTCTGTACTCTAGAGAATACAGCCCTAGTTTATTCAACCTATTATTATTATGATGAGCGTTTGAAAGGAAATTATACAAATTTGCAACTTGAGGAATCAGTATAGACTCTGTCCACGAGTCTCCTCTGGTGTTGTCGTCTCTGCACTGCCTTTTGTCGTCGGTAGGTAGGCAGGCAGGCAGGCAGGCAGGCAGGAGAAACAAGCGAGTTGCTCAAAAGTATTCTTGTCTACAGTGTAGGCAGGAGAGCGCTGCCAAAGCATACATCACCTTTTGTTTATCCCAGTGCATGGTTTGACTACATTCAATACCTTAGAGGGACTGCTGGACTATTCATTTGAAATAGCGAGGCAGTGGGTGAGGCGTCATGTGGTGATCTGCTAGATATCAACGCAACAGGAATTAAACTAAACTAACATTGGTTTGTCTTTAGAAAGATGTTTTATAGTACTTTATCACATCAAAATATCTCAAAGGGCTTGACAAGTCCTTATCATCAAGTGATGACTATTTCTTGTTGTTTGTCCTTACAAACCACTGTGGGGTGAAATAGTTGATTTTAATCTGGAGGAATTCTTTGGACCAGAATTCACCCCTCTCTTTTACAAAATGTGCTGCAGGGATTTATTGTCCATGCGAAGAACATTTAAAAACCCATTCCAATTCCCTCTTGTCACAGCCCACACTCTGATCCACCATTTCTCTGACCAAACTGTTCCACACATTAACCACCCTATGTGCAAAGTATTTAAGTCGATCCTCCCAACTCCACATGCAAGTTAAACCCTGTGACGCCTGAATGATGAGGACCTCTTGACCATATTGAGTAGAACAACAACAATAATATTACATTTTGTACAACACCTTTCATGTTGGGAGGACGTCCCAAGGCTCTGGACAATCGGTGTTTTGGAACTGAGCAGGGAGGGTCAGGATTGGAGGGTAGGGCAGGAGGATGGAGGGTGATTGAAGGCATGGTCGAAGAGGAAGGTCTTGATAATAATCAACACTTTCTGTTTCTGCTATCTCCCTAAGGAGGCCTGTTCGATACATTTTTCTCTCCAAGTAACGTTTTAGAAGATTTATTTTGAATAAATTGGAGAATAATTTTGAGTAGCTTGAATGTGCCCTTGAGTACCTCAGTGCTTAGAGCACTCGCCTTACAAGGGAAAGGCTTTGGTTCAATCCCCAGCAGATGAGGGCGAAACCTTGGGCAAGTTTCTTTACTCCACACGCCTAATAATAATCCCTCAAAAACAAATTGGTCATTTTAATCCATGATTGCTTGTGGGAGACTGCCCTGAGCAATTGGCTGCCATGTTTCATCCATAAATATATTGTATATACAGTACTGTACATATATAAAAATTGGTTTGCCTACAAATACACAATTACTACACCTGCCCTCAATTAATGACATGAGTAGCATGCTTTACCTTCCACAAAGCCTGGGCGCCACGATTCAAGTACATAGGTAGTTGCAAAATTGTTCATCAAACTGTCTAGGTTGAACCTTGGCATGTATAAAGCACGCACTGCAAGAAGGAATCCCGGAGAAGGATTAGTCATTCGTAAACACAGATTAGCACGGGCTCTACCTATTCATTTTGAAAGGAAGTTCCTGGCATTATCCACATAGCTGATGAGCAGAAACACCCTTCTTATCCCTATTTTTTGTAATGGTTCTCCCAGCTCACACCTTAGGCAAGTTTCCTTTTCTTCTGTTTACCTAACAGTAAGAAGGAACCCATGTGTTAGTGGAATGGCGGATCGCTTTTCGAACGAAGCGTGAAGGGATTTGTGTGATGGATTTCCAAATGGCGGGTGTAATAATCCCTTCCAAATGAATAATAATTTGGTCAATCGATCCACGATCCCGTTTGTGGGACACTGATGTCTGCAATTGGCTGATGTGTTTCGTCTACAAAATGCATAAGTCAATTCAATTTGCAATATATTCTGTGAAGCGCTTTGAGACGTCTAGAAGATGTGATAAAGCGCTATGTTAAATGCAGGGATTATTATCATGTATTATTATAGAAGTGAGAAGGGTATTAGAATATGGAACTCACAGAGAGCCTTGAATTTGCCATACTGGCAATTTGGATATGTAATGGGAGCAGAGACTTAGAAACTCAAGTGTTTTAATATGGAAAAAAGATTATGAAATGGATTAAAGGGTGCGTCATGATCTAATCAGTGGAGTCCTGTAGCTCAGTGGTTGGAGCACTCGCCTTACAAGTGTGAGACCTGTGATCGAATCCGGTCAGGTCAGGTCAGGTCGAAACCTTGGGAAGGTTTCCTTATCCCACATGTCTAATAATAATAATAATCCTTCCATTTTTTTAAAAAAATGGGTCATTTTAATCCACAACTGTTTGTGGGTTACTGCTGTGAGCAATTGGCTGCCGCATTTCACCCAGAAATATACAGTCAAATTCACTTTACAGTATATTCTGTGAAGGGCTTTGAGACGTCTAGAAGACGTGAAAATGCAAGGATTATTATTATATTAGTATTATAATTAACTGCCAGCACAGGCTTGAATGGCTTCCTTCTGTTCCCATCCTGTTTTGTTAATCACAATAGAAGGACAGGTTGGTAAGTATTAAGCTTTGGTCCTTTGCCAGAGATTTACTGTGTGCTCACCCGTCTGCATTATGTAACAATACATGCATGGCACAACAAAGAAAATTGGTTACTGTTGGATGTCCACTGTGTGTGTGTGCATCTGTGCATGTGCATCCGTGCATGTGTGCGTGTGCATCTGTGTGTGCGAGTGTGTGTGTGCGTCTGTGCGTGTGTGTTTGTGTGTGTGTGATAATGGAGGGCATGGAGGTTAGGGATAGGAGGTTGGCCGGTAGAGAGCGGAGGGATTTGAGACATGCCTTGAAGGAGACAAGGAAGGGGTTGAGGTGAAGGGACTGTGGGATGGAGTTCCAAAGGGCGGGGGCAGGGCATGTGGGAGACATAAAGCAGATCACTGAGAGGATAGCGTGGACAGTTGATGATGGTGCTAGCAAGTTGCAAAGGTAGGAAGGAGCAAGGTCGTGGAGTGCGTTGAAGATGAGGACTTCGGTTATTGAGGGAGTCTCTCTTCCCTGCCCTCCTCCACCTCTGGCACCTTTGGCACAGGACGGTGACTGTGTGACAATGTTAGAGATGTAATATCTGCCACCTCACCGTGTCTGTTATTCTATGCAACGTAAACCTCCATTCTGGCCTGCGTGACTGGTCAAACCTGATGGTGTTGGTTTAGCTTTTCAATTTAGCAGGAACCCAGGTAAATCCTTCGCCTCGCCCCCTCTTTTCTCAGCTTCGGGTCCCAGCTGAAGACCGTTCTCTTCGACCACACCTTTGGTCACCTTTCTACTCCTGCCCCTGGCTCGATCCCAGGATCCGCTGTTGTGAAGCGCTCTGAGACGCCGTCCGGCGTGGAGGGCGCTATATACATCAAAATTGTTGTTGTTGCAAGAGTTGCGACAGAAATGAATACGGATGGCTCTGCCAGGGGTAATAATCCCTGCAAACAAAATAATAAATAATAACAAATTGGTAATTTCTAAGTCCACGACTGGCTGTGAGACACTCAACAAAATACATACACAAGTCCATTCACTTTACAGTATATTCTCAGCACGACTCAAAGATGCGATAAGGCTCTATCTCAAATACCTGTACAAGGCAAACCAATTTAAGCGCAATGAAGATCCGTAAATGAATGACCAACTCATCTGCAAGGCTGTTGGTCTGTGCTATAATGAGATTGGGGGGGAGGCGGGGGGAAGATGCTGAGGAGGGGGACATGTAGGGCACAGTCAGTGGAGCTTCTGACCCAGAGAATGTGGCATCCCTTCAAAACGAGACAATAACTCGATATCTGAAGCATTAATCAGATGAAGGAAGGACATTGTATCCGCCACATTACTGCAGTAAATAACAAGGGAATGGCAGAGAGAATTGGCAGATGGTCAGCTGGAGATTGCAATGGAGATGACACTTTACTGACTGAGCCATTGACATCCGACTTAGAACCTGCTCCAGAGCCTGATGGCTTGTATGCGTGCTCGCTGTGAGAATTAATCTTCTCCAGAGAATCCCATCCCAAGTCTTGACTTGCAGGCCAAATACCTCAGCCCTGGGCCTGATGCCAGTGTGTCCTGTGGGACACCCCCCCACGCCCCCCACCACCCAAGAAAACATTGCTTTATATCAGGTATGTCAATAGCAGCACATTGGAGCACTGTTAACATGCCTGTGGGTATGCGCATGTGGGAGGAGGAGATTGTGTGTGGGTGGGGGGGGTGAAGGGGTATTGTGTGTGGGGGGTGGGAATTTTGTGTGTGTGGGTGGGGGGGGATTGCGTGTACGAACGGACAGACATTGCAAGCAGTCGGTTAGGTTCAGGTTTGTGTTTGAGGTTTGAGTACTTTTAATGGAGTTGTACATTAACTGGGGAATGACTGTCTGTCTGACGAACCAGCTGTGGGAGGTGGGGGTGGGGGGGTGGGGGGTGGAGTCCGGAGTCCTGACACCTGAGTTGAATAGATATTCTAACTGGTTAGCCCAGTGGTTTCCCAGCGACACATTGCTGAAGCTGTTTGTTTGTGTTACCGCAAAGATTAGTGAGTTAGCCACTGCCTTCCATCCACGTGGAGACTACATTTGAATTGCCACAAGCTATTCTCATGTAAACATCAGGTCTTGTTCCATCCCCTTGCCCTGCCAGAGCTAATGTCGCATTATGATAATAATAATCCTTGTATTTGATACATACAGCGCACTATCACGTCTTCTAGACGTCTCAAACCGCTTCACCGAATACACTGTCAGGTTTAATTAACTGTATATTTTGTGGACGAAACGTGACTGCCTCAAAAAAAAGAGCGGCGTTTCTTTTTAACCCCAAACCCACGGAAACATCTCGGGAGTGCTTCATGTGTGGTTAATGTCAAGTGGTTGTTTTTGTAAGGAGCAAATGCAGCAGCCATTTCGCACTTCGCATTGGCAGTCAGTCAGTCAGTCAGTCATGAGATGAATACATGATGGTAACAAGGTCACGTATCACCCGTGGCCATTGTTGGACTAGGAGAACACAAGTACTGAGCTTTATTTAGATATCCTGTTGGGTAGGAAGTAATCTCCCTCTTGCACTGAGGACCTCACTGCACCAACCACCACCACCAGTCACAACAATTTATTCTGGGGAGAATACCACACCGATAATAAAAAATAAGAATAACGATACTAATCTTGCATTTGATATGGCATCCAATTACGTCTTTGGGATGTCTCAATGCGCTTCACAGCAAGTGAACCGGCTATATTTTGTGGGCAAAAATGTGGATTGAATAACCACATTATTATTATTTTTGGAATTGTTTCATGTTTTTGAAGGGGTTATTTTCGCAGGAAAAGTGATCCGCCAAGTGACTGACAACCGGGTTTCCTACTTACTGCTAGTTAAACAGGGGCGTTTGGAGTAAGGACATTTGCCCATGTCTAGCCTTGCCTGGGAATCAAACCCAGGTCCTCCTGCTTGCTTGTGAGATGAGGGCTGTAATCACTGAGCCACAGGACTCCACACCGCACAAACAGAGGAGGGAGTTCTGGGACCGAGCCCAGAATTCTAGCTCCAGCAGTAATTTGAGTGAAGAAGGCTGTGATGTCTATTTGATCTCCTCCTTCCACAATACCCATACAGTATTTCCCTCTTTTCCGTTGCAATGTAAAGCTTGTTTCTTAAATGACACCATGCATTATTGTAGGTAACTCTGTTCCACCCATTAATATACCATTTGTAAAGTATTGCTTTTTTGGTGAATATCCTAAACTTGCTTTTTGCAACTGTTAATAATAATAATCCTTGCATTTGATATAGCGCTTTTCACATCTTATCGACGTCCCAAAGCGCTTCACAGAATAGCCTGTAAAGTGAATTGACTGTATATTTGTGGGCGAATCGTGGCAGCCAATTGCACACAGCAGTGTCCCCCACACAAACAGCCGTGGATTGAAATGACCAATTTTATTCTTGTGGGTTTATTTTGGGACGGATTATTATTAGGCGTGTGGAGTAAGGAAACTTGCCCAAGGTTTCGCCCTGACCTGCCTGGATTCGAACACAGGTCTCCCCAGCTTGGTCTCCCAAGCTTGCAAGTCAAGTGCTCTAACCACTGAGCCACAGGAGCTCCACAACTGTTGTTGTTGTTGTTGTTTTAAGGCCAACATCAAGGATCTCGATAAGATTCCTTCTAACTCTGAAACACTCTTCCTCTATCCCTCCCACTCGCCCATTCCTTCCTTGTCTACAGTCACCTCCCCCACCTTCCCCCCGGCTCAGTGCCTTGGGACGTCCTCTCGGCGTGAAAGACGCTGCATCAGTGTAATTTAGCTGCTGTTGTTGTGCATGAGGAGTGATGTGGCAATGCAAGTTGTTGTTGTTGTTAAAATGTTAATTTTTAAGGCAAAAGGTCTTTAGCTTAAACGGCTGACTGTACGTGGCAGCTCATTTCCCTAACTTCAGGGGATCCGCCTCATTGCTCTCCTCTGGGCTGCCCCCCCACTCCACCTCCCCATCCAACCTCTTTTCACAGGTGTGGCCTGGCCAGAGCCAGATGAATAAATAAAATGGAAGAGAATAACAGAAAATTGCCTTGTGGTCTGTCCGATGGAGTGTGTCTATTTTAATCCAGCTCTCAATAACCTTCACATTACCTTTCAGTCTTCCGCTGCTTTGGCTAATAAAACGCAGCGATGTTACTAAGGTTATCGTCTCTTCTGATTATTTTTTGCTTTAACCAATACGCCCATAGATACACAGTCAATTCACTCGACAGTACATTCTGTGAAGCGCTTTGAGACGTCGACAAGATGTGAAAAGTGCTATATCAAATGGAAGGATTATTATTATTATGTTATAGGAGTCTTCAGTGGAGTTCTGTAGCTAAGTTGTTAGAACACTCATCTCACAAGCAGAGACCTAGATTCGATTCCTGGGCAGAGCAAAACCTTAGGGAAGTTTCCTTACTCCACGCACACCTGTTTACCTAGCAGTAAGTAGGAACTCAGATGTTAGTTGATTGGTGGATTGCTTTTCTGAGGGTAATAATTATTTTAAAATATAATAATAATGTCTTCATCAATCTACGATTGTGTGTGGGACCCTGCTGAGCACAATTGGTTGCCGCATCGTGGCCATAAAATGTACAATAGACTTTAGAGTATATTCTGTGAAGCGCTTTGAGACGCTTTGATGGTATGATAAGGTGCTATATTAAATAGAAATTCGAGCAATGGATTCAGTTGTACAGTGCCTTTGCACACAGAGAGAGAGTGGTACAGAAGGCTACTAATTTCAGTACAGAGTGTGTGGAGATGCATAGGAAACGGGAACCTGGCTGATGTTTCTACTCTGTAGGTCCCAAGTACTGTACATTGGAGCCTGTGTGAGTTGGGAGGGAATGAACCTGGGTCTGTCTGGTTCTGTGCAGCTCAATTTCAAAGACACACTTTCTAACACTCCAATCCTTTGATGAACCCAAACTTCTCCAATCCTCAACGTGAAATGTACCTTGTTACTCTCTCTGTCTCCCACTTGCTCTCTCACTCACTCTCAAGGCGCTTTTCTTTGGCAAACCATTAGGCAAATATTTTGCCCACAAAATATATAAGATATACAAATATATAAATTGGCTCTGCAGTAAATCCTGTGAAAGGCTTTGAGACGTTTCAAACACATGATAAGGTGCTACATCAAATGCTATTATTATTATAAGATTGTGTTAACATCTAATCCTATGTGTCAGGCACAACTGCAAGCCTGGGGCATTCTCGTTTGTTCTTTCTGTGGTTCTCCTACGCGCAGTGTTCCTGAACTGCCAAATTAAAGTATTTGTGAAGCAGATTTGTGGTCTGAGGTTTTCTGCAATTCCAATCTTCCAACTCCTTCCATCCCTGGGGCTGAAATTCTGATCAGTGTTCAGTGTGCCAATTCGGACAACCCAACGGTTGTAGACGAACTGTAGCTCAGTGGTTAGAGCTCTCACCTGACGACAACAACACCAACAACAAATGACAAAATTACAGAGCGAGATAACTAAAACACCTGTATGCAAATAAAGAAATTATTATTAATAATAAAATTCATTGTTGCATTTGCACCTGGGTTCAACTCGTGGGCAGGGGCGAAATATTGGGCAAGTTTCCTTACTCCACACGTTTACCAGAAGTAGGAACCCGGTTGTTAGTTGGATTGGCGGATCGCTATGTATTTTTATATTTAAAAAAATTTGGTCACTTAACCCACACATGTTTGTGGGGCACCGCTGTGAGGAATTGGCTTTGGCCTTTCGTCCACAAAACATACAGTTCATTCACTTTACAGTGTATCCTGTCAAGTACTGTGAGCTGTCCAGAAAACTTGACGAGGTGCTGTAACAAATGCAAGGATTATTATTATTATAGAGGAGGGAGATGGGCTGAGGCAGCTGTGGATTACATGGGTCATTGTCAGTATTGGCGATCGAGGAAGAACAATAGGTTTCACTCGAGTTTGGTGAGTGGTGGGGGGTGGGGGGGTGGGGTAACTCAGAACTTGTTTGGGGATGGGGTGGGGGTCAGGGGAGATTTCACTCCAACGTGGGTTTTTTTCGGAGGGTGTGGTGGTGGTGTCAGTGAGGTTTGATGAGGGAGTGGAAGGTGTCATTGCTGGTCGGGTTGGGTGGGTGGTGGGGGGGAGGGTGTGAAAGGTTATTCCTTCAGTCTAGGGTTTGATTGGAAATGTCTGTCGTTCAGACAGTTATGTACGGTGATAATTCTTACATTGTACACCAGATTGCTCACATACACACCCAGACCACCTTCCAGTGGATGATATTGTGGGGCCTGCGTTGGTAATAGGAGAGGCGTATGAGAAGATGTGAGCAATAAGGAAACTGCTTGAAGCTCCACTTTTACTGCTCAGCCACCGAATGTTATCAGTTGTTGTTGATGCCATGTGATATACTCACTCAGTTCCAGCTATCTCGCTCGGTTCACATCGAGCCACACATTTAGGCCCAGAATTAAGCAGTTTCGGGCTCTGATCCCATCACTCCTTCTTTTACAGTTCTGTGTAATGTGTCCCATGTTTAAAGTATTTCCACCTCTTCAGCCTGTGACCTAGCCATTTTGTTTGAAACTTTTTTTTTAAGATGATGCAGAATTGTGGAGGATTCTTTTAATTCAGACCCAGCCGAGTTTTGCAAAAAGGCAGATCACCTTTTAGCACAACGCTGTGGCAAAACTACGAGAGGAAGATTTGTGTTTTTAGGGTGAGCAGAGCTGGTTTTAATGACCTCTTTTTTTCTAATTCAAACCACCGCAAGAAATAGCTGTCACCACATTTGCACTCATGAGCGAGCGAGAGAGAGAGAGAGAGAGAGAGAGTGTGATAAAGTCAAACCCAGATCATCGGTCAGAATAGTTTCCATTCTTACCCCTTTCCCCTCCACCGGTTCCCCCCCCCCACCCCACCCCGCTCCCCATCACCACAGCTGCCCAGGTCATATCATATGACAGGTGCAGTGGAAAGTCTTCTAAACTAGAGAGTTGACTGTGAGATCTGACTGACTGCTCGGGCCCCCTTGACATAGGAAGGGTGGGGGAGGGGGAGGGAGCTGTTTCCAGGAAGCGTAATTGGTACCGCTGCGCATGCAGCTGTACAGAAAGCCTCTGACGGCAGTGAGATAGGGAGGGAACCACCGGAACAGTCTATTTCTGTGTGCTCGCCTCTCTACATCAAGAGAATTGGGAAGAGAGCGGCAGAGTGAGATCAGCTGAAACATACAGCTGTAAATGTCGGCTTTCGACACAAGGTGAAAGGAGGAGGTGGAGGAGGAGTCCATTGTGGAGTCTTGTAGCTCAGTGATTAGAGCAAATGCCGCGCAAGTGAGAGGACCTGGGTTTGATTCCTGGACAGGGTCAAATGTTGGGAAAGTTTCCTTACCCTACACACACACACACCTCTTGTTTACCAGCAGTAAGTAGGAACCTAGTTGTTAGTCAATTGGCGGATCACTTTTCTGGGGATAATTTCACCCACTGAAAATAAAGTTAACCACCTAATTTTACAGATGCCTCTAGACACTTTGAGATGTCCAGAAGATGGGATTGGGTAAATGCAAGTACTATTATTATTAATGCTAAATGCCTTGAATTCATGGCTCCATTGCACAACCTGGATAAAATAGAATCTCGTTCGCTTGCTCTCTGGTTGATTTGGAACCTTATACACATGGGCAAAACAGTTTGGTCCGAGGCAAGGATGATTTTTTCTCTTGGAGATTAGCAAAAGTTTGGAATGAACTGCACTGAAAAGACATGGATGAGAAAATGATTCAGGTATTTTTTATAAAAAAAGATAGATATTTTGGAAGCAGAAATGTTTTTTAAAAAATGTCAGGAGGGTGGGGCGGTGAGATTAGGGTAGAATATGTTATATTGCACCCTGGTATAGTCTGTGGTGGAGCATGTTTTGTGGTCAGAATAGTCCTTCCTATCCATATTGTCTTGTATCTTAGTGGTTACACTTTCTGCTGCCCTCCCAACTCCCTCCCTCCCCTTCCCCCTACCTGTCCCTCCTCCTTGCTCAAGTCCCGACCTGACTGCTCAGTGCCTTGGGATATTTCCCAATGTGAAAGGCGCTCTATCAATGTAATTTTGTTGTTGTTGTTGTTGTGTTGTTAGAGCACTCGCCTCACAAGTGAGAGGACCTGGGTTCGATTCCCGGGCATGGCGGAAACATGAGCAAGTTTCCTTACTCCACAAGCCTATTTACCTAGCAGTAAGTAGGAATTCGGTTGATAGGGCGATTGATGGATTGCTTTTCCATGGTAATAACCCCTTCAAATGATAATAGTAATAATAATAATTTGGTCACTCGATCCATGACTGTTTGTGGGACACTGCGGTAGTATCTTCTGTGAAGCAATTTCGAGACATCTCGACGACACGATAAGGTGCTGTATTAAATGTAAAGATTATTCCAGTACTATTATTGATTTCACAATGGAGTAAGTGGGTAGATCTTTCAGAGAAATAGAGCAGGCAGGTGGACACAACGGGCTGTCTGCGCTATTGTGTTGTAAAATCCCATCAATTTAGAATGGAATTGGGTAGGTGGAGAGACATATACACATACAGACAAAAAAAAAGGATTCTGTGTCTTTTGTAGGTTGCTTAAAATCCCTATTTGAGACATTGGAAACATGAGGTGGTGGTGTGGGAAGGGCTTTTGCTGTCAGCTGATTAAAGATTTACCTTTGAAGCTGCAGCAGAGATTAAGCTGAGGCATGCGGAGCAGCTGATTCTCAGCAGGAAAAAGGGAACGACCGGGGCCTGCCGATGAGTGTTTACTCGCGACCCTTTGAATTGTGTTTTATTTTTTGACAGAGCTATTTAAGGATAAACAGTAATAGCCAAGGCAGGCCAAGCACAGCTGTATTGAAGCGCAGGCCATCAGTTTATTTTATCCGAGTGGCCTCCTTCTGTTCCTATCCCCTTAATAATAAAATAATAATAATCCTTGCGAGGGATACATCGCTTTTCACGTCTTCTAGACGTCTCAAAGCGCTTCATAGAATATACTGTAAAGTGAACTGATTGTATATTTGCGGGCGAAACGTGGCAGCCAATTGCGCACAGCAATGTGTCCACCACAACCAGTCGTGGATTAAAAATCACCAATTTAATTCTTGTTTTGTTTGAGGGATTATTATTAGGCGTGTGTGTGGAGTAAGGAAACTTGCTCAAGGTTTCACCCTGACCTGCCTGGGTTCGAACACAGGTCTCACGCTTGTAAGGCGAGTGCTCTAACCACTGAGCTACAGGACTCAGCCTCCCTCTCTAACCCCGGCCCATGGCTCAGTTGATAACGGCTGCTATCAGATGCGAGTGAAACTGAGCCATTTACATCAGCAAGGCCCGAGGTTTGAGCTAACTGATGTGCAGAAGTCAAGGCCAGAGCGGGATTTTCGTGGACCTCAGTGACCTTGAGCTAGGAGAAGAAAGTTAGCTAGGATTCCTATTTCTGAATACTATCTCGTGATCTCCTCCGCACTCCTCGCGTTCTTGCGAGTGTTTGACGCATGCGAAACTGTGCTTCAGTGTATCCAAACCAAAAGTTGAGATTTTCCATACATCCCACCCACACATGGAAATACCAGAGGGATTGTCGGATTGGAATGCGCACTCTCTCTCTCCCTGAGGGACACAGCCTGATTACCTAATTCCGGAGAGTATTAGGCGCAGGTTGACGAGAGCCAAGGCTTGGGGGAGCCCAGAGTGTGCACTGGGGTAACCGCTGGAGTCTCACCAGCTAAAAGCTTGCCATTGATATTGCTGTCTGGCTAGGTGTTAGCGTTTTGGCTTGCAAGGTTAACAAGAGGTGAGTGAAATTTGGTGTGTGAATGGCTGGCTTGAATAATAGAGCGTAGCTATCGGCATCAGAGCCACTGTGTTAGCGAGGAGAAGAATATCAGCTGATTCTCGCTTCTAAGTTGCTATCTAATGATCCTTCCCACTGCAACTAAAAGGTGTGAGTGTAAGCATATTGTGCAAGGACAGAAGTGGGCTCAACTATGTTACTTCTCTATCAAATACTCTGTTGACATTTATTCTAAAGGCTCACACATGAAGTATGGTCCCAGGTTAGGTATAGCTCTTTTGACATCATCCCCACCCCCCCACCACCACTCCAGCAAGAGCCAGCTCCTTCAGAGGAGAGCCCCCTTTTGACATGACATCAATGTCACTGCAAACGAGTGTCAGCCATTTCCAAAGATGGCTGCCGGTTTACAAGGCACCATAGTGCAAACAAAAGAGCGATGGGAAGGAGACAGCAACAGGAGCTGTCAGTCGGCGCTTGCGCTTATCGAACAACAACAACAGCTTGTATATATATGGTGCCCTTCACGTGAGGTAGTGTCTCAAAGCACTTAACAGTGGTGGTGTCTGACCCCAAGCCAGGGGGACAGGGAGGGAGGATGTGGCTGTAAGCAAGATCAAAAATGGAGGTCTTTAGATGGGTCTTTGGAGGTGGGGAGGGAAGGGCAAGGTGGAGGGACTGAGGGAGAGAGTTCCAGAGTATCAGGGAGTAACGGCTGAAGGCAAGGCCACCGATGGTGGAGTGGAAGGGATGGGGAAACAAACAGGAGGCTGAAACCAGCCGAGCGGATGGGAGTGGCGAGGGGTGGGAGAGGGGGGAGAGGATGGTGGTGGAGTGGGAAGCTATGAGGTCGAGATAGGTAACGAGGGCAGGAAGTTGATTTGGAAACGAGTGAGAGGATTTTGAAATTGGTATTTCAAAGCCCAACGGGATGCAAATCCAGACCTGGTGGTCATCAAACTGCTTCCTACAGCCAGGCCCAGGTCACTCTGTCATTCCAGCTCTTCACCTGTGGAGGATATTGCATGTGGTTGTGTTGTTGTAGGGAAATAACATTTAGTAAAAGTCAGTGGCAGTGGGTATTGTTCTGCCACTCCCGGTCAGCTGCCCAGAAATGCTCCAGTCATCCATCATGACTGTTTGTGGGACTGAGCTTTGCTGAGAATGTGTTTGCCTACAGAACCGCTCAATACGCTCAAAGCTTGAGACATTTGAGTATAATAGGTACTCAGTTATTACCCTACGTATATATCCTATCAATATAATTTTGTTGTTGTTGTACCCTCTGGAACTCTCTCCTTCTACTCCCCTCCACCTCTTCCCCTCTCTCTAGCTGTTTTTTTAAAAAAAAATACTGACTTAAAACCTAGCGTGTGTCAGCTGGGTGTAGTGGTCGCAATCTCACCTCAAAATCGGAAAGCCGTGGGTTCCAATCCCACCTTGGGACTTGAAATCACTATAGTTTAAGCTGATATTCCGATGCAGTGCTGGGATGCGTTGTGTTGTCAGAGGTTGGATGAGACAGTAAACTGAGGTCCTGTCTCGACATTAATCTCCCACAGTACTACAATATTTGTAAAGAGAAGGGGGTTTCTCCTGGTATCCTGGCCAACAATCCCTCCCCCACCCCCTCCCCAAAATTGATCATTCATTTCCTAGCTATTTGTGGGGCATTGCTATGTGCAATCTTGCTGCTACATTTACCTATAAATAAACACGACAACAAGAACAACAACAAAATTAAATGCGTAGAGGGCCTTTCACGTCGGGAGGACATCCGCTAAATTCACTTCACAGTAAATCCTGTCAGTAAATCCTGTCTCTGGTATCTATCGTGATACCAAATGCAAGGAGTATTATTATTATTATTACCTCTTTTAGACAGCACATTTGTTCACCTCCATCTTTCCCTTCTCCCTTTTTGCGTGTATGTCCAATCCCATGCATGAAGCATGCCTAAATAATAATCTTTGCATTTAGTATATCTTTGAGGTATCTTAAAAGCCTCCACAAATTCTGCCTGGAAATTGCTGCAGGGCAACAGACAGTTGAGTTGGAAGGTGTGGAGGTCTATGAACGAGGGTTCATGTTCCTTCCCAACACTGGGCCTCCGGGAATCAGGTCAAAGAACAAACCTGACTCAACAGTTACAAATATGCTTACAAAGTTACAAAGTTTGTAGAATTTCATAACATGTTCCCTGAGGTTGACCACTCATGACAGCTCACACATGAACATTGGACCCCACTTCTGCGACTATTTGTGGGACGCTGCTGTGCGCAATTTGACTGGCGCGTTTCGCCCACAAATATACAGTAAATTTACTCTTCTTCATCCTGTCCTGACCTCTCCCCCCCACTGCTCTTGTCCCAGCCTGACTGTACAGCACCTTGGGACGTCCTCTCGAAGTGAAAGGCGCTATGTAAATATAAGTTTTGTTTGATTGATGGGTTGGTTGATTGATTGATGGGTTGGTTGATTGATTGATGGGTTGGTTGATTGATTGATTGATGGGTTGATTGATTGGTTGATTGATTGATTGGTTGATTGATTGATGCATGGGTTGATGGGTTGATTGATTGATGGATGGGTTGATGGGTTGATGGGTTGGTTGGTTGGTTGGTTGGTTGGTTGGTTGATTGATTGATTGATTGTAGGCCGAGCATGGAATCTCAGCAGTCCCCCACCCACCCCATCCTGCCCCATACCCAACTGCCCCCAGCTACCCGCACCCACAATGGAAGGAAAAGTGAAGCAAAGGCTTTTTGGAGAAGGAAGGGAAAATAAAACAAGTTTATCTATATCACCAATAAACTCACTTCCTCACCCCCCCCCCCCACCCCCCCGCCTCCCCCATCATCCTCCTGACATACAGCACATTTCCATTTGTCTTTGCGGCTAGGCGCAGATTGGAAAGCAATAAGCTTTGGTTTGCAATGCAAATGGAACCTGGATATCAACATGGAAATGCTGTGTGTAATCGCTTAGTTTAGAGGTAAATAGACACACTGGGAATCGCACAGCTTAATATAGACCAGGGTGGATGCAGTGGATGACTACTGACAGGCGGACAGCTGACAGGCACAGCTGGAGCCTGCTGAGCGGATGGAGCTGACAGGTTGATATGGGGTTAGCAGGTCACAGAGGTAGGGAGGAGCAAGACCATGGACGGCCTTGAAGACGAGGATGAGGATTTTGAACTTTCTCCTCTGGGGGATGGCGAGGGTGGCAGTGACAGGGTCACTACAGCATTGCAGTACTGAAGTGGATTATTAGCCTACACTGTAAGATTAAAGTGCGGACATAATATTCAAACCTACAATCTCAGGGATTATTTTAAAAGATTAAGGGATATGGGGATAGGCGGGTAACTGGAATTAGGATAGAAGATCAGCCATGATCTTATTAAATGGCGGGGCAGGCTCGAAGGCCTAATCCTGCTCCTACTTCTACAGTCTTATGTTCTCGTGACCCAGAAGGGAGAGAGAGTGCTCCCAGCTGAGCTAAAGTCATCTGTGGTTCTGGTGAGAATTTTCTCCAGCTCATAAATTTATTTATATATATAAAGTATATATATGGAGAAGGGAATTTGCAATTGTTGGGCTTGGTACTGAACCAATTACTACAGAGGATTGGGAGTGTTTGAAGGAAGTCCAGGAAAGGAGGGAGAGAAGCGTTAAGATCAAGGGAAACAATGCAATACAGAATTACATTTGTGAAGCACCTTTCATAGCTGGATGACACCCCAAGGCGCTAAACAGTCAAGAGATTACACAAAAGGTTTTGGGTGAAGAAGGCGCTTTGGCCCATTTGACCATATTGTTTATATCCTTCCAGAATCCTCCTGTCTTCCGATGGCATTTTCAAGCTATTTCTTAATTGAGTCTCAACCAGCTTCAACCACCATTCCAGGCTTTGGATAGCCTGTGTATCAAGACTGATTCCCTGGGGTCAATATAATAATAACAATAATAATAATAATAATCGTCCTTGCATTTTGCTATAGCGCAAATGAACGTATTTTCGAGATGTTCAAAAACGCTTCAGAGTATAGCCTGCAAAGTGAATTCGCTGTGCATTTTGTGGTCAAAACATGTCAGCCAATTGTGCTCAGCAGTGTCCCCACAAACTGTTTCCACTGAGGGATGGGACGGAAGCCCCGAGGACACCAATTAAAATAGTTCTTGACAGAAACAGAAGGCAGGTGAGGAGAGATGATTTCACTCAGTGAGTTGCTTGGATCTGGAATGCATTGGCTGAAACGATGGTGTAAACTGATTCAAGAATAACCCTTGCATTTGATATCGTGCCTTTCATGTCTTCTAGACGTCTCAAAGCACTTCCCAGAATATACCATAAAGTGAGTTGACTGTTTATTTGTGAGTGAAACAAGGCAGCCAATTGAGCACAACAATGTCCCACAAACAATCGTGGATTGAAGCGACCAATTTTATTATTATTATTATCAATTCACAACTTTTAAGCGAAACGTAGATAATTATTTGGAGAGCACAGGTTTGCAGGGCTATGGGGAGAGAGTGGGGAAGTGGGATTGCTTTGGACAGCTCTTCAAAGAGCCGACGCAGACACATGATGGGCCAAATGGCCTCCTTCTCCGCTGTATAATTCTACGATTTTATCATTGCTTGACCACATTATTTTTTTTTATTTTGAAAAAAGATAGTCTGTCCCTCAGTTAATCCCTTCACAACCCTCAAACCGAGCCCCCTCCCCTTTCTTTCCTTTGCTTTGACTTGTGGGTTTGCAATCGGTGTTCTGGGTTTAAATCTCATTTAACATTTTATCGACCCAGTTAAAATCTCCCTCATTTAGAGCTGCAGCTGTTTAAGGCTGAGAAGCCCTTTTGCATGTTGTTGAGTGTGTGCTTGGCTCAAGGCCAAAGCCATTGTTGCGAGCTGTGCGGGGGTGAGGCTGGAAGCTGTTCTAGGCACCAGACTGTCAGCGCAAAAGAGTAGTGATGGAAAAAATGACAGCATCTGGATCTCAGCCAATCATGTGTGTGTGTATTTTGCATGTTCCTTCCCTGCAGATGCAGTCATGCTTTGATAGACGTGTGTGTGTGTGCGCGCATTCACTTAACTTGCCGTGTTTGCAGACTATTATTTAGCTGAACCAATAATAGCTCCACCAGACTTTGACAGGCAGATATTTGTCTGATAGGATAAGAAAAATAGTGCATTTTTCATTAGCTCCTTGTCACCTATCCCTCACTAGCCCTATCTCCCATGTGGAGTCCTGTAGCTCAATGATTAGAGAACTCGCCTTGCAAGCAAGAGACTTGGGTTCGATTCCTGGCAGGGTGAAACCTTGGGCAAGTTTCCTTACTCCACACGCCTGATAATAATCCCCCAAACAAAAAAATAATAATCTGGTCACTCAATCCATGACTGTTTGTGGGACACTGTTGTGTGCAATTGGCTGCACTGTTTCACCCACAAAACATACAGTCAATTCACTTTGGTATATTCTGTGAAGCGCTTTGAGACGTTTAGAGGACGTGAAATGCGCTGTATCAAATGCAAGGATTATTATTATTATCACATCGAAACATCACAAAATGGTTATCATTGTATAACCATACTGTTCAAAAAGAGAAGGGAATTTCTCTCTTGGTCCTGTCCAACAAGCCATTAAATAAAATTGGTCTCTCCCACAAAACTCTGCATGGGACAACAACAACAACTTCGATTTATATGGCACCCTCCATGCCGGATGATGTCTCAGAGCGCTTCAGTTGTGCACAAATTGGCTGCCACTTTCTCCTACAAATGCACAGTCACTACTCCTCACAGTGAAATCCTGTGACGGTCTTTGAAACGTTTCAAAGACATAATAAGTTGTTTTATTTAAATGCAAGAATGATTATTAAACATTAATAAATCAACGCTATAGTAAGCAGACATTTATTGCACTTGACCAATTTAGCCAGGACACCTGGAGGAACTCCCTTGTATTTTCCAATAGTATCACAAGATCTTTATCACCTGAACAGTCACATTAAAGTGTCAAGTGAAGGACACCTGTGACAACGCAGTTTTTTGCTTAGCTGGGTGTCTTGACACGTGGAAACCTATCACCGTTGCTGAACGAGTGCGCAAATCAGGCTGAGAATGCCATGAATCCCACCTACACATGGAAATCCCAGAGATAGACTGTTGGAATGGAATCCACACCGAGGGACACATTCTAATTACCTAATTCCAGCAAGTATTATTATTATTATCGCCTCGGAGGGTAGTCATCAGTTGGGCATCTAATTAGTCATGCAATCCATGACTGTGGAATGCTGCCGTGTTTCGCTCACAAAATATCAAATATCAAAGTCAATCGACTTTGAAAGGTGCTATTTCAAATGCCAGGATTATTATTATTTATTGGTAACAAAAATGCAAAACACATGCTGCAGATTGCTGGAAATCTGAAACAAAAACAGACATCACCGAGAACAACCAGCAGGTCAGGCAGCATCTATGGAGAGAGGAAAAGTTTTCCTTTCTCCATAGATGCTGCCTGATCTGCTGGCTGTGTGCAGCGATTTCTGTTTTTGTTCATTATTTGAAGACTTTCCTCTTCGATCGTGCCTTTTGTTCCACCCCGAACTCTTCTACCTCCCCTTCGTGTTTCACCCCTTCCCAAACACTCCCCTCTCAGCTCGGGTCACACGCCTCCTGTGCAGCGCCTTGGGACGTCCTCCCGACGTGAAAGGCGCTATATAAATGTAATTTGTTGTTGTTGTTGTTGTTATTATTGGTACTGTATTAGCCCCATCATAAATTGTTGTAACCTCAGTGCAAGAGGGTTGGCAAGAGCCAAGGTTTGGGAATCCACAGTGTGCATTGCTGTAACTACTGGAGTCTTAACCAGCTGAAACCATGTAGCATTGCCATTTAAATTTGCTTCCTGACAGGCTTTCCCGCTGCAACTAGGACCATCATTCTACTCGTTAAAGAGTTTTGACTTGCAGGGTTAACAGCAGCTGAATGGGATGACTCCCTGCCCTTCCACATCCTGCTGATGAGCTAGGCTGTGAGGTCAACAGCAGTGCCCTGGAATACTATGGACCCACCTGGCTCAGAAAATAGACTGCCGGCCGTCACATAGGGCTGGCTTGGTTCCAGCTTTCCATTTGCCAAACATATCGCCTCGGAGGGTAGTCGTCAGTTAGGCATCTGATTAGTCACGCAATCCATGACTGTGGAATACTGCCGTGTTTCGCTCACAAAATATGTAGTCAATTGACTTTGAAAGGTGCTATTTCAAATGCCAGGATTATTATTATTATTGGTAACAAAAATGCAAATCACGTGCTGCAGATTGCTGGAAATCTGAAACAAAAACAGACATCACCGAGAACAACCAGCAGGTCAGGCAGCATCTATGGAGAGAGAAAAAGTTTTCCTTTCTCCATAGATGCTGCCTGATCTGCTGGCTGTGCGCAGCGAT
The DNA here is from genome assembly GCA_035084275.1 of Hydrolagus colliei. Taxonomy (NCBI): domain Eukaryota; kingdom Metazoa; phylum Chordata; class Chondrichthyes; order Chimaeriformes; family Chimaeridae; genus Hydrolagus; species Hydrolagus colliei. The sequence continues at coordinate 96,184,567 of CM068744.1, read as the reverse complement.
TTCTGTTTTTGTTCATTATTATTGGTGCTGTATTAGCCCCATCATAAATTGTTGTAACCTCAGTGCAAGAGGGAGATTACTTCATACCCAACAGGATATCTAAATAAAGCTCAGTACTTGTGTCCTCCTTGTCTAACAATGGCCACGGGTGATACTTCATGTACTCGCACCTCACAGCTGTCTGACTGCCTGTCTATGGGACCTGTGCTGAGTGTGAAATGGTTGCTACATTTGCTTCTTACAAAAAAGAAACCCCGCTCTATATGAACTGTACGTGAAGCCACTCCAGAGGCCTTTCCATGGAATCAATCGGTTTGGTGTTAAAAAGAAACGTGGCTCTTTCTTGAGGCGGTCAAGATAAGGTGCTATATACCTAATGCAAACATTATTATTTATCATTATTGTGTGCTAATTGGCCGCCATATTTGCCAACAATCACACACCACAACACACAGTCACTGCACTTTTAATAAATCCTGCAAAGTGCATTCAAATGTCCTCCAAACGTGATATATGCTATACAAAATGTAAGAGTTATTATTATTGTCAAATAGACATTAAGATGCTCTCCAGCTCCCAACACATTCCTGAGTTTACCATCTAAAACTCTATACGAGCTGCTCTCACTGAACTAAACCAGTCCTGACAGGCTCACTGGTTGGTCATTGGTTATTGTAGGTTGCTATGAATGTGGCTTTGTTTTGATTAGCAAAGTCAGCATCAGTTTCCTAATCTCTTCTTTCCTCCATGAATTGGTGACTGTGCATGTTTCCCTTCCTTCCCCCTCCATCCCCCACAAAGTACTGAGTTATTCGGCTGGGACTATGTCACACAACAACAACAAAATGACATTTGTAATAGCGCCAACAATGACTTTGTATTGATATGAAGGCCTACACACAGGGCAGCATCTCAGAGCTTTGCACCAAAGCTTAAAGGACATCTTTCTATACTTGGCAATTAGCAGTCAATTGCTGGAGGTGGGTGGGGGAGGGAGGCTGGGAGGGCAGACTGAACAGAGAAGGAGCAGACTGATCAACAAGAACAACAACAACAAAAACACAACAAATTTACATTTGTTATATAGTGCCTTTCATGTCAGGAGGACGTCCCAAGGCGCTGGACAGTGTTTCGGACCTGAGTTGGGGTCAGGATCGGAGAGGGTGGAGGGAAGAGAGGGGTGAGGGGTTGGTGGGGGTGGTGTGACCAATGGTACCATCAGAGAGGAGGGTCTTGAGGCAGGATTTGAAGGAGGCTAGGGAGGGGATAAGGCAAAGGGATTGTGGGTTGGAATTCCAGAGGTTGGGGGCAGAGTACCTGAAGGCTTGTCCACCTTTGGTGGGGTGGGTGGGGGGTGGGTTGGTGGAGATGGGTAGGTGGGTTGGTGGGGGTGGGTGGGTGGGTTGGGGGACATGGAGCAGGCCGGAAGCCCAACAATTTACGGTGAGTGTGAACATGAGGTTTGGGCATTTGTAAGGTGTGGGTGGGATGACACCAATTCTGACCAGGGGAAAGGGCGAGTGCCGCTAGCACATAGACAAGTCAGTAGCTTCAGGAGAGGGACAAAAATGATAATAATAATCCTTGCATTTGACATAGCGCCTCATCACGCCTTCTAGACTTCTCAAAGCTCTTCACACAATACACTGCAAAGTGAATCGACTGTATATTTTGTGGGCAAATGTGTCCCCCACAAACAGTCGTGGATTGAGTGACCAATTTATTATAGTTTTTTTTGGGTAGGCGATGGATTATTATTAGGCATGTGGAGTAAGGAAACTTGCCCAAGGCTTCACCCTGACCTGCCTGGATTTGAAACACACACATCTCAACGCTTGTAAGGCGAGTGCTCTAACCACTGAGCTACAGGAGCTACAACTCTTCAAACTGAACTTTTCCACTCCTTTCTATTTTGAGTTTCTTTCTCTCTGGTGTAGGATGTTCTGTTTGGAAGTTGTGTGAAGTTGGCTTGAGTTGAGTTTAGTCGATCGCTGATGACTGGGCAATGGACCAGTGCTGTTAATAATTCCTTTGATTGTGGGTTAAAGTGACCCTTCGGTTTACGGTGCCAAATAACTGAACACCCTCTGCCCAACCCCCACAGGACCTTCCACTCAAATTCATTAAGACTGGAATCTGACTGGATAGAGAGTGTGTGTGTGTGTGTGAGAGGGAGAGAGTAAGTCTGTGTGTTTGAGAGAGAGACACAGTGAGTTGGTGTCCATGCATGTGTGTGAGGAAGGGTGTGTGTATATCAGTGTGTGTGTGAGAAAGGATGTGGGTGTATAGCAGAGAGTGTGTATCAGGGAGAGAGTGTGTGTGGGTTAGGAAGGATGTGTGTGTGCATCAGATAGTGTGTGTGTGTGAGAAAGTGTGTGTGTATCAGAGACTGTGCTTGAGAGAAATGTTGGTGTCCTATCGTGTGAGAGACAGAGAGTGTGTTTGTGAGAGAGAAGCTGTGTGTTCAGAGATAAAGTGTGTGTATATCAGAGATATATATAGAGAGAGAGAGGGTCTGTCTGTGAGAGAGAGTGTGTGCGACAGGGGGAGAATTTCCCATTGTGAAGCACTTCACCCGAAATAAATAGCATTGTATTGTAGTTGGCTTTCATTGGCAGACATCCTGGCAAGATTTGCCTCGTGGAAAACCAGATTAAGTGTGACAAGTCTTTGAATATTATTTGAATGTGCATTTTTTTTATATTTAGAGCTGAGTGGTACCTGAATAGTAGGTTAGTGCAGTTTAGCATATGGCGTCCAGCCACTTCCAAATCCCCTACCAGGACATTGAACACGGATATACCTAGTTAGTTTACATGAAGCAATTTTGTTGAGTATCAACAATTTAGGAGCTCAGTCGTTAGATCACTTGCCTCACAAGCGAAAGGACCCGGGTCCAATTCCAGGGCATGGCGAAAGGTTAGGCAACTCTCCTTAATCCATATGCCTCTGTTCACCTTGCAGTCATAGGAATATAGGAACAGGAGTAGGCCATTCAACCTGTCGAGCCTGTTCCACCATTTAATTAGATTGTGGCTGATCTGTATCTCTACTAATCCTTTCAATGTACTGTATATAGGTGGAGTCCTGTAGCTCAGTGGTTAGATATATATATATACTGTATGTATCGCATACACATATATACTGTATGTATGGCAAATAGCTGAGGCCCCAGTACAGACCCCTGGGGGACACCGCTTGTCACATTCCACCAATCAGAGACCATTCTCCTTATCCCTAATCTCTCTCCCAACCAATTCTCAAGCCATGTGTCACATGGGACACAATTGTTAGTCGATTATTGGTGCTTTGACTTTTCCGGGGTGGGGGGGGGGGGGGGGGGGGGGGGGTAATAATCTCTTAATAATAAATAAATTATTTGGTCAAAACATAAGCAGGTCCTGGTAGCAATACGAGGTTGTGCAGAGTGTGGGTCTCCTTTGTCTCTGGTGCCAAATCATATGTTGTAGGCGATGTGTGTCAGGAGCTCCCTGCTGCTTGTGTTACATGTTGAAGGGCAATACAGTATCTGTGATGGTTTGATTGACAGTCACCTCTTTCCATCCAGAGTAAATCATGGAGGAAGATCAAAAACGCGCTGCAATGGTCGCCGTTTGTTATGTCCTTCAGAAAGCGCTACCCATGGATACAGCTGGCCGGACACGCGGGTGAGTACAGTACACACTAAACCCATCACTGCCAAACCTCACCCAGCTCCACTGGCTCCCCACTCCCCAGAAGTTACAGTTCAGAATGCTCATCCTTGCCTTCAAAGTCCTCCATGGCCTAGTGCCTGAATAACACCGTGAACACCTGACCCCCCCCCCCCACCGCCCCCACCATCAACCTGTCTGCTCTCACTGAGGCTCCGGCCTGCTCCACATTTGCTGCTCTGCCACCCCACGATCAGTGGTCAGGCCTTCAGCCTCTCTGCCCTCACCCTTTGAAACTCCACCCCACAGTCCCTTCAGCCTCCCTCCCTTGTTTCCACATCTTAAGACCTTCCTCTTTGACTGTGCCTTCGGGCACCCTTCTATACACCATTTGTTGTTGGTGTTGTTGTTGGGGGGAGAGGCAACTCTGAACCAAATTTGAATCCTACCATTTGCTTCCCTCCTTCCCTATTTTCATATCCCGCCTGAAGACCTTCCTCTTTGACCGTGCCTAAGGTCATATCCCTTCTCCCCGCTCGGGGTCAGGCTCCGTCATTGCTAAGCTCTCCATCCCGAACGCTAACCCACCATTGAACACGGTCAATTAACTTTACAGTATATTCTGCGAAGCGCTTTGAGATGTCTCGATGACGTGAGAAGGCTCTATATCAAATGCAACAACAACAACAAAATTCCTCATACACGTCAGGAGGACGTCCCAAGGCACTGCACAGTCACTGTTTCAGACCTGAGCTGGGGACAGGTGTGGGGGGCGGAAGTGGGGGGAGAAAGGGGGTAATTAGGAGTTGCTGATGGGTCCATTGAAGAGGAGAGTCTTGAAGTGAGACTTGAAGGAGGCCATTATTATTATGATATAAAAGCAAGTTGTTGTCGTTATGGTGTATCCTGATGACCATTCTGACCGATATCTATCTCTCTCTCTTGCCCTGTGTACTGTGTGGTGTGACTGCCCTCCCACTGTCCACAGGCAGCTTCATGGCCGGGGCCAATGGTAAGATCCTGAAGAAGCACTGTGACTGTGAGCAGCGTTGTCTGGACTGGCTCATGAGAGACCCTCTGAGGCCGTATGTGCCGGGTTACCACGGTGACGTGGAGAAGAACGGCGAAAGGTACAATCAGATGGATGACCTGCTCTCTGAGTTCGACCTCCCTGTGTCATGGACTGCAAGATGGGTGTCAGGTGAGTGCCCTTCCCGATAACATTCAAATTCATCTGTGGTGAGAGAGTACAATATTATCTCTGTCAACTGAGAGTCAATCTCGGTTACTATTGAATAACCACCATTTAATGTGTTCAGGACATGCTACTGTGCAAAGAACGTAAGAACATAGGAATAATAATCCGTCCCCAAAAAATACACAATTAAAAACCACTCATTTCAATCCACGACTGTTTGTGGGGTGGAGGGGGACGCTGCTGTGCGTCAATTGGCTGCCAATTACGTTTTGCCCACAAATATATAGTCAATTCACTTTACCTTATATTTCTGTGAAGCGCTTTGAGACATTGATAAGACGTGAAAAGTGCTATATCAAATGCAAGAATTATTATTATGATGTTGATGTGGGTTCAAGCCTCACCTCAGCATTTGAGTTTTCAGTCCAGGCTGTTAGTCTAAGTAGTGTCTGAGTGTTCCAGGCTGGTGTGCTAACCCCCTGATGAGATTTTACACTGAGGTCTTGGTTGCCTGTTCAGATGGATGTTAAAGATCCCATTATACTACTTAAGAAGAAGGAAAATTTCTCCCAGTGTCTTGGCCAGAAATCCTCTCGATAAATTCCAACTGCCCACCACTACTACTAATAATAATCATTTAATTTAATCTAATATAATATAGTGCCCTACCACGTCTTCGAGACGTCTCAAAGCGCTTCATAGAATATACCGCAGAGTGAATTGACTGTGTATTCTGTGGGCGAAACGCAATATACATCCAGTTGCGCACAGCAGGGACACATATACAGTCGTGGATCGAGTGACCAAATTATTATTGA